>JAVHNO010000267.1:3111270-3224197 GCA_031439595.1 Pterocarpus santalinus | reverse complement strand
CAATCTATAACCAATAGAAGTTAAAAAAGAAAGAAAAGCCAATTCCTTAAGGATTAAGACTTGCTTCCAATCATTTCCAAAAGGAACATAAAGGAGAATGAGAAACCAGTTCCATTTGGATTAAGACTTGATTCCAATCAATTGCAAATGGAACATAAAGGAGAATGAAAAACCAATTCCTTTCAAATTAAGACTAGTTTCCAATCTATAGCCAAAAGAAGTTAAAGAACAAAGAGAAGCCAATTCCTTAAGGATTAAGACTTGCTTCCAAACAATTGCAAATGGAACATAAAGGAGAATGATACACTAATTCCTTTTGGATTAAGACTTGATTCCAATCAATAGCGAAAAGAACTTAAATAGGAAAGAGAAACCAATTCCACATGGATTAAGATCGGTTTCCAATCAATTACAAATGGAACATAAAGGAGAATGAGACACCAATTCCTTTTGGATTAAGACTTGATTCCAATCAATAGCCAAAAGAACTTAAAGAATAAAGAGAAACCAATTCCTTAAGGATTAAAACTGGCTTCCAATCAATTGCAAAAGGGACATAAAGGAGAATGAGAAACCAATTCCTTTTGGATTAAGACTTGATTCCAATCAATAGCGAAAAGAACTTAAAGAGGAAAGAGAAACCAATTCCATATGGATTAAGATTGGCTTCCAACCTATTGCAAAAGGAACATAAAGGAGAAAGAGAAACCAATTCCTTTTGGATCAAGACTTAATTCCAGTCAATAGCAAAAAGAACTTGAAGAAGAAAGCGAAACCAATTCCTTATGGATTAAGATTGGCTTCCAATCAATTACAAATGGAACATAAAGGAGAATGAGACACCGATTCCTTTTGGATTAAGGCTTGATTCTAATCAATAGCCAAAAGAACTTAAAGAACAAAGAGAAACCAATTCCTTAAGGATTAAGACTGGCTTCCAATTAATTTTAAATGGAAGATAAAGGAGAATGAGACACCAATTCCTTTTGGATTAAGACTTGATTCCAATCAATGGCCAAAAGAACTTAAAGAACCAAGAGAAACCAATTCCTTAAGGATTAAAACTGGCTTCCAATCAATTGCAAACGGAACATAAAGGAGAACGAGACGCCAATTCCTTTTGGATTAAGACTAGACTCCAATCAATAGCCAAAAGAATATAAAGAGGAAAGAGAAACCAATTCCTTAAGGATTAACACTTGCTTCCAATCAATTGCAAATGGAACATAAAGGAGAAAGAAAAACCAATTCATTTCAAATTAAGACTTGTTTCCAATCTATAGCCAAAAGAAGTTAAAGAACAAAGAGAAGCCAATTCCTTAAGGATTAAGAGTTGCTTCCAATCAATTCCAAAAGGAACAAAAAGGAGAATGAGAAACCAATTCCTTTTGGATTAAGACTTGATTCCAATCAATAGCGAAAAGAACTTAAAGAGGAAAGAGAAACCAATTCCATATGCATTAAGATTGGCTTCCAATCAATTGCAAATGGAACATAAAGGAGAATGAGACACCAATTCCTTTTGGATTAAGACTTGATTCCAATCAATAGCCAAAAGAACTTAAAGAACCAAGAGAAACCAATTCCTTAAGGATTAAAACTGGCATCCAATCAATTGCAAATGGAACATAAAGCAGAATGAAAAACCAATTCCTTTCAAATTAAGACTAGTTTCCAATCTACAGCCAAAGGAAGTTAAAGAACAAAGAGAAGCCAATTCCTTAAGGATTAAGACTTGCTTCCAATCAATTGCAAATGGAACATAAAGGAGAATGATACAACAATTCCTTTTGGATTAAGACTTGATTCCAATCAATAGCGAAAAGAACTTAAATAGGAAAGAGAAACGAATTCCATATGGATTAAGATTGGCTTTCAATCAATTGCAAATGGAACATAAAGGAGAATGAGACACCAATTCCTTTTGGATTAAGACTTGATTCCAATCAATAGCCAAAAGAACTTAAAGAACAAAGGGAAACCAATTCCCTAAGGATTAAAACTGGCTTCCAATCAATTGCAAATGGGACATAAAGGAGAATGAGTCGCCAATTCCTTTTGGATTAAGACTTGGCTCCAATCAATAGCCAAAAGAATATAAAGAGGAAAGAAAACCAATTCCTTAAGGATTAACACTTGCTTCCAAACAATTGCAAATGGCACATAAAGGAGAATGAAAAACCAATTCCTTTCAAATTAAGGCTAGTTTCCAATCTATAGCCAAAAGAAGTTAAAGAACAAAGAGAAGCCAATTCCTTAAGAATTAAGGCTTGCTTCCAAACAATTGCAAATGGAACATAAAGGAGAATGATACACCAATTCCTTTTGGATTAAGACTTGATTCCAATCAATAGCCAAAAGAACTTAAATAGGAAAGAGAAACCAATTCCATATGGATTAAGATTGGCTTCCAATCAATTGCAAAAGGAACATAAAGGAGAATGAGACACCAATTCCTTTTGGATTAAGACTTGATGCCAATCACTAGCCAAAAGAACTTAAAGAACAAAGAGAAACCAATTCCCTAAGGATTAAAACTGGCTTCCAATCAATTGCAAATGGGACATAAAGGAGAATGAGACGCCAATTCCTTTTGGATTAAGACTTGACTCCAATCAATAGCCAAAAGAATATAAAGAGGAAAGAGAAACCAATTCCTTAAGGATTAACACTTGCTTCCAAACAATTGCAAATGGAACATAATGGAGAATGAAAAACCAATTCCTTTCAAATTAAGACTTGTTTCCAATCTATAGCCAAAAGAAGTTAAAGAACCAAGAGAAACCAATTCCTTAAGGATTAAGACTTGCTTCCAATCAATTGCAAAAGGAACATAAAGGAGAATGAGAAACCAATTCCTTTTCAATTAAGAATTGATTCCAATCAATAGCCAAAAGAACTTAAAGAAGAAAGAGAAACCAATTCCTTAAGGATTAACACTGACTTCCAATGAATTGCAAATGTAACATAAAGGAGAATGAGACACCAATTCCTTTTGGATTAAGACTTGGCTCCAATCAATAGCCAAAAGAGTATAAAGAGGAAAGAGAAACCAATTCCTTAAGGATTAACACTTGCTTCCAATCAATTGCAAATGGAACATAAAGGAGAATGAAAAACCAATTCCTTTCAAATTAAGGCTTGTTGCCAATCTATAGCCAAAAGAAGTTAACGAACAAAGAGAAGCCAATTCCTTAAGGATTAAGACTTGCTTCCAATGTACTGCAAAAGGAACATAAAGGAGAATGAGAAACCAATTGGTTTTGGATTAAGACTTAATTCCAGTCAATAGCGAAAAGAACATGAAGAAGAAAGCGAAACCATTTCCATATGGATTAAGATTGGCTACCAATCAATTGCAAAAGGAACATAAAGGAGAATAAGAAACCAATACCTTTTGGATTAAGACTTAATTCTAATCAACAGCGAAAAGAACAGAAAGAAGAAAGAGAAACCAATTCCTTATGGATTAAGATTGGCTTCCAATCAAATGCAAATGGAACATAAAGGGGTTTGCTACGCCGGGCAAAACGTCTGCTTCCGATGTGGACAACCCGGCCATTTTGCCAAGAACTGCACGAAGGACACATCTGCCCCCAAACCGCAACGCCAAGGGAGGGTCTTCACCATGAATGCCGAGGAGACCACGGAGTCTGGTGATCTCATTCGAGGGAAGTCACGAAGTAAATGGTAACATCTTAACTGTACTATATGACTCTGGCGCTACGCATTCTTTTATTTCTCATGATTGCGTAAGTAGATTGGGGTTGTCTGTTTCTGAACTACCTTATATGTTGCTTGTTTCTACTCCCACTGGGAAACCAGTTAGAACTTGTCTGTGTTGTTTGAAGTGTCAAATTCATATTGAGGGTAGGACTTATGAGTCCGATTTAATCTGCCTTCCTTTGTCTGGTTTAGATCTAATCTTAGGCATGGACTGGCTCTCAGCCAACCATGTTCTGTTAGATTGTGCAGCCAAAACAATCGTATTCCCTTCCTTACCTTCTAAACCTGTTAGTTTAAGCTTGAAACCTATCGTGTTATACTGTTGTAAGACTGAGAATCAAGAATACGTTCTCCTATCGGCTAGTGAGGTTGAACCGAGCAAGCTCTTGAGGAGATTCCTGTGGCGAATGAGTACCCTGAGGTCTTTCCTGAGGATATTCCGGAGTTTCCCCCGGAGAGAGAGATAGAATTCTCCATAGAATTGGTGCCAGGGACTGGACCAATATCTATTGCACCCTACCGAATGTCCCCTTTGGAGTTGGAAGAGTTGAAGACCCAATTGGAGGAATTGTTGGAGAAGAAGTTTGTGCGACCGAGTGTCTCACCTTGGGGAGCCCTTGTCTTTGTTTGTCAAGAAGAAGGATGGAAGCATGAGGCTGTGCGTGGATTATCGGCGGAGCTTGAACAAGGTCACAATGAAGAACAAGTACCCTTACCAAGGATAGACGACTTGATGGACCAACTCGGAGGAGCAGATGGTGTTTTCAAAGATAGATCTAAGGTCGGGATACCACCAAATTAGAGTAAAGGAGGAAGATATTCCCAAGACGGCCTTTAGGACTAGATATGGGCATTATGAGTTTAGAGTAATGTCGCTTGGATTAACCAATGCCCCGGCTGTGTTTATGGATTATATGAACAGGATCTTTAGGCCGTATTTGGATAAGTTTGTGGTGGTCTTTATAGATGACATCCTCATCTATTCAAAGACGAAGGAGGAACACGAAGAGCATCTTCGGATGGTGTTGGGAATCTTGTAGGTTAAGAAGCTCTATGCTTGAAGCTATCGAAGTGTGAGTTTTGGCTAGAAGAAGTGAAGTTCTTGGGTCACGCCGTGACTAAGGGAGGATATCCGTAGATCTCAGCAAGGTTGAAGCCGTGATGCACTGGGACAGACGGACGAGGGTGACGGAGATTCCGAGTTTTCTCGGCCTAGCCGGATATTATCGGAGGTTTATAAAGGGATTTTCTCAGATATCCCTACCTTTGACTAAGCTCACTAGGAAGAATGCTGCGTTTGTGTGGACTGAAGAGTGTGAGAAAAGTTTTCAAGAGTTGAAGGCGAAGTTGACTTCTACACCTGTACTGGTCCTGCCTGACCCTAAGGGAGCCTTTGAGGTCTCATCGTGATGCCTCCGGAAGAGGGTTAGGTTGTGTTCTGATGCAAAATCGAAATGTGGTAGCGTACGCCTCTAGGCAACTGAAACCTCATGAAGTCAACTACCCGACCCATGACCTGGAGTTAGCGGCCGTGGTGTTTGCCTTGAAGATATGGAGGCACCATCTATATGGAGTTAGGTTTGAGGTATTTTTCGGATCACAAGAGTCTGAAATACTTGTTTGATCAGAAGGAGCTTAACATGAGGCAGAGGCGGTGGATGGAATTCCTGAAGGACTACGATTTCGGATTGAACTACCACCCTGGTAAGGCCAATGTGGTGGCGGACGCACTGAGCCGCAAATCATTGCATGTGTCGTGGTTGATGGTCAAGGAAGCGGAGTTGATTGAGAGCTTTAGAGACTTAAATCTCGGAGTTACCCCCGACCCTCGTGAGTCACAACGCTGAGTCCGGGATCAAGGTGACAAGTGAGTTCAGAGGGCAAATTATGCGGCTCGGGAAAAGGATGAAGAGTTCTTGAGAATTGTAGCTCAAAGCGAAGGAGGGAAAGTGAAAGAATTTACTCAAGGCATTGATGGCGTATGGAGCTATCAAGGGAGGATATGCGTGCCCGCTAAGGATGACTTGAGGAGGACAATTGTAGAAGAAGCCCACAAAGGTCATTTCACCATGCATCCTGGCATAACGAAGATGTACCAAGACCTCAAGAGGATGTTTTGGTGGCCAAGCATGAGACGAGACATAGCAGATGTGGTGGATAAGTGCTTAGTTTGTCAAAAGGTGAAGATTGAGCACCCAAAACCCTCGAGGCATGCTGCAACCATTGGAGATCCCCTGAATGGAAATGGGATGGAATCTCTATGGATTTTGTGATGGGTTTGCCCACAGAACCCAAGGTGGATTTGATGCCATATGGGTCGTTGTGGATAGATTGACAAAGTGCGCCCACTTCTTACCCATAAGGGCTAATTATCCTTTGGATAAGCTAGCCCACTATACATCCAAGAGATTGTAAGACCCTTGCACGAGTACCGCAACCATTGTGTCAGGACAGAGACCCAAGGTTTACCTCTAGGTTCTGGGAGCCTTGCAAAAAGGCATTTGGGACGAAACTTTATTTAAGTACAGCCTACCACCCAGATCGATGGACAATCCCGGAAAGAACCATACAAACCCTAGAGGATATGTTAAGGGCATGCGTAATGGATCGACCGGAAGTTGGGACAAGCACCTACCCTCGTCGAAGTTCGCCTACAACAATAGTTTTCATGCTAGTATTGGGATGGCACCTTATGAAGCTCTGTATGGTAGGAAGTGCCGATCTCCGCTTTGTTGGTATGAACCGGGTGAGCAAAGCCTCTTAGGCCCTGATGTGCGTACAGAAACCACCCAGCAAATTAAGAGGATAAGGAAAGGATTCTCACAAAGACAAAGCCATCAGAAGAGCTATGCGGATAAGAGGAGGAAGCCAATCGAGTTCCAAGAGGGAGAACACGTATTCTTGAAAATCACTCCTACAGAGGGCATAGGTAGAGCCCTTAGAGTCAAAAAGTTGAGTCCTCGTTTTCTTGGCCCTTTTGAAATCTTGAAACGAGTAGGAACAGTTGCCTACCAAATAGCGTTACCACCTCATTTGTCAAATCTTCACAATGTCTTCCATGTCTCCCAGTTAAGAAAGTACAACTCCGACCCCAATCACCTTCTTGAGCGGAAAGTGTGCAGTTAAGGGAAGGTTCGACCTTCGACCCATCGCCTATGAGAATCATAGATAGGAAGGTCAAGCAGCTGAGGAACAAGTCTATGCCCCTAGTGAAAGTGGCTTGGGGAAGAGGACACTTGGAAGAGCACACGTGGGAACTCGAGGCAGAGATGCAAAGAGATTTTCCCCACCTGTTTACAGGTAACGAATTTTGTGGGCAAAATTCTTTTTAAGGAGGGGAGTAATGTAACATCCCCATTTTTACCTAAGCTAATTAGCTCGGTGTTTCCGGCTAATTAGAGGGATTAGCGATTAATTGAGAACTAATCGATTAATCCCGAGAGCAAGAGCTTAGTAAATTAAGTCTAGCCAAACAATTTAGTCATAATGTCCTAAGCGTTTTAATAAAACCTTAATCGTCTAATCCTTAATTACTCGAAGGTGCCAAAACAAGAGTAAGACAATCTAACCTTACTAATTAAGTTTATAATGATTAAGACAACTCTTGAAAAAAATTAAACCCCAAATTAAGCATATGCTTAACCGTAATGCAAGACATCATAAAAGGTATAATTGACAAGAGTTAACTCATGGGTAATTAAGCCAATTAAGTTAAACTACATTTAAATAATTCTAATAACATTTAGAGATAAAGGTTCTTCCATGCATATGCCCTAGAAAGACCTACCAAGGAGGAGCAACATCTCACCCTTCATTCAAACTCTTTAATCCTACACCATTAGATCAAAAGCCAAGACTAGGATCCTTGTCATCCACCATTAGATCTTGACACTTGGATGAGTCTTAGACAAGCAACCAAATCCTAAGACGGGTACTCCCCTTTAACCCCTAGAGAAAAGCTTAAAATGGACATTAGAATGCCTCCAAGACTCAAGGAAAAACAACTCACCCTTTTGCCCCAAGGTTTTTCCACTCTCTTGCTTGTTGTAAGAAGCAAAGTCCCATCACCTTTCCCTCCCTCTTTGCGCCACCTTCAGCCATACCTCTCTCCTCCATTCATTTTTCATTTCCTCTCCCAAAGACACACACAAAGCTCTCTTCTCTCTCTTCAATTTCAAATTCTCCTCCTTCTCTCTAAACTCTCTAACTTCTCTCTAGAATTCTCCCACTTCTCTCATCCTTTCCTCTCCTCATCCTACTCACAAACTCTTCAAGAGCCACCATTTCTTGCTCTTGGAGAATCAAAGACACTCACATATCAAGCCTCTTCCAAGATCCAAGAGGAGGAGCACCACCACCACCATCATCTCTTTTTCCATCCCAAGTTCCTTCAAAGAAAGCTTCTTGGTAGTGACTCTAAACCCTTTTTCTCTCTTGTTTTTCAAGCTTTAGAACTCCTATGCTCTCCATAGCTAGGTGGTTTTAAAGATTGATTATGGGCATCATAGCCATTCTTGTCATAAAATGAGATGTTGTTGCTAGTATGGTTGTTTGTTGAAAATATGTTTTCGGTTTGGTGTGATGCATGGCTGAATCCACTATTTTTGAACTCCAACATGTTAGTTTTTCACTAATCTTCCATGGTATATGAGTGTCTTATAACTTGAGAATGGTTTCTTGAAAGTGAGGTTGAGTGTTTTGGAGAAAACATGAGAAAAAGCAAGACGTGAATCCTGGATTTTCTGACAGTCTGTAAACCGAACGGTATAACTTTTTCCAGAAAACTCAGAAATGAGTGGAACCAATTTTATATGAAAATAGACTCAAAGAGCTTTCCATACATATAAAATACATAAGATTCTGAGTTAAAATGAGTGAGATGTGATTTTTCAAAGTGGACTGTTCTCGGGTAGGTTTCTGCCTGGGCAGTCTACACTAAATGAGTATAACTCAAGCTACAAAAATGATTTTTGAGTGAGACCAAGTTTCAATGAAAGCTAAGACATAGGGAACAGACCCATAAAACAGTTTTCTCAGATTCCTTCTGAGCAATTATAATGAGAGGTCACAATCCACTGTACCGGGAGTGAACCTAGAAACTGAACAAGTCAGAATAAAATATGCATAACTGGAGTTAGAAAATGAATTTTTGAGTGGGACTTCTTTTGTTAAAAACTAGACTCAGAACCCTATAAGCATATAAAATTTCGCATTAAAATGATAAAATACCAAATTATGGTGAATTTTTAAAGTTACTGCCTGGGGTAAAAGTAAAACTGTCAAAATTTAACCTTAAGTAAAACTATGCATAAGTGACCTAAAAAGGTAAAAGGGCTTAACCTAAAGTAATGAAACTTCATAATTTACTTAATGAAGACTAGATGGAATAAAATACTAAGCTTGCCTAATCCTTAATAAAAGAAGCAAATAAAACGAAAAATCGAATGTAAATGTAGTTAGTGTACTAGATTAAGTTCATAAGATTTTTACGATACTATAATGCAAAACCTAAACCATAACTCTTCCAAATTTAAAATATGAAAATCATATAAGTCAAGTTAGAATAAATGAGAAGAGGAAACCAATAACATGAAAGCCAATGTAAAAGCTTGCATCTAATTTACTAAGCTAAGCTCATAAGACTTTGCTTGAGAATATGCCTACGATTAGGTTGCAAGTATGATGTGATGATGATGTGATTATGATGCCATGATATGATGATATGATGTGATGATATGATGATGATGATATGATATGATGCTGTGATACTACTGGTATACTGTCTGGCAAAATTTTTGGGAAGTCATGCGGTCTAGCCGTTATGCTGCCGAAATTTTGTAGAAATTATGGACTTAGAAATATTTTGCATCATAAGTTTAATAAGGAAAGATTGGATAAAGTATGATCCTTCAAAAGGGAAGGTGACCTAATTTAAGTTTCCCCTCACCCACGACTCACATGAGGCATGGCATGACCCAGCTAGTGTGAGTATAGGGGATAGGGCTTACATGAGGCATGGCATGACCCAGCTAGTGTAAATACCGAAAGTCTATGGTGGCGACGGCCACGGTATGAGCTCATTACCACTTATGCTTAGTGGGTGGAAAGAAAGGACTTAAGATAAGTCAAGTTAAGGAAAGAAAGGGACTTCGGTCCAACCCAAGTAAAGAACATAACTCGATCTGTTTATATATGTTATGAATAGTCATATAAGCTTTCATGTATGCCATGATGATGTTAATACAACGAGGATAGGTACTAAAAATGGGATCCACTTCGGATAGTAACGTTTTCGAAAATCAAATAATTGAACCTATTGTATGCCCACAGTCGTTTAAAAACCGAAGTGGCTGGGACGATGACGATGACACCGGTGTCGGGTTGAGTCCTACTGAGAAATCTTATTTCTCATCCTAGTTGTTTTTCCGTCTCGTCACCAGATACTCATGGAGCCTCACGTGACGTGGAGCATGGAGCCTCCCCACCATGAGTGGGCTTATGATGAGGATGCCCACGCTATCGTGGCCACGACCACCACGGTAGTTCGCACCTACTTCTATCCGCGTCGGGTTTTGAACAAGAGGAGCCAGAGATTCCGCCACCCCATGGACGTATCTTCGTCACGCCTTGGACAGCCATTGGGTCCTTGGGATTTCCCGCCCGAGCCATTGCTCGAGATCGAGATGGAGCCTATGTCTCCCGGTCTACCTGTAGCCGAGCCTATGCCGCAGCCAGAGGTTCCCGTGGTCGAGGTGAGTTCGACGGCCACCCCTAGGTGTAGCGACTTCGCCGCCACTCCCGAGTATCGACTGTCGCGTCGAGGAGGATCCCTGCGAGGCACGTTCCTGGGTGGGCAGCTATGTTCCTACCGTCGCGTCCGTCAGATAGAGGTGATCAAAGAGCACCCGCATCATTCGCACTCGACTGCGTTCCTCGAGGCCGAGCAGCATGGGGACTCGACATTCGAGGACCTGAGTTCGATGGAAGGGCATGGAAGGGGCAGAGAAGTCAGCATATGTCTACGAGGGCTTATTTTGATTTGTGCTCCCTAACTCTTGTATTTCATTTAGTATTGTATCTCATCAGACTTGTGTACCTTTGATATTTGGGGCCATGGCATGACCATGAGTTTCCTTTATATGTACTTGTTTGGATATTATGAGATTAAGTATTTTATGTAATCGATGTTATAATTTGAATGTATGACTTTATGATTTATCTCATGTTCCATCCATTTATATTGAAATCTCTGCGATACGTTCGTCTACTGCTATCTTCTCGCGCAAGGCTTTACTTTTTAAAAGCAACGACATATTTCAAAAAAAATTTTACTGTATTTTCCGCGTAATTTAATTTCAAGTAAAGTTTAGTGTTCCACGAGCATAAGTAACAACTAATAAAACGCCGTAATACGACTTAAGCGTAATATGGATTTATTAGGGTGTTACAAAAAGAATATAAAGAGGAAAGAGAAACCAATTCCTTAAGGATTAACACTTGCTTCAGATCAGTTGCAAATGGAACATAAAGGAGAATGAAAAACCAATTCCTTTCAAATTAAGACTTGTTTCCAATCTATAGCCAAAAGAAGTTAAAGAACAAAGAGAAGCCAATTCCTTAAGGATTAAGACTTGCTTCCAATCAATTGCAAAAGGAACATAAAGGAGAATGAGAAACCAATTCCTTTTGGATTAAGACTTGATTCCAAACAATAGCCAAAAGAACTTAAAGAAGAAAGAGAAACCAATTCCTTAAGGATTAAGACTGGCTTCCAATCAATTGCAAATGGAACATAAAGGAGAATGAGACACCAATTCCTTTTGGATTAAGACTTGGCTCCAATCAATAGCCAAAAGAGTATAAAGAGGAAAGAGAAACCAATTCCTTAAGGATTAACACTTGCTTCCAATCAATTGCAAATGGAACATAAAGGGGAATGAAAAACCAATTCCTTTCAAATTAAGACTTGTTTCCAATATACAGCCAAAAGAAGTTAAGGAACAAAGAGAAGCCAATTCCTTAAGGATTAAGACTTGCTTCCAATCAATTGCAAGAGGAACATAAAGGAGAATGAGAAACCAATTCCTTTTGGATTAAGACTTAATTCCAATCAACAGCGAAAAGTACTTAAAGAGGAAAGCGAAACCAAGTCCATATGGATTAAGATTGGCTACCAATCAATTGCAAAAGGAACATAAAGGAGAATAAGAAACCAATTCCTTTTGGATTAAGACATAATTCCAATCAACAGCGAAAAGAACAGAAGGTAAAAAGAGAAACCAATTCCTTATGGATTAAGATTGGCTTCCAATCAAATGCAAATGGAACATAAAGGTGAATGAGCCACCAATTCCTTTTGGATTAAGACTTGATTCCAATCAACAGCCAAAAGAACTTAAAGAACAAAGAGAAACCAATTCCTTAAGGATTAAGACTTGCTTCCAATCAATTGCAAAAGGAACATAAAGGAGAATGAGAAACCAATTCCTTTTGGATTAAGACTTGATTCCAATCAATAGCGAAAAGAACTTAAAGAGGAAAGAGAAACCAATTCCATATGGATTAAGATTGGCTTCCAATCAATTGCAAATGGAACATAAAGGAGAATGAGACACCAATTCCTTTTGGATTAAGACTTGATTCCAATCAATAGCCAAAAGAACTTAAAGAACAAAGAGAAACCAATTCCTTAAGGATTAAGATTGGCTTCCAATCAATTGCAAATGGAACATAAAGGAGAATGAGACACCAATTCCTTTTGGATTAAGACTTGATTCCAATCAATAGCCAAAAGAACTTAAAGAAGAAAGAGAAACCAATTCCTTAAGAATTAAAACTGGCTTCCAATCAATTGCAAATGGAACATAAAGGAGAATGAAAAACCAATTCCTTTCAAATTAAGACTTGTTTCCAATCTATAGCCAAAAGAAGTTAAAGAACAAAGAGAAGCCAATTCCTTAAGGATTAAGACTTGCTTCCAATCAATTGCAAAAGGAACATAAAGGAGAACGAGAAACCAATTCCTTTTGGATAAAGACTTAATTCCAATCAATAGCGAAAAGAACTTAAAGAAGAAAGAGAATCCAATTCCTTAAGGATTAACACTGATTTCCAATCAATTGCAAATGGAACATAAAGGAGAATGAGACACCAATTCCTTTTGGATTAAGACTTGATTCCAATCAATAGCCAAAAGAACTTAAAGAACTAAGACAAACCAATTCCTTAAGAATTAAAACTGGCTTCCAATCAATTGCAAATGGAACATAAAGGAGAATGAAAAACCAATTCCTTTCAAATTAAGACTTGTTTCCAATCTATAGCCAAAAGAAGTTAAAGAACAAAGAGAAGCCAATTCCTTAAGGATTAAGACTTGCTTCCAATCAATTGCAAAAGGAACATAAAGGAGAACGAGAAACCAATTCCTTTTGGATAAAGACTTAATTCCAATCAATAGCGAAAAGAACTTAAAGAAGAAAGAGAAACCAATTCCTTATGGATTAAGATTGGGTTTCAATCAATTGCAAATAGAACATAAAGGAGAATGAGACACCAATTCCTTTTGGATTAAGACTTGATTCCAATCAACAGCCAAAAGAACTTAAAGAACAAAGAGAAACCAATTCCTTATGGATTAAGATTGGCTTTCAATCAATTGCAAATGGAACATAAAGGAGAATGAGACACCAATTCCTTTTGGATTAAGACTTGATTCCAATCAATAGCCAAAAGAACTTAAAGAACAAAGAGAAACCAATTCCTTAAGGATTAAGATTGGCTTCCAATCAATTGCAAATGGAACATAAAGGAGAATGAGACACCAATTCCTTTTGGATTAAGACTTGACTCCAATCAATAGCCAAAAGAATATAAAGAGGAAAGAGAAACCAATTCCTTAAGGATTAACACTTGCTTCCAATCAATTGCAAATGGAACATAAAGGAGAATGAAAAACCAATTCCTTTCAAATTAAGACTTGTTTCCAATCTATAGCCAAAAGAAGTTAAAGAACAAAGAGAAGCCAATTCCTTAAGGATTAAGACTTGCTTCCAATCAATTGCAAAAGGAACATAAAGGAGAATGAGAAACCAATTCCTTTTGGATTAAGACTTAATTCCAATCAATAGCGAAAAGAACTTAAAGAAGAAAGAGAAACCAATTCCTTATGGATTAAGATTGGCTTCCAATCAATTGCAAATGGAACATAAAGGAGAATGAGAAACCAATTCCTTTTGGATTAAGACTTGATTCCAATCAATAGCCAAAAGAACTTAAAGAAGAAAGAGAAACCAATTCCTTATGGATTAAGATTGGCTTCCAATCAATTGCAAATGGAACATAAAGGAGAATGAGACACCAATTCCTTTTGGATTAAGACTTGATTCCAATCAACAGCCAAAAGAACTTAAAGAACAAAGAGAAACCAATTCCTTAAGGATTAAGACTTGCTTCCAATCAATTGCAAAAGGAACATAAAGGAGAATGAGAAACCAATTCCTTTTGGATTAAGACTTGATTCCAATCAACAGCCAAAAGAACTTAAAGAACAAAGAGAAACCAATTCCTTAAGGATTAAGACTTGCTTCCAATCAATTGCAAAAGGAACAGAAAGGAGAATGGGAAGCCAATTCCTTTTGGATTAAAACTTGATTCCAATCCATAGCAAAAAGAACTTAAAGAGGAAAACCAATTCCTTACGGATTAAGATTGGCCTTCAATCAATTGCAAATGGAACATAAAGGAGAATGAGACACCAATTCCTTTTGGATTAAGACTTGATTCCAATCAATAGCCAAAAGAACATAAAGAACAAAGAGAAACCAATTCCTTAAGGATTAAGACTTGCTTCCAATCAATTGCAAAAGGAACATAAAGGAGAATGAGAAACCAATTCCTTTTGGATTAAGACTTAATTCCAATCAACAGCGAAAAAGAACTTAAGAAGAAAGAGAAACCAATTCCTTATGGATTAAGATTGGCTTCCAATCAATTGCAAATGGAACATAAAGGAGAATGAGACACCAATTCCTTTTGGATTAAGACTTGATTCCAATCAATAGCCAAAAGAACTTAAAGAACAAAGAGAAACCAATTCCTTAAGGATTAAGACTTGCTTCCAATCAATTGCAAAAGGAACATAAAGGAGAACGAGAAACCAATTCCTTTTGGATAAAGACTTAATTCCAATCAATAGCGAAAAGAAGTTAAACAAAAAAAGAGAAGCCAATTCCTTAAGGATTAAGACTTGCTTCCAATCAATTGCAAATGGAACATAAAGGAGAATGAGACACCAATTCCTTTTGGATTAAGACTTGATTCCAATCAATAGCCAAAAGAACTTAAAGAAGAAAGAGAAACCAATTCCTTATGGATTAAGATTGGCTTCCAATCAATTGCAAATGGAACATAAAGGAGAATGAGACACCAATTCCTTTTGGATTAAGACTTGATTCCAATCAATAGCCAAAAGAACTTAAAGAACAAAGAGAAACCAATTCCTTAAGGATTAAAACTGGCTTCCAATCAATTGCAAATGGAACATAAAGGAGAATGAGACGCCAATTCCTTTTGGATTAAGACTTGACTCCAATCAATAGCCAAAAGAATATAAAGAGGAAAGAGAAACCAATTCCTTAAGGATTAACACTTGCTTCCAATCAATTGCAAATGGAACATAAAGGAGAATGAAAAACCAATTCCTTTCAAATTAAGACTTGTTTCCAATCTATAGCCAAAAGAAGTTAAAGAACAAAGAGAAGCCAATTCCTTAAGGATTAAGACTTGCTTCCAATCAATTGCAAAAGGAACATAAAGGAGAATGAGAAACCAATTCCTTTTGGATTAAGACTTGATTCCAATCAATAGCGAAAAGAACTTAAAGAAGAAAGAGAAACCAATTCCTTATGGATTAAGATTGGCTTTCAATCAATTGCAAATGGAACATAAAGGAGAATGAGACACCAATTCCTTTTGGATTAAGACTTGATTCCAATCAATAGCCAAAAGAATATAAAGAGGAAAGAGAAACCAATTCCTTAAGGATTAACACTTGCTTCCAATCAATTGCAAATGGAACATAAAGGAGAATGAAAAACCAATTCCTTTCAAATTAAGACTTGTTTCCAATCTATAGCCAAAAGAAGTTAAAGAACAAAAGAACAAAGAGAAGCCAATTCCTTAAGGATTAAGACTTGCTTCCAATCAATTGCAAAAGGAACATAAAGGAGAATGAGAAACCAATTCCTTTTGGATTAAGACTTGATTCCAAACAATAGCCAAAAGAACTTAAAGAGGAAAGAGAAACCAATTCCTTATGGATTGAGATTGGCTTCCAATCAATTGCAAATGGAACGTAAAGGTGAATGAGACGCCAATTCCTTTTGGATTAAGACTTGATTCCAATCGACAGCCAAAAGAACCTAAGGAAGGAAGAGAAACCAATTCCTTCTGGATTAAGACTGGCTTCCAATCAATTGCAAATGGAACATAATGGAGAATGAGACACCAATTCCTTTTGGATTAAGACTCGATTCTGATCAATAGCCAAAAGAACTTAAAGAACAAAGAGAAACCAATTCCTTAAGGATTAAAACTGGCTTCCAATCAATTGCAAATGGAACATAAAGGAGAATGAGACACCAATTCCTTTTGGATTAAGACTTGATTCCAATCAATAGCCAAAAGAACTTAAAGAACAAAGAGAACCCAATTCCTTAAGGATTAAAACAGGCTTCCAATCAATTGCAAATGGAACATTAGGGAGAATGAGACGTCAATTCCTTTTGGATTAAGACTTGACTCCAGTCAATTGCAAATGGAACATAAAGGACAATGAGACACCAATTCCTTTTGGATTAAGACTTGATTTCAATCAATAGCCAAAAGAACTTAAAGAAGAAAGAGAAACCAATTCCTTAAGGATTAAGACTTGCTTCCAATCAATTGCAAATGGAACATAAAGGAGAATGAGAAACCAATTCCTTTTGGATTAAGACTTGATTCCAATCAATAGCCAAAAGAACCTAACGAAGAAAGAGAAACCAATTCCTTAAGGATTAACACTTGCTTCCAATCAATTGCAAAAGGAACATAAAGGAGAATGAGAAACCAATTCCTTAAGGATTAAGACTGGCTTCCAATCAATTGCAAATGGAACATAAAGGAGAATGAGACACCAATTCCTTTTGGATTAAGACTTGATTCCAATCAATAGCCAAAAGAACTTAAGGAAGAAAGAGAAACCAATTCCTTAAGGATTAAGACTTGCTTCCAATCAATTGCAAAAGGAACATAAAGGAGAATGAGAAACCAATTCCTTTTGGATTAAGACTTAATTCCAATCAATAGCCAAAAGAAGTTAAAGAAGAAAGAGAAACCAATTCCTTAAGGATTAAGACTTGCTTCCAATCAATTGCAAAAGGAACATAAAGGAGAATGAGAAACCAATTCCTTTTGGATTAAGACTTGATTCCAATCAATAGCCAAAAGAACTTAAAGAACAAAGAGAAACCAATTCCTTAAGGATTAAGACTGGCTTCCAATCAATTGCAAATGGAACATAAAGGAGAATGAGACACCAATTCCTTTTGGATTAAGACTCGATTCCAATCAATAGCCAAAAGAACTTTAAGAAAAAGAGAAACCAATTCCTTAAGGATTAAGACTGGCTTCCAATCAATTGCAAATGGAACATAATGGAGAATGAGACACCAATTCCTTTTGGATTAAGACTCGATTCCAATCAATAGCCAAAAGAACTTAAAGAGGAAAGAGAAACCAATTCCTTAAGGATTAACACTTGCTTCCAATCAATTGCAAATGGAACATAAAGGAGAATGAGAAACCAATTCCTTTTGGATTAAGACTTGATTCCAATCAATAGCCAAAAGAACTTAAAGAACAAAGAGAAACCAATTCCTTAAGGATTAAGACTTGCTTCCAATCAATTGCAAAAGGAACATAAAGGAGAATGAGAAACCAATTCCTTTTGGATTAAGACTTAATTCCAATCAATAGCCAAAAGAACTTAAAGAAGAAAGAGAAACCAATTCCTTAAGGATTAAGATTGGCTTCCAATCAATTGCAAATGGAACATAAAGGAGAATGAAAAACCAATTCCTTTCAAATTAAGACTTGTTTCCAATCTATAGCCAAAAGAAGTTAAAGAACAAAGAGAAGCCAATTCCTTAAGGATTAAGACTTGCTTCCAATCAATTGCAAAAGGAACATAAAGGAGAATGAGAAACCAATTCCTTTTGGATTAAGACTTGATTCCAATCAATAGCCAAAAGAACTTAAAGAAGAAAGAGAAACCAATTCCTTATGGATTAAGATTGGCTTCCAATCAATTGCAAATGGAACATAAAGGAGAATGAGACACCAATTCCTTTTGGATTAAGACTTGACTCCAATCAATAGCCAAAAGAATATAAAGAGGAAAGAGAAACCAATTCCTTAAGGATTAACACTTGCTTCCAATCAATTGCAAATGGAACATAAAGGAGAATGAAAAACCAATTCCTTTCAAATTAAGACTTGTTTCCAATCTATAGCCAAAAGAAGTTAAAGAACAAAGAGAAGCCAATTCCTTAAGGATTAAGACTTGCTTCCAATCAATTGCAAAAGGAACATAAAGGAGAATGAGAAACCAATTCCTTTTGGATAAAGACTTAATTCCAATCAATAGCGAAAAGAACTTAAAGAAGAAAGAGAAACCAATTCCTTATGGATTAAGATTGGCTTTCAATCAATTGCAAATGGAACATAAAGGAGAATGAGACACCAATTCCTTTTGGATTAAGACTTGATTCCAATCAACAGCCAAAAGAACTTAAAGAACAAAGAGAAACCAATTCCTTAAGGATTAAGACTTGCTTCCAATCAATTGCAAAAGGAACAGAAAGGAGAACGAGAAACCAATTCCTTTTGGATAAAGACTTAATTCCAATCAATAGCGAAAAGAAGTTAAAGAAGAAAGAGAATCCAATTCCTTAAGGATTAGGATTGGCTTTCAATCAATTGCAAATGGAACATAAAGGAGAATGAGACACCAATTCCTTTTGGATTAAGACTTGATTCCAATCAATAGCCAAAAGAACTTAAAGAAGAAAGAGAAACCAATTCCTTAAGGATTAAGACTGGCTTCCAATCAATTGCAAATGGAACATAAAGGAGAATGAAAAACCAATTCCTTTCAGATTAAGACTTGTTTCCAATCTATAGCCAAAAGAAGTTAAAGAACAAAGAGAAGCCAATTCCTTAAGGATTAAGACTTGCTTCCAATCAATTGCAAATGGAACATAAAGGAGAATGAGAAACCAATTCCTTTTGGATAAAGACTTAATTCCAATCAATAGCGAAAAGAACTTAAAGAAGAAAGAGAAACCAATTCCTTATGGATTAAGATTGGCTTCCAATCAATTGCAAATGGAACATAAAGGAGAATGAGAAACCAATTCCTTTTGGATTAAGACTTGATTCCAATCAATAGCCAAAAGAACTTAAAGAAGAAAGAGAAACCAATTCCTTAAGGATTAAGACTGGCTTCCAATCAATTGCAAATGGAACATAAAGGAGAATGAGACACCAATTCCTTTTGGATTAAGACTTGATTCCAATCAATAGCCAAAAGAACTTAAAGAGGAAAGAGAAACCAATTCCTTAAGGATTAAGACTTGCTTCCAATCAATTGCAAATGGAACATAAAGGAGAATGAGAAACCAATTCCTTTCAAATTAAGGCTTAATTCCAATCAACAGCGAAAAGAACTTAAAGAAGAAAGAGAAACCAATTCCTTGTGGATTAAGATTGGCTTCCAATCAATTGCACATGGAACATAAAGGAGAATGAGAAACCAATTCCTTTTGGATTAAGACTTGATTCCAATCAATAGCGAAAAGAACTTAAAGAAGAAAGAGAAACCAATTCCTTATGGATTAAGATTGGCTTCCAATCAATTGCAAATGGAACATAAAGGAGAATGAGACACCAATTCCTTTTGGATTAAGACTTGATTGCAATCAATAGCCAAAAGAACTTAAAGAAGAAAGAGAAACCAATTCCTTAAGGATTAAGAATGGCTTCCAATCAATTGCAAATGGAACATAAATGAGAATGAAAAACCAATTCCTTTTGGATTAAGACTTGATTCTAATCAATAGCCAAAAGAACTTAAAGAAGAAAGAGAAACCAATTCCTTAAGGATTAAGATTGGCTTCCAATCAATTGCAAATGGAACATAAAGGAGAATGAGACACCAATTCCTTTTGGATTAAGACTTGATTCCAATCAATAGCCAAAAGAACTTAAAGAACAAAGAGAAACCAATTCCTTAAGGATTAACACTTGCTTCCAATCAATTGCAAATGGAACATAAAGGAGAATGAGACACCAATTCCTTTTGGATTAAGACTTGATTCCAATCAACAGCCAAAAGAACTTAAAGAACAAAGAGAAACCAATTCCTTAAGGATTAAGACTTGCTTCCAATCAATTGCAAATGGAACATAAAGGAGAATGAAAACCAATTCCTTTCAAATTAAGACTTGTTTCCAATCTATAGCCAAAAGAAGTTAAAGAACAAAGAGAAGCCAATTCCTTAAGGATTAAGACTTGCTTCCAATCAATTGCAAATGGAACATAAAGGAGAATGAGAAACCAATTCCTTTTGGATAAAGACTTAATTCCAATCAATAGCGAAAAGAACTTAAAGAAGAAAGAGAAACCAATTCCTTATGGATTAAGACTTGCTTTCAATCAATTGCAAATGGAACATAAAGGAGAATGAGAAACCAATTCCTTTTGGATTAAGACTTGATTCCAATCAATAGCCAAAAGAACTTAAAGAAGAAAGAGAAACCAATTCCTTAAGGATTAAGACTTGCTTCCAATCAATTGCAAATGGAACATAAAGGAGAACGAGAAACCAATTCCTTTTGGATAAAGACTTAATTCCAATCAATAGCGAAAAGAACTTAAAGAAGAAAGAGAAACCAATTCCTTATGGATTAAGATTGGCTTTCAATCAATTGCAAATGGAACATAAAGGAGAATGAGACACCAATTCCTTTTGGATTAAGACTTGATTCCAATCAATAGCCAAAAGAACTTAAAGAACAAAGAGAAACCAATTCCTTAAGGATTAAAACTGGCATCCAATCAATTGCAAATGGAACATAAAGCAGAATGAAAAACCAATTCCTTTCAAATTAAGACTTGTTTCCAATCTATAGCCAAAAGAAGTTAAAGAACAAAGAGAAGCCAATTCCTTAAGGATTAAGACTTGCTTCCAATCAATTGCAAAAGGAACATAAAGGAGAATGAGAAACCAATTCCTTTTGGATTAAGACTTGATTCCAATCAATAGCGAAAAGAACTTAAAGAAGAAAGAGAAACCAATTCCTTATGGATTAAGATTGGCTTTCAATCAATTGCAAATGGAACATAAAGGAGAATGAGACACCAATTCCTTTTGGATTAAGACTTGATTCCAATCAATAGCCAAAAGAACTTAAAGAGGAAAGAGAAACCAATTCCTTAAGGATTAACACTTGCTTCCAATCAATTGCAAATGGAACATAAAGGAGAATGAAAAACCAATTCCTTTCAAATTAAGACTTGTTTCCAATCTATAGCTAAAAAAGTTAAAGAACAAAGAGAAGCCAATTCCTTAAGGATTAAGACTTGCTTCCAATCAATTGCAAAAGGAACATAAAGGAGAACGAGAAACCAATTCCTTTTGGATAAAGACTTAATTCCAATCAATAGCGAAAAGAACTTAAAGAAGAAAGAGAAACCAATTCCTTATGGATTAAGATTGGCTTTCAATCAATTGCAAATGGAACATAAAGGAGAATGAGACACCAATTCCTTTTGGATTAAGACTTGATTCCAATCAACAGCCAAAAGAACTTAAAGAGGAAAGAGAAACCAATTCCTTATGGATTGAGATTGGCTTCCAATCAATTGCAAATGGAACATAAAGGAGAACGAGAAACCAATTCCTTTTGGATAAAGACTTAATTCCAATCAATAGCGAAAAGAACTAAAAGAAGAAAGAGAAACTAATTCCTTAAGAATTAAAACTGGCTTCCAATCAATTGCAAATGGAACATAAAGGAGAATGAGACACCAATTCCTTTTGGATTAAGACTTGATTCCAATCAATAGCCAAAAGAACTTAAAGAACAAAGAGAAACCAATTCCTTAAGGATTAAAACTGGCTTCCAATCAATTGCAAATGGAACATAAAGGAGAATGAAAAACCAATTCCTTTGAAATTAAGACTAGTTTCCAATCTACAGCCAAAGGAAGTTAAAGAACAAAGAGAAGCCAATTCCTTAAGGATTAAGACTTGCTTCCAATCAATTGCAAATGGAACATAAAGGAGAATGAGAAACCAATTCCTTTTGGATTAAGACTTGATTCCAATCAATAGCCAAAAGAACTTAAAGAACTAAGACAAACCAATTCCTTAAGAATTAAAACTGGCTTCCAATCAATTGCAAATGGAACATAAAGGAGAATGAGACACCAATTCCTTTTGGATTAAGACTTGATTCCAATCAACAGCCAAAAGAACTTAAAGAACAAAGAGAAACCAATTCCTTAAGGATTAACGCTTGCTTCCAATCAATTGCAAATGGAACATAAAGGAGAATGAAAAACCAATTCCTTTCAAATTAAGACTTGTTTCCAATCTATAGCCAAAAGAAGTTAAAGAACAAAGAGAAGCCAATTCCTTAAGGATTAAGACTTGCTTCCAATCAATTGCAAAAGGAACATAAAGGAGAACGAGAAACCAATTCCTTTTGGATAAAGACTTAATTCCAATCAATAGCGAAAAGAACTTAAAGAAGAAAGAGAAACCAATTCCTTATGGATTAAGATTGGCTTTCAATCAATTGCAAATGGAACATAAAGGAGAATGAGACACCAATTCCTTTTGGATTAAGACTTGATTCCAATCAATAGCCAAAAGAACTTAAAGAGGAAAGAGAAACCAATTCCTTAAGGATTAACACTTGCTTCCAATCAATTGCAAATGGAACATAAAGGAGAATGAAAAACCAATTCCTTTCAAATTAAGACTTGTTTCCAATCTATAGCCAAAAGAAGTTAAAGAACAAAGAGAAGCCAATTCCTTAAGGATTAAGACTTGCTTCCAATCAATTGCAAAAGGAACATAAAGGAGAACGAGAAACCAATTCCTTTTGGATAAAGACTTAATTCCAATCAATAGCGAAAAGAACTTAAAGAAGAAAGAGAAACCAATTCCTTATGGATTAAGATTGGCTTCCAATCAATTGCAAATGGAACATAAAGGAGAATGAGACACCAATTCCTTTTGGATTAAGACTTGATTCCAATCAATAGCCAAAAGAACTTAAAGAAGAAAGAGAAACCAATTCCTTAAGGATTAAGACTGGCTTCCAATCAATTGCAAATGGAACATAAAGGAGAATGAGACACCAATTCCTTTTGGATTAAGACTTGACTCCAATCAATAGCCAAAAGAATATAAAGAGGAAAGAGAAACCAATTCCTTAAGGATTAACACTTGCTTCCAATCAATTGCAAATGGAACATAAAGGAGAATGAAAAACCAATTCCTTTCAAATTAAGACTTGTTTCCAATCTATAGCCAAAAGAAGTTAAAGAAGAAAGAGAAGCCAATTCCTTAAGGATTAAGACTTGCTTCCAATCAATTGCAAATGGAACATAAAGGAGAATGAGAAACCAATTCCTTTTGGATTAAGACTTGATTCCAATCAATAGCCAAAAGAACTTAAAGAAGAAAGAGAAACCAATTCCTTATGGATTAAGATTGGCTTCCAATCAATTGCAAATGGAACATAAAGGAGAATGAGACACCAATTCCTTTTGGATTAAGACTTGATTCCAATCAATAGCCAAAAGAACTTAAAGAACAAAGAGAAACCAATTCCTTAAGGATTAAGACTTGCTTCCAATCAATTGCAAAAGGAACATAAAGGAGAATGAGAAACCAATTCCTTTTGGATTAAGACTTGATTCCAATCAATAGCCAAAAGAATATAAAGAGGAAAGAGAATCCAATTCCTTAAGGATTAAGACTTGCTTCCAATCAATTGCAAAAGGAACATAAAGGAGAATGAGAAACCAATTCCTTTTGGATAAAGACTTAATTCCAATCAATAGCGAAAAGAACTTAAAGAAGAAAGAGAAACCAATTCCATATATATTAAGATTGGCTACCAATCAATTGCAAAAGGAACATAAAGGAGAATGAGAAACCAATTCCTTTTGGATTAAGACTTGATTCCAAACAATAGCCAAAAGAACTTAAAGAGGAAAGAGAAACCAATTCCTTATGGATTGAGATTGGCTTCCAATCAATTGCAAATGGAACGTAAAGGTGAATGAGACGCCAATTCCTTTTGGATTAAGACCTGACTCCAATAAATAGCCAAAAGAATATAAAAAGGAAAGAGAAACCAATTCCTTAAGGATTAACACTGGCTTCCAATCAATTGCAAATGGAACATAAAGGAGAATGAGAAACCAATTCCTTTTGGATTAAGACTTGACTCCAATCAATAGCCAAAAGAATATAAAGAGGAAAGAGAAACCAAATCCTTAGGGATTAACACTTGCTTCCAAACAATTGCAAATGGAACATAAAGGAGAATGAAAAACCAATTCCTTTCAAATTAAGACTTGTTTCCAATCTATAGCCAAAAGAAGTTAAAGAACAAAGAGAAGCCAATTCCTTAAGGATTAAGACTTGCTTCCAATCAATTGCAAAAGGAACATAAAGGAGAATGAGAAACCAATTCCTTTTGGATTAAGACTTGATTCCAATCAATAGCGAAAAGAACTTAAAGAGGAAAGAGAAACCAATTCCATATGGATTAAGATTGGCTTCCAATCAATTGCAAATGGAACATAAAGGAGAATGAGACACCAATTCCTTTTGGATTAAGACTTGATTCCAATCAATAGCCAAAAGAACTTAAAGAACAAAGAGAAACCAATTCCTTAAGGATTAACACTTGATTCCAATCAATTGCAAAAGGAACATAAAGGAGAATGAGAAACCAATTCCTTTTGGATTAAGACTTGATTCCAATCAATAGCCAAAAGAACTTAAAGAAGAAAGAGAAACCAATTCCTTAAGGATTAAGACTAGCTTTCAATCAATTGCAAATGTAAGATAAAGGAGAAATGAGACACCAATTCCTTTTGGATTAAGACTTGGCTCCAATCAATAGCCAAAAGAGTATAAAGAGGAAAGAGAAACCAATTCCTTAAGGATTAACACTTGCTTCCAATCAATTGCAAATGGAACATAAAGGAGAATGAGAAACCAATTCCTTTTGGATTAAGACTTGATTCCAATCAATAGCGAAAAGAACTTAAAGAGGAAAGAGAAACCAATTCCACATGGATTAAGATTGGCTACCAATCAATTGCAAAAGGAACATAAAGGAGAATAAGAAACCAATTACCTTTGGATTAAGACTTAATTCCAATCAACAGCGAAAAGAACTGAAAGAAGAAAGAGAAACCAATTCCTTATGGATTAAGATTGGCTTCCAATCAAATGCAAATGGAACATAAAGGTGAATGAGAAACCAATTCCTTTTGGATTAAGACTTGATTCCAATCAATAGCCAAAAGAACATAAAGAACCAAGAGATACCAATTCCTTAAGGATTAAAACTGGCTTCCAATCAATTGCAAATGGAACATAAAGGAGAATGAGACGTCAATTCCTTAAGGTTAAGACTGGCGTCCAATTAATTGCAAATGGAAGATGAAGGAGAATGAGACACCAATTCCTTTTGGATTAAGACTTGATTCCAATCAATAGCCAAAAGAACTTAAAGAACCAAGAGAAACCAATTCCTTAAGGATTAAGACTTGCTTCCAATCAATTGCAAATGGAACATAAAGGAGAATGAGAAACCAATTCCTTTTTGGATTAAGACTTGATTCCAATCAATAACCAAAAGAACTTAAAGAGGAAAGAGAAACCAATTCCATATGGATTAAGATTGGCTTCCAATCAATTGCAAAAGGAACATAAAGGAGAATGAGAAACCAATTCCTTTTTGATTAAGACTTAATTCCAATCAACAGCGAAAAGAACTGAAAGAAGAAAGAGAAACCAATTCCTTATGGATTAAGATTGGCTTCCAATCAAATGCAAATGGAACATAAAGGAGAATGAGACACCAATTCCTTTTGGATTAAGACTTGATTCTAATCAATAGCCAAAAGAAATTAAAGAACAAAGAGAAACCAATTCCTTAAGGATTAAGACTGGCTTCCAATTAATTGCAAATGGAAGACAAAAGGAAAATGAGATACCAATTCCTTTTGGATTAAGACTTGATTCCAATCAATAGCCAAAAGAACTTAAAGAACCAAGAGAAACCAATTCCTTAAGGATTAAAACTGGCTTCCAATCAATTGCAAATGGAACATAAAGGAGAATGAGACGCCAATTCCTTTTGGATTAAGACTTGGTGATAAGTGCATTTTATTCACTTATTTTATTTTCTTTTCTATGCTTGTTCGTAGCTTTAATCATGTAAATATTATGTTTTTATTTTACTATTTGTGTTTTGTAGGAAAATAAAGCTTAAGGATGATTTTTGAGCTGAACAAGAGTAAAATGGCTCAATTTGGAGGTAATTCAAGAAAATGTTGAGAATTGAGTGTTGGACAGCATGAGCAGTATGTCTTTCCATGGGCATAACTTTTTCCTCCAAAGTCAAAATCACATGATTCCACTTGGAGATGAAAGTAGACATCCAGAGCTTTAATTTGACACCAAGACCACTCAAAAAGTCCAACGGACCAGAAAGATTGAAGCTGCTAAATTTGGGCCTCACGCTGACCCGTCACTGCATTCAATGCAGTTTTGCTCAATTTAGTTCTCCCTTGATATAAGCCCAAATGGGATGATTCCAGAGCCAAAAATGAAGCCCAAGATGTTAACTTTTCAATGGTAGTCGAATTACTCTCATCCAAGTCCATTTGGTCAATGAAATTTGCGTGTGAAGTAGAGCTGCCAGAAAAAAAACCGAAACTGTCAATTTTAATCAATGAATGGTGGGCCAATTGAGTTCAATTCATTTGTGGGTTTTCATTGTCTGATTTTAGGTTGTTAAAACTTAATTATCAGAATTATTTCTGATAATCACCAATTCTTTATGAGAATGCAACATATGAAGCTAGTTTAATGTGGAGTTACACTTTGGCAGAGGGGACCAGCAGCCAGGGGGGAGGAGAAGAACTGAGCACTTTTTCTCTTTCTGGAGAGAGAAATTTTCGTGGAGAGAGAAGGAGGTATCAGCCACTCATCCTTAGAAACCATAGAGACAATATTGGAGTTGGGGAAGTGACATTTTCATCAAGCTTGTAGCTGTGGACATCACTTTTTGCTGCTCTTTAGGGATTTAATTGAGGACAAGAAGAAGAGATAGGTGCTGAAGATTAGAGTTTGGGCAACTTTGCTTTCACCCTTTAGTCTCTGCACATATTTTCTTTCTTTCTTAACTCATGTCATGTATTCTTCAATTTGTGATATGGTTTTCTTTAGAATGTTAGGCTAAGTTATTTTTGTGGTTATGGGTGAACTTTGAACCCTAAATTATCATGTAATTAAATTGATTTTCAGGCCTCTATTTTCTTGAGAGTTGATTATATTCTCCTACTCACTTCATGATTATGGTAGTAATGTGACATGTTTGGATTGGCCACCCTTCTATTTCATGTTATGGTTGATTGCTAGATTTAGGATTATGATGTTCATTATCCTTTATCCATATGTAGTAACTTGTGTGCAAACTTAATGGTCAAGTTTTGATTGTATGCAAGGGAGAATATAACCTAAGTCACTTAGTCCTATGTTAGAGACCAAAACTTAGATCAATCTGTCCTTCTAGTTGCAATTGTTAATTGAACTTAGTGGATGTTCCCTATGTCAATTAGTGATTACAATAGGTTAATGGATGTTCCTTAATCTATTTAAAAGAAGGTAGGTAATAGAATGTTTCATTGCCTAAGATTGGTAACTATAAAAGGAGAATTGGAGGCTGAAATTGAGAACTAATTGCATGGTATAATTTGGTGGGGAAAAGGGATCCCATAACCAATTTTAATTGATTTCAACAAACCAGCATCATTTGCTCTTGTTTATTTTTTTTATTTTCGTGTAATTTTTTTTATATAATTTTTGTTTGAATTATAGAAACAACAAAACCCCCCATTTTGTGTTACTAGGTGTTTTTTTTTAGAGTTTATTAGAATCAGAATCTCAAATAAGCTAAATAATTAGATTAATTCAATTCCTTGTGGATCGACCCTTTGCTCATTACTAAACTAATTTTTCCTAAACCAAGCAAAGGTTTTTAATTTGGAAGTTTAAAGACATATCACTTGGCTCCAATCAATAGCCAAAAGAATATAAAGAGGAAAGAGAAACCAATTCCTTAACGATTAACACTTGCTACCAAATAATTGCAAATGGAACATAAAGGAGAATGAAAAACCAATTCCTTTCAAATTAAGACTTATTTCCAATTTCTTTCCAATAGAAGTTAAAGAAGAAAGAGAAGCCAATTCCTTAAGGATTAAGACTTGCTTCCAATCAATTGCAAAAGGAACATAAAAGAGAATGAGAAATCAATTCCTTTTGGATCAAGACTTGATTCCAATCAATAGCCAAAAGAACTTAAAGAAGAAAGAGAAACCAATTCCTTTCCTTAAGGAATAAGACTGGCTTCCAATCAATTGCAAATGTAACATAAAGGGGAATGAGACACCAATTCCTTTTGGATTAAGACTTGGCTCCAATCAATAGCCAAAAGAATATAAAGAGGAAAAAGAAACCAATTCCTTAAGGATTAATACTTGCTTCCAATCAATTACAAACGGAACATAAAGGAGAATGAAAAACCAATTCCTTTCAAATTAAGACTTGTTTCCAATATATAGCCAAAAGAGGTTGAGGAACAAAGAGAAGGCAATTCCTTAAGGATTAAGACTTGCTTCCAATGTATTGCAAAAGGAACATAAAGGAGAATGAGAAACCAATTCCTTTTGGATTAAGACTTAATTCCAGTCAATAGCGAAAAGAACTTGAAGAAGAATGCGAAACCAATTCCTTATAGATTAAGATTGGCTTCCAATCAATTGCAAATGGAACATAAAGGAGAATGAGACACCAATTCCTTTTGGATTAAGACTAGATTCCCATCAATAGCCAAAAGAACTTAAAGAACAACGAGAAACCAATTCCTTAAAGATTAAAACTGGCTTCCAATCAATTGCAAATGGAACATAAAGGAGAATGAGTCGCCAATTCCTTTTGGATTAAGACTTGACTCCAATCAATAGCCAAAAGAATATAAAGAGGAAAGAGAAACCAATTCCTTAAGGATTAACACTTACTTCCAAACAAATGCAAATGGAACATAAAGGAGATTGAAAAACCAATTCCTTTCAAAGTAAGACTAGTTTCCAATCTATAGCCAAAAGAAGTTAAAGAACAAAGAGTAGCCAATTCCTTAAGTATTAAGACTTGCTTCCAAACAATTGCAAATGGAAGATAAAGGAGAATGATACACCAATTCCTTTTGGATTAAGACTTATTCCAATCAATAGCGAAAAGAACTTAAAGAGGAAAGAGAAACCAATTCCATATGGATTAAGATGGGCTTCCAATCAATTGCAAATGGAACATAAAGGAGAATGAGGCACCAATTCCTTTTGGATTAAGACTTGATTCCAATCAATAGCCAAAAGAACTTAAAGAACAAAGAGAAACCAATTCCTTAAGGATTAAAACTGGCTTCCAATCAATTGCAAATGGGACATAAGGGAGAATGAGTCGCCAATTCCTTTAGGATTAAGACTTGACTCCAATCAATAGCCAAAAGAATATAAAGAGGAAAGAGAAACCAATTCCTTAGGGATTAACACTTGCTTCCAAACAATTGCAAATGGAACATAAAGGAGAATGAAAAACCAATTCCTTTCAAATTAAGACTTGTTTCCAATCTATAGCCAAAAGAAGTTAAAGAACCAAGAGAAGCCAATTCCTTAAGGATTAAGACTTGCTTCCAATCAATTGCAAAGGGAACATAAAGGAGAATGAGAAACCAATTCCTTTTCGATTAAGAATTGATTCCAATCAATAGCCAAAAGAACTTAAAGAACAAAGAGAAACCAATTCCCTAAGGATTAAGACTGGCTACCAATCAATTGCAAATGTAACATAAAGGAGAATGAGACACCAATTCCTTTTGGATTAAGACTTGGCTCCAATCAATAGCCAAAAGAATATAAAGAGGAAAGAGAAACCAATTCCTTAAGGATTAACACTTGCTTCCAATCAATTGCAAATGGAACATAAAGGAGAATGAAAACCAATTTCTTTCAAATAAAGACTTGTTGCCAATCTATAGCCAAAAGAAGTTAAGGAACAAAGAGAAGCCAATTCCTTAAGGATTAAGACTTGCTTCCAATCTATTGCAAAAGGAACATAAAGGAGAATGAGAAACCAATTGCTTTTGGATTAAGACTTAATTCCAGTCAATAGCGAAAAGAACATGAAGAAGAAAGCGAAACCATTTCCATATGGATTAAGATTGGCTACCAATCAATTGCAAAAGGAACATAAAGGAGAATAAGAAACCAATTCCTTTTGGATTAAGACTTAATTCCAATCAACAGCGAAATGTACCGAAAGAAGAAAGAGAAACCAATTCCTTATGGATTAAGATTGGCTTCCAATCAAATGCAAATGGAACATAAAGGTGAATGAGCCACCAATTCCTTTTGGATTAAGACCTGATTCTAATCAATAGCCAAAAGAACTTAAAGAACCAAGAGAAACCAATTCCTTAAGGATTAAAACTGGCTTCCAATCAATTGCAAATGGAACATAAAGGAGAATGAGACGCCAATTCCTTAAGGTTAAGACTGGCGTCCAATTAATTGCAAATGGAAGATAAAGGAGAATGAGACACCAATTCCTTTTGGATTAAGACTTGATTCCAATCAATAGCCAAAAGAACTTAAAGAACCAAGAGAAACCAATTCCTTAAGGATTAAAACTGGCTTCCAATCAATTGCAAATGGAACATAAAGGGGAATGAGACGTCAATTCCTTTTGGATTAAGACTTGGCTCCAATCAATAGCCAAAAGAATATAAAGAGGAAAGAGAAACCAATTCCTTAAGGATTAACACTTGCTTCCAAACAATTGCAAATGGAACATAAAGGAGAATGAAAAACCAATTCCTTTCAAATTAAGACTTATTTCCAATCTGTAACCAATAGAAGTTAAAGAAGAAAGAGAAGCCAATTCCTTAAGGATTAAGAATTACTTCCAATCAATTGAAAAAGGAACATAAAGGAGAATGAGAAATCAATTCCTTTTGGATTAAGACTTGATTCCAATCAATAGCCGAAAGAACTTAAAGAAGAAAGAGAAACCAATTCCTTAAGTAATAAGACTGGCTTCCAATCAATTGCAAATGTTACATAAAGGGGATTGAGACACCAATTCCTTTTGGATTAAGAATTGGCTCCAATCAATAGCCAAAAGAATATAAAGATGAAAAAGAAACCAATTCCTTAAGGATTAACACTTGCTTCCAATCAATTGCAAATGGAACATAAAGGAGAATGACAAACCAATTCCTTTCAAATTAAGACTTGTTTCCAATCTATAGCCAAAAGAGGTTGAGGAACAAAGAGAAGGCAATTCCTTAAGGATTAAGACTTGCTTCCAATGTATTGCAAAAGGGACATAAAGGAGAATGAGAAACCAATTCCTTTTGGATTAAGACTTAATTCCAGTCAATAGCGAAAAGAACATGAAGAAGAAAGCTAAACCAAATCCGTATGGATTAAGATTGGCTACCAATCAATTGCAAAAGGAACATAAAGGAGAATAAGAAACCAATTCCTTTTGGATTAAGACTTAATTCCAATCAATAGTGAAAAGAACTGAAAGAAGAAAGAGAAACCAATTCCTTAAGGAATAAGACTGGCTTCCAATCAATTGCAAATGTAACATAAAGGGGAATCAGACGCCAATTCCTTTTGGATTAAGACTTGGCTCCAATCAATAGCCAAAAGAATATAAAGAGGAAAAAGAAACCAATTCCTTAAGGATTAGCACTTGCTTCCAATCAGTTGCAAACGGAACATAAAGGAGAATGAAAAACCAATTCCTTTCAAATTAAGACTTGTTTCCAATCTATAGCCAAAATTGGTTGAGGAACAAAGCGAAGCCAATTCCTTAAGGATTAAGACTTGCTTCCAATCTATTGCAAAACGAACATAAAGGAGAATGAGAAACCAATTCCTTTTGGATTAAGACTTAATTCCAGTCAATAGCGAAAAGAACTTGAAGAAGAAAGCGAAACCAATTCCTTATGGATAAAGATTGGCTTCCAATCAATTGCAAATGGAACATAAAGGAGAACGAGACACCAATTCCTTTTGTATTAAGACTTGATTCCAATCCATAGCCAAAAGAACTTAAAGAAGAAAGAGAAACCAATTCCTTGAGAATTAAAACTGTCTTCCAATCAATTGCAAATGGAAAATAAAGGTGAATGAGCCACCAATTCCTTTTGGATTAAGGCTTGTCTCCAATCAATAGCCAAAGGAATATAAAGAGGAAAGAGAAACCAATTCCTTAAGGATCAACACTTGCTACCGAACAATTGCAAATGGAACGTAAAGGAGAATGAAAAACCAATTACTTTCAAATTAAGACTTATTTCCAATGTGTAACAAATAGAAGTTAAAGAAGAAAGAGAAGCCAATTCCTTAAGGATTAAGACTTACTTCCAATCAATTGCAAAAGGAACATAAAGGAGAATTGATACGTGCTTCGAAGGACAAGTTGGACGTTCCAGCACTAAAGGGCAAGATGGGAATTTCAGCATGCCCGTGGGACCTATCACAAGGGCAAGAGCAAAGATGCTGAAGGAAAGCTTTGGGAACTTGGCTAATGCAATTGTAGAAGACATGTATCAAGAATGGGCCAAGAAGATGCCAACACATACTAATGGACAACCCAAGATCTTGTTATTTGCTGCTAATTGGGCTTAGAAGCTTATACTGGCCATGTTGGGCCGTTATCCTATTTTGGTCTTGTTTAGTTTAGTTAGTTTAAGTATTTAGGACATCTAAACTTTTAGTTATTTTATTTAGCCCATATTTTATGTTTTATGTTTAATCCAGCCCAATTCATATTATTTAGCATTAGAACACTTCTTATTGGGCTTGGGCTTAGTTTACGTGTTTAATCTAGTGTAAGAGGTTATAAATACCTCAAGAAACACATTGTTTATCAGTTTTTGATTAATTGAAATTCTATTTTGTTTTCTTTCAAGAAAACAGTGCTTTTGTGTGCAAGTGAGGTGAGTGATTTGCTTCGCTTGTTGCATCAAGAAATTGAGACAATTCATTCTAAGGTAAATTCCTTGTGATATTCAATCAATTTCTATTCTATCTTTTCCCTGTTATCTACGTTTCCAAGGACAGGTTTCTTGGGGGTTTAGTAGGGAGGGTCTTTATTCTACGTCTTGTTTTCTATCAAAGTGTGTGCCTGGGGTTTCTGGATCTTTATATCCACGGGGTTCCGCATCAAGAATGAGAAATCAATTCCTTTTGGATTAAGACTTGATTCCAATCAATAGCCAAAAGAACTTAAAGAAGAAAGAGAAACCAATTCCTTAAGGAATAAGACTGGCTTCCAATCAATTGCAAATGAAACATAAAGGGGAATGAGACACCAATTCCTTTTGGATTAAGACTTGGCTCCAATCAATAGCCAAAAGAATATAAAGAGGAAAAAGAAACTAATTCCTTAAGGATTAACACTTGCTTCCAATCAATTGCAAACGGAACATAAAGGAGAATAAAAAACCAATTCCTTTCAAATTAAGACTTGTTTTCAATCTATAGCCAGAAGAGGTAGAGGGACAAAGAGAATCCAATTCCGTAAGGATTAAGACTTGCTTCCAATCTATTGCAAAATGAACATAAAGGAGAATGCGAAACCAATTCCTTTTGGATTAAGACTTAATTTCAGTCAATAGTGAAAAGAACTTGAAGAAGAAAGCGAAACCAATTCCTTATGGATTAAGATTGGCTTCCAATCAATTGCAAATGGAACATAAAGGAGAATGAGACACCAATTCCTTTTGGATTAAGACTTGATTCCAATCCATAGCCAAAAGAACTTAAAGAACCAAGAGAAACCAATTCCTTGAGAATTAAAACTGGCATCCAATCAATTGCAAATGGAACAGAAAGGTGAATGAGCCGCCAATTCCTTTTGGATTAAGACTTATCTTCAATCAACAGCCAAAAGAATATAAAGAGGAAAGAGAAACCAATTCCTTAAGGATTAACACTTGCCTCCAATCAATTGCAAATGGAAGATAAAGGAAAATGAAAAACTAATTCCTTTCAAATTAAGACTTATTTCCAATCTATAACCAATAGAAGTTAAAGAAGAAAGAAAAGCCAATTCCTTAAGGATTAAGACTTGCTTCCAATCATTTCCAAAAGGAACATAACGGAGAATGAGAAACCAATTCCTTTTGGATTAAGACTTGATTCCAATCAATAGCGAAAAGAACTTAAAGAGGAAAGAGAAACCAATTCCATATGGATTAAGATTGGCCTCCAATCAATTGCAAATGGAACATAAAGGAGAATGAGACACCAATTCCTTTTGGATTAAGACTTGATTCCAATCCATAGCCAAGAGAACTTAAAGAACAATGAGAAACCAATTCCTTGGGAATTAAAACTGGCTTCCAATCAATTGCAAATGGAACATAAAGGCAAATGAGCCACCAATTCCTTTTGGATTAAGACTTGACTCCAATCAACAACCAAAAGAATATAAAGAGGAAAGAGAAACCAAGTCCTTAAGGATTAACACTTCCTTCCAATCACTTGCAAATGGAGCATAAAGGAGAATGAAAAACCAATTCCTTTCAAATTAAGACTTGTTTCCAATCTACAGCCAAAAGAAGTTAAAGAAGAAAGAGAAGCCAATTCCTTAAGGATTAAGACTTGCTTCCAATCAATTGCAAAAGGAACATAAAGGAGAATGAGAAACCAATTCCTTTTGGATTAAGACTTGATTCCAATCAACAGCCAAAAGAACTTAAAGAAGAAAGAGAAACCAATTCCTTAAGAATTAAGACTAGCTTTCAATCAATTGCAAATGTAACATAAAGGAGAATGGGACACCAATTCCTTTTGGATTAAGACTTGGCTCCAATCAATAGCCAAAAGAATATAAAGAGGAAAGAGAAACCAAGTCCTTAAGGATTAACACTTGCTTCCAATCAAATTCAAATGGAACATAAAGGAGAATGACAAACCAATTCCTTTTAAATTAAGACTTGTTTCCAATCTACAGCCAAAAGAAGTTAAAGAACAAAGAGAAGCCAATTCCTTAAGGATTAAGACATGCTTCCAATCAATTGCAAAAGGAGCATAAAGGAGAATGAGAAACCAATTCCTTTTGGATTAGGACTTGATTCCAATCAATAGCCAAAAGAACTTAAAGAAGAAAAAGAAACCAATTCCTTAAGGATTAATACTGGCTTCCAATCAATTGCAAATGTAACATAAATGAGAATAAGACACCAATTCCTTTTGGATTAAGACTTGGCTCCAACCAATAGCCAAAATAATATAAAGAGCAAAGAGAAACCAATTCCTTAAGGATTAACACTTGCCTCCAATCAATTGCAAACGGAACATAAAGGAGAATGAAAAACCAATTCCTTTCAAATTAAGACTTGTTTCCAATCTATAGCCAGAAGAGGTAGAGGGACAAAGAGAATCCAATTCCGTAAGGATTAAGACTTGCTTCCAATCTATTGCAAAAGGAACATAAAGGAGAATGCGAAACCAATTCCTTTTGGATTAAGACTTAATTCCAGTCAATAGTGAAAAGAACTTGAAGAAGAAAGCGAAACCAATTCCTTATGGATTAAGATTGGCTTCCAATCAATTGCAAATGGAACATAAAGGAGAATGAGACACCAATTCCTTTTGGATTAAGACTTGATTCCAATCCATAGCCAAAAGAACTTAAAGAACAAAGAGAAACCAATTCCTTGAGAATTAAAACTGGCTTCCAATCAATTGCAAATGGAACATAAAGGTGAATGAGCCGCCAATTCCTTTTGGATTAAGACTTATCTTCAATCAACAGCCAAAAGAATATAAAGAGGAAAGAGAAACCAATTCCTTAAGGATTAACACTTGCTTCCAATCAATTGCAAATGGAACATAAAGGAGAATGACAAACCAATTCCTTTCAAATTAAGACTTATTTCCAATCTGTAACCAATAGAAGTTAAAGAAGAAAGAGAAGCCAATTCCTTAAGGATTAAGACTTGCTTCCAATCAATTCGAAAAGGAACATAACGGAGAATGAGAAACCAATTCCTTTTGGATTAAGACTTGATTCCAATCAATAGCGAAAAGAACTTAAAGAGGAAAGAGAAACCAATTCCATATGGATTAAGATTGGCTTCCAATCAATTGCAAATGGAACATAAAGGAGAATGAGACACCAATTCCTTTTGGATTAAGACTTGATTCCAATCCATAGCCAAGAGAACTTAAAGAACAATGAGAAACCAATTCCTTGGGAATTAAAACTGGCTTCCAATCAATTGCAAATGGAACAGAAAGGTGAATGAGCCGCCAATTCCTTTTGGATTAAGACTTGACTCCAATCAACAGCCAAAAGAATATAAAGAGGAAAGAGAAACCAAGTCCTTAAGGATTAACACTTGCTTCCAATCACTTGCAAATGGAGCATAAAGGAGAATGAAAAACCAATTCCTTTCAAATTAAGACTTGTTTCCAATCTACAGCCAAAAGAAGTTAAAGAAGAAAGAGAAGCCAATTCCTTAAGGATTAAGACTTGCTTCCAATCAATTGCAAAAGGAACATAAAGGAGAATGAAAAACCAATTCCTTTTGGATTAAGACTTGATTCCAATCAATAGCCAAAAGAACTGAAAGAAGAAAGAGAAACCAATTCCTTAAGAATTAAGACTGGCTTTCAATCAATTGCAAATGTAACATAAAGGAGAATGGGACACCAATTCCTTTTGGATTAAGACTTGGCTCCAATCAATAGCCAAAAGAATATAAAGAGGAAAGAGAAACCAAGTCCTTAAGGATTAACACTTGCTTCCAATCAATTGCAAATGGAGCATAAAGGAGAATGAAAAACCAATTCCTTTCAAATTAAGACTAGTTTCCAATCTATAGCCAGAAGAAGTTAAAGAACAAAGAGAAGCCAATTCCTTAAGGATTAAGACTTGCTTCCAATCAATTGCAAATGGAACATAAAGGAGAATGAGAAACCAATTCCTTTCAAATTAAGACTCATTTCCAATCATCGTAGCCAAAAAAGAACTTAAAGAATAAAGAGAAACTAATTCCTTAAGGATTAAGACTTCCTTCCAATCAATTGCAGAAGGAAGAGAAAGGAGAATGGAGAAACCAATCTCTTTTGGATTAAGACTTGATTCCAATCAATAGCTGACAAAAGAACTTAAAGAAGAAAAGAGAAACCAACTCCTTAAGGATTAAGACTGGCTTCCAATCAATTGCAAATGGAATATAAAGGCGAATGAGACACTGCCAATTCCTTTTTGGATTAAGACTTGATTCCAATCAACAGCGAAAAGAACTTAAAGAAGAAAGAGAAACCAATTCCTTTCAAATTAAGACTTGTTTCCAATCTATAGCCAAGAGAAGTTAAAGAACAAAGAGAAGCCAATTCCTTAAGGATTAAGACTTGTTTCCAATCAATTGCAAAAGCAACAAAAAGGATAATGAGAAACCAATTCCTTTTGGATTAAGACTTGATTCCAATCAATAGCGAAAAGAACTTAAAGAAGAAAGAGAAACCAATTCCTTATGGATTAAGATTGGCTTCCAATCAATTGCAAATGGAACATAAAGGAGAATGAGGCACCAATTCCTTTTGGATTAACACTTGGTTCCAATCAATAGCCAAAAGAACTTAAAGAAGAAAGAGAAACCGATTCCTTAAGGATTAAGACTGGCTTCCTATCAATTGCAAATGGAATATAAAGGAGAATGAGAAACCAATTCCTTTTGGATTAAGACTTGATTCCAATCATCTAATAGTTTAAAAAAGAACTTAAAAGAAGAAAGAGAAACCAGATCTATTAAGGATTAAGATTGGCTTCCAATCAATTGCAAATGGAACATAAAATGAGAATGAGAAACCAATTCCTTTTTGAATTAAGCACTTGATTCCAATCTATGGCCAAAAGAAGTTAAAGAAGCCAAAGAGAAGCCACCTTTAAGGATTAAGACTTGCTTCCAATCAACCTAAAGAATTGAAACCAATTGCAAAAGCTTCCAATCAACATGCAAATGGAACATAAAGAATGAGAAACGTAATCAATTCCTTTCAAGGATTAAGACTTGTTTCCAATCAATAGCCAAAATGTGAACATTAAAGAAGAAAGAGAAACCAATTCCTTAAGGATTAAGAGGACTTGCTTCCAATCAATTCGTAGAAAGAGCAATGGAACATAAAGTAGAACTGAGAAGCCAATTCCTTTTGGATTAAGACTTGATTCCAATCAATAGCCAAAAGAACTTAAATGAAGAAAGACAAACCATCTCCTTAAGGATTAAGACTGGCTTCCAATCAATTGCAAATGGAACATAAAGGAGAACGAGACACCAATTCCTTTTGGATAAAGATTTGATTCTAATCAATAAATTAAAAGAACTTAGTAAAGAATAAAGATATGTGTCCAATTCACTCCTTAAGGATTAAGACTTGCTTCCAATCAATTGCAAAAGGAACATAAAGGAGAATTCCAGAAACCAATTCCTTTTGGATAAAGATTTGATTCTAATCAATAGCCAAAAGAATATAAAGAGGAAAAAGAAACCAATTCCTTAAGGATTAACACTGGCTTCCAATCAATAGCCAATGGAACATAAAGGAGAATCTGAAACCAATTCCTTTAGGATCAGGACTTGATTCCAATCAATATCCAAAAGAACTTAAAGAAGAAAGAGAAACCATTTCCTTAAGGATTAAGACTTGCTTCCAATCAATTGCAAACGGAAATTAAAGGAGAATGAAAAACCTATTCCTTTCAGATTAAGACTTGTTTCCAATATAAAGCCAAAAGATGTTAAGGAACAAAGAGAAGCCAATTCCTTAAGGATTAAGACTTGCTTCCAATCAATTGCAAGAGGAACATAAAGGAGAATGAGAAACCAATTCCTTTTGGATTAAGACTTGATTCCAATCAATAGCCAAAAGAACTTAAAGAAGAAAGAGAAACCACTTAGTTAAGGATTAAGACTGGCTTCCAATCAATTGTAAATGGAACATAAAGGAGAATGAGAAACCAATTCCTTTTGGATAAAGACTTGATTCCATTCAATAGCCAAAAGAACTTAAAGAGGAAAGAGAAACCAATTCCTTAAGGATTAAGACTAGCTTCCAATCAATTGCAAATAGAACATAAAGGAGAATGCGACACCAATTCCTTTTGGATTAAGACCTGATTCTAATCAATAGCCAAAAGAACTTAAAGAACCAAGAGAAACCAATTCCTTAAGGATTAAGGCTAGCTTCCAATCAATTGCAAATGGAACATAATGGAGAATGAGAAACCAATTCCTTTTGGATTAAGACTTGATTCCAATCAATAGTCAACAGAACTTAAAGAAGAAAGAGAAACCAATTCCTTAAGGATTAAGACTGGCTTCCTATCAATTGTAAATGGAACATAAAGGAGAATGAGACACCAATTCCTTTTGGATTAAGACTTGACTCCAATCAATAGCCAAAAGAACTTAAAGAAGAATGAGAAACCAATTCCTTAAGGATTAAGACCTGCTTCCAATCAATTGCATGAGGAACATAAAGGAGAATGAGAAGCCAATTCCTTTTGGATTAAGACTTGATTCCAATCAATAGCCAAAAGAACTTAAAGAAGAAAGAGAAACCAATTCCTTAAGGATTAAGACTTGCTTCCAATCAATTGCAAATGGAACATAAAGGAGAATGAGAAACCAATTCCTTTTGGATTAAGACTTGATTCCAATCAATAGCCAAAAGAACATAAAGAACCAAGAGATACCAATTCCTTAAGGATTAAGACTTCCTTCCAATCAATTGCAAATGGAACATAAAGGAGACTGAGAAACCAATTCCTTTTGGATTAAGACTTGATTCCAATCAATAGCGAAAAGAACTTAAAGAAGAAAGAGGAACCAATTCCTTAAGGATTAAGACTTTGCTTCCAATCAATTGCAAAAGGAACATAAAGGAGAATGAGAAACCAATTCCTTTTGGATTAAGACTTGATTGCAATCAATAGCCAGAAGAACTTAAAGAAAAAAGAGAAACCAATTCCTCAAGGATTAAGACTTACCTCCAATCAATTGCAAAAGGAACATAAAGGAGAATGAGAAACCAATTCCTTTTAGATTAAGACTTGATTCCAATCAATAGCCAAAAGAATTTAAAGAAGAAAGAGAAACCAGTTCCTTCAGGATTAAGACTTGCTTCCAATCAAATGGAAATGGAACATAAAGGAGAATGAGAAGCCAATTCCTTTTGGATTAAGACTTGATTCCAATCAATAGCCAAAAGAACTTAAAGAAGAAAGAGAAGCCAATTCCTTAAGGATTAAGACTTGCTTCCAATCAAATGCAAATGGAACATAAAGGAGAATGAGAAGCCAATTCCTTTTGGATTAAGACTTGATTCCAATCTATAGCCAAAAGAAGTTAAGGAAGAAAGAGAAACCAATTCCTTAAGGATTAAGACTTGCTTCCAATCAATTGCAAAAGGAACATAAAGGAGAATGAGAAACCAATTCCTTTTGGATTAAGACTTGATTCCAATCAATAGCCAAAAGAACTTAAAGAAGAAAGAGAAACCAATTCCTTAAGGATTAAGACTGGCTTCCAATCAATTGCAAATGGAACATAAAGGAGAATGAGAAACCAATTCCTTTTGGATTAAGACTTGATTCCAATCAATAGCCAAAAGAACTTAAAGAAGAAAGAGAAACCAATTCCTTAAGGATTAAGACTTGCTTCCAATCAATTGCAAATGGAACATAAAGGAGAATGAGAAACCAATTCCTTTTGGATTAAGACTTGATTCCAATCAATAGCCAAAAGAACTTAAAGAAGAAAGAGAAACCAATTCCTTAAGGATTAAGACTTGCTTCCAATCAATTGCAAAAGGAACATAAAGGAGAATGAGAAACCAATTCCTTTTGGATTAAGACTTGTTTCCAATCAATAGCCAAAAGAACTTAAAGAAGAAAGAGAAACCAATTCCTTAAGGATTAAGACTTGCTTCCAATCAATTGCAAATGGAACATAAAGGAGAATGAGAAACCAATTCCTTTTGGATTAAGACTTGATTCCAATCAATAGCCAAAAGAACTTAAAGAAGAAAGAGAAACCAATTCCTTAAGGATGAAGTCTTGCTTTCAATCAATGGCAAATGGAACATAAAGGAGAATGAAAAACCAATTCCTTTTGTATTAAGACTTGATTCCAATCAACAGCCAAAAGAACTTAAAGAACAAAGAGAAGCCAATTCCTTAAGGATTAAGACTTGCTTCCAATCAATTGCAAAAGGAACATAAAGGAGAATGAGAAACCAATTCCTTTTGGATTAAGACTTGATTCCAATCAATAGCCAAAAGAACTTAAAGAAGAAAGAGAAACCAATTCCTTAAGGATTAAGACTTGCCTCCAATCAATTGCAAATGGAACATAAAGGAGAATGAGAAACCAATTCCTTTTGGATTAAGACTTTATTCCAATCAATAGCCAAAAGAACTTAAAGAAGAAAGAGAAACCAATTCCTTAAGGATTAAGACTTGCTTCCAATCAATTGCAAATGGAACATAAAGGATAATGAGAAACCAATTCCTTTTGGATTAAGACTTGATTCCAATCAATAGCCAAAAGAACTTAAAGAACAAAGAGAAACCAATTCCTTAAGGATTAAGACTTGCTTCCAATCAATTGCAAAAGGAACAGAAAGGAGAACGAGAAACCAATTCCTTTTGGATTAAGACTTGATTCCAATCAATAGCCAAAAGAACTTAAAGAAGAAAGAGAAGCCAATTCCTTAAGGATTAAGACTTGCTTCCAATCAATTGCAAATGGAACATAAAGGGGAATGAGAAACCAATTCCTTTTGGATTAAGACTTCATTCTAATCAATAGCCAAAAGAACTTAAAGAAGAAAGAGAAATAAATTCCTTAAGGATTAAGACTGGCTTCCAATCAATTGAAAATGGAACATAAAGGAGAATGAGACGCCAATTCCTTTTGGATTAAGACTTGTTTCCAATCACTAGCCAAAAAGAACATGCACAAGAATGAGAAACCAATTCCTTAAGGATTAAGACTTGCTTCCAATCAATTGCAAAAGGAACATAAAGGAGAATGAGAAACCAATTCCTTTTGGATTAAGACTTGATTCCAATCAATAGCCAAAAGAACTTAAAGAAGAAAGAGAAACCAACTCCTTAAGGATTAAGTCTTGCTTCCAATCAATTGCAAGTGGAACATAAAGGAGAATGAGAAACCAATTCCTTTTGGATTAAGACTTGATTCCAATCAATAGCCAAAAGAACTTAAAGAAGAAAGAGAAACCAATTCCTTAAGGATTAAGACTAGCTTCCAATCAATTGCAAATGGAACATAAAGGAGAATGAGAAACCAATTCCTTTTGGATTAAGGCTTGATTCCAATCAATAGCGAAAAGAACTTAAAGAACAAAGAGTAGCCAATTCCTGAAGGATTAAGACTTGCTTCCAATCAATTGCAAAAGGAACATAAAGGAGAATGAGACGCCAATTCGTTTTGGATTAAGACTTTATTCCAATCAATAGCCAAAAGAACTTAAAGAAGAAAGAGAAACCAATTCCTTAAGGATTAAGACTGGATTCCTATCAATTGCAAATGGAACATAAAGGATAATGAGGCACCAATTCCTTTTGGATTAAGACTTGACTCTAATCAATAGTCAAAAGAATTTAAAGAGGAAAGAGAAACCAATTCCTTAAGGATTAATGCTTGCCTCCATTCAATTGCCAATGGAAAATAAAGGAGAATGAAAAACCAATTCCTTCCAAATTAAGACTTTATTCCAATCAATAGCCAAAGGAACTTAAAGAAGAAAGAGAAACCAATTCCTTAAGGATTAAGACTGGCTTCCAATCAATTGCAAAAGGAACATAAAGGAGAATGAGAAACAAATTCCTTTTGGATTAAGACTTGATTCCAATCAATAGCCAAAAGAACTTAAAGAAGAAAGAGAAACCAATTCCTTAAGGATTAACACTTGCTTCCAATCAATTGCAAATGGAACATAAAGGAGAATGAGGCACCAATTCCTTTTGGATTAAGACTTGATCCCAATCAATAGCCAAATGAACTTAAAGAATAAAGAGAAACCAATTCCTTAAGGACTAACACTTGCTTCCAATCAATTGCAAATGGAACATAAAGGAGAATGAAAAACAAATTTCTTTCGAATTAAGACTTATTTCCAATCTATAACAAAAAGAAGTTAAAGAAGAAAGAGAAGCCAATTCTTTAAGGATTAAGACTTGCTTCCAATCAATTGCAAAAGGAACATAAAGGAGAATGAGAAACCAATTCCTTTAGGATTAAGACTTGATTCCAATCAATAGCCAAAAGAACTTAAAGAAGAAAGAGAAACCAATTGCTTAAGGATTAAGACTGGCTTCCTATCAATTGCAAATGGAACATAAAGGAGAATGAAAAACCAATTTATTTTGGATTAAGACTTGATTCCAATCAACAGCGAAAAGAAGTTAAGGAAGCAAGAGAAAGCAATTCTTAAGGATTAACACTTGCTTCCAATCAATTGCAAATGGAACGTAAAGGTGAATGAGAAACCAATTCCTTTTGGATTAAGACTTCATTCCGAACAATAGCCAAAAGAACTGAAAGAAGAAAGAGAAACCAATTCCTTAAGGATTTACGCTTGCTTCCAATCAATTGCAAATGGAACATAAAGGAGAATGAGAAACCAATTCCTTATGGGTTAAGACATGATTCAATCAATTGCCACAAGAACTTAAAGAACAAGGAGAAGCCAATTCCTTAAGGATTAAGACTTGTTTCCAATCAATTGCAAATGGAATATAAAGGAGAATGAGAAACCAATTCCTTTTGGATTAAGACTTGATTCCAATCAATAGCCAAAAGAACTTAAAGAAGAAAGAGAAACCAATTCCTTAAGGATTAAGACTGGCTTCCAATCAATTGCAAATGGAACATAAAGGAGAATAGAAAACCAATTCCTTTTGGATTAGACTTGACTTCCAAATCAATAGCCAAAAGAACTTAAAGATAAAGAAGAGAAACCAATTCCTTAAGGATTAAGACTTGCTTCCAATCAATTGCAAATGGAACATAAAGGAGAATGAGAAACCAATTCCTTTTTGATTAAGACTGATTCCAATCCAGCCAAAAGAACTTAAAGAAGAAAGAGAAACCAATTCCTTAAGGATTAAGACTAGCTTCCAATCAATTGCAAATGGAACATAAAGGATAATGAGACACCAATTCCTTTCGGGTTAAGGCTTGCTTCCAATCAATGGCGAAAAGAAGTTAAAGAACAAAGAGAAGCCAATTCCTTAAGGATTAAGACTTGCTTCCAATCAATTGCAAAAGGAACATAAAGGAGAATGAGAAACCAATTCCTTTTGGATTAAGACTTTATTCCAATCAATAGCCAAAAGAACTAAAAGAAGAAAGAGAAACCAATTCCTTAAGGATTAAGACTGGATTCCTATCAATTGCAAACGGAACATAAAGGATAATGAGAAACCAATTCCTTATGGATTAAGACTTGATCAATCTATAGCCAAAAGAAGTTAAAGAAGAATAAAAAACCAATTCCTTAAGGATTAAGACTTGCCTCCAATCAATCGTAAATGGAACACAAAGGAGAATGAAAAACCAATTCCTTTTAGATTAAGACTTGATTCCAATCAATAGCGAAAAGAACTTAAGGAGGAAAGAGAAACCAATTCCTTAAGTATTAAGACTGGCTTTCAATCAATTGCAAATGGAACATAAAGGAGAATGAGGCGCCAATTCCTTTTGGATTAAGACTTTATTCCAATCAATAGCCAAAAGAACCTAAAGAAGAAAGAGAAACCAATTCCTTAAGGATTAACACTTGCTTCCAATCAATTGCAAATGGAACATAAAGGAGAATGAGAAACCAATTCCTTTTGGATTAAGACTTGATTCCAATCAATAGCGAAAAGAACTTAAAGAAGAAAGAGAAACCAATTCCTTATGGATTAAGATTGGCTTTCAATCAATTGCAAATGGAACATAAAGGAGAATGAGGCACCAATTCCTTTTGGATTAAGACTTGATCCCAATCAATAGCCAAATGAACTTAAAGAATAAAGAGAAACCAATTCCTTAAGGATTAAGACTTGCTTCCAATCAATTGCAAAAGGAACATAAAGGAGAACGAGAAACCTTTTGGATTAAGACTTTATTCCAATCAATAGCCAAAAGAACTTAAAGAACAAAGAGAAACCAATTCCTTAAGGATTAAGACTTGCTTCCAATCAATTGCAAAAGGAACATAAAGGAGAACGAGAAACCAATTCCTTTTGGATAAAGACTTAATTCCAATCAATAGCGAAAAGAACTTAGTTAGGAAAGAGAAACCAATTCTTTAAGGATTAAGACTTGCCTCGAATCAATTGCAAAAGGAACATAAAGGAGAATGAGAAACCAATTCCTTTTGGATTAAGACTTGATTCCAATCAATAGCCAAAAGAACTTAAAGAAGAAAGAGAAACCAATTCCTTAAGGATTAAGACTTGCTTCCAATCAATTGCAAATGGAACATAAAGGAGAATGAGACACCAATTCCTTTTGGATTAAGACTTGATTCCAATCAATAGCCAAAAGAACTTAAAAGAAGAAAGAGAAACCAACTCCTTAAGGATTAAGACTGGCTTCCAATCAATTGCAAATGGAACATAAAGGAGAATGAGAAACCAATTCCTTTTGGATTAAGACTTGATTCCAATCAATAGCCAAAAGAATATAAAGAGGAAAGAGAAACCAATTCCTTAAGGATTAACACTTGCCTCCAATCAATTGCAAATGGAACATAAAGGAGAATGAAAAACCAATTCCTGGATTAAGACTTATTTCCAATCTATAACCAAAAGAACTTAAAGAAGAAAGAGAAACCAATTCCTTAAGGATTAAGACTTGCTTCCAATCAATTGCAAAAGGAACATAAAGGAGAAAGAGAAACCAATTCCTTTAGGATTAAGACTTGATTCCAATCAATAGCCAAAAGAACTTAAAGAAGAAAGAGAAACCAATTCCTTAAGGATTAAGACTGGCTTCCAATCAATTGCAAATGGAACATAAAGGAGAATGAGACACCAATTCCTTTTGGATTAAGACTTTATTCCAATCAATAGCCAAAAGAATATAAAGAGGAAAGAGAAACCAATTCCTTAAGGATTAACGCTTGCCTCCAATCAATTGCAAATGGAACATAAAGGAGAATGAAAAACCAATTCCTTCCAAATTAAGACTTGTTTCCAATCAATAGCCAAAAGAAGTCAAAGAACAAAGAGTAGCCAATTCCTTAAGGATTAAGACTTGCTTCCAATCAATTGCAAAAGGAACATAATGGAGAATGAAAAACCAATTCCTTTAGGATTAAGACTTGATTCCAATCAATAGCCAAAAGAACTTAAAGAAGAAAGAGAAACCAATTCCTTAAGGATTAAGACTGGCTTCCTATCAATTGCAAATGGAGCATAAATGACAATGAGGCACCAATTCCTTTTGGATTAAGACTTGACTCCAATCAATAGTCAAAAGAATATAAAGAGGAAAGAGAAACCAATTCCTTAAGGATTAACACTTGCTTCCAATCAATTGCAAATGGAACATAAAGGAGAATGAAAAACCAATTCCTTTTAGATTAAGACTTGATTCCAATCAATAGCGAAAAGAACTTAAAGAGGAAAGAGAAGCCAATTCCTTAAGGATTAAGACTTGCTTCCAATCAATTGCAAAAGGAACATAAAGGAGAATGAGAAACCAATTCCTTTTGGATTAAGACTTGATTCCAAACAATAGCCAAAAGAACTTAAAGAGGAAAGAGAAACCAATTCCTTAATGATTAAGACTGGCGTCCTATCAATTGCAAATGGAACATAAAGGAGAATGAGACACCAATTCCTTTTGGATTAAGACTTGACTCCAACCAATAGCCAAAAGAATTAAAAGAGGAAAGAGAAACTAATTCCTTAAGAATTAAAACTGGCTTCCAATCAATTGCAAACGGAACATAAAGGAGAATGAAAAACCAATTCCTTTTAGATTAAGACTTGATTCCAATCAACGGCGAAATGAACTTAAAGAGGAAAGAGAAACCAATTCCTTATGGATTGAGATTGGCTTCCAATCAATTGCAAATGGAACGTAAGGGTGAATGAGACAGCAAGTCCTTTTGGATTAAGACTTGATTCCAATCAATAGTTAAAAGAACTTAAAGAAGAAAGGGAAACCAACTCCTTAAGGATTCAGACTGGCTTCCAATCAATCGCAAATGGAACATAAAGGAGACTGACAAACCAGTTCCTTCTGGATTAAGACTTGATTCCAATCAATAGCCAAAAGAACTTATAGAAGAAAGAGAAACCAACTCCTTAAGGATTAAGAATGGCTTCCAATCAATTGCAAGTGGAACATAAAGGAGATTGAGACACCAATTTCTTCTGGATTAAGACTTGATTCCAATCAACAGCCAACAAAAGTTAAAGAACAAAGAGTAGCCAATTCCTTAAGGATTAAGACTTGCTTCCAATCAATTGCAAAAGGAACATACAGGAGAATGAGAAACAAATTCCTTTTGGATTAAAACTTGATTCCAATCAATAGCCAAAAGAACTTAAAGAAGAAAGAGAAACCAATTCCTTAAGGATTAACACTTGCTTCCAATCAATTGCAAATGGAACATTAGGGAGAATGAGACGCCAATTCCTTTTGGATTAAGACTTGACTCTAATCAATAGTCAAAAGAATTTAAAGAGGAAAGAGAAACCAATTCCTTAAGGATTAATGCTTGCCTCCATTCAATTGCCAATGGAAAATAAAGGAGAATGAAAAACCAATTCCTTCCAAATTAAGACTTGTTTCCAATCTATAGCCAAAAGAAGTTAAAGAACAAAGAAAAGCCAATTCCTTAAAGATTAGGACTTGCTTCCAATCAATTGCAAATGGAGCATAAAGGAGAATGAGAAACCAATTCCTTTTGGATTAAGACTTGATTCCAATCAATAGCAAAAAGAACTTAAAGAAGAAAGAGAAACCAATTCCTTAAGGATTAAGACTGGCTTCCAATCAATTGCAAATGGAACATAAAGGAGAATGAGAAACCAATTCCTTTTGGATTAAGACTTGACTCCAATCAATAGCCAAAAGAATATAAAGAGGAAAGAGAAACCAATTCCTTAAGGATTAAGACTGGCTTCCAATCAATTGCAAATGGAACATAAAGGAGAATGAAAAACCAATTCCTTTTGGATTAAGACTTGATTCCAATCAACAGCCAAAAGAACTTAAAGAACAAAGAGAAACCAATTCCTTAAGGATTAAGACTTGCTTCCAATCAATTGCAAAAGGAACATAAAGGAGAATGAGAAACCAATTCCTTTTGGATTAAGACTTGATTCCAATCAATAGCCAAAAGAACTTAAAGAAGAAAGAGAAACCAATTCCTTAAGGATTAAGACTTGCTTCCAATCAATTGCAAAAGGAACATAAAGGAGAATGAGAAACCAATTCCTTTTGGATTAAGACTTGACTCCAATCAATAGTCAAAAGAATATAAAGAGGAAAGAGAAACCAATTCCTTAAGGATTAAGACTGGCTTCCTATCAATTGCAAGTGGAACATAAAGGAGAATGAAAACCAATTCCTTCCAAATTAAGACTTGTTTCCAATCTATAGCCAAAAGAAGTCAAAGAACAAAGAGTAGCCAATTCCTTAAGGATTAAGACTTGCTTCCAATCAATTGCAAAAGGAACATAAAGGAGAATGAGAAACCAATTCCTTTTGGATTAAGACTTGATTCCAATCAATAGCCAAAAGAACTTAAAGAAGAAAGAGAAACCAATTCCTTAAGGATTAAGACTGGCTTCCTATCAATTGCAAATGGAACATAAAGGACAATGAGGCACCAATTCCTTTTGGATTAAGACTTGACTCCAATCAATAGTCAAAAGAATATAAAGAGGAAAGAGAAACCAATTCCTTAAGGATTAACGCTTGCCTCCAATCAATTGCAAATGGAACATAAAGGAGAATGAAAAACCAATTCCTTCCAAATTAAGACTTGTTTCCAATCTATAGCAAAAGAAGCTAAAGAACAAAGTGTAGCCAATTCCTTAAGGATTAAGACTTGCTTCCAATCAATTGCAAAAGGAACATAAAGGAGAATGAGAAACCAATTCCTTTTGGATTAAGACTTGATTCCAATCAATAGCCAAAAGAACTTAAAGAACCAAGAGAAACCAATTCCTTAAGGATTAACACTTGCTTCCAATCAATTGCAAATGGAACATAAAGGAGAATGAGTCGCGAATTCCTTTTGGATTAAGACTTGACTCCAATCAATAGCCAAAAGAATATAAAGAGGAAAGAGAAACCAATTCGTTAGGGATTAACACTTGCTTCCAAACAATTGCAAATGGAACATAAAGGAGAATGAAAAACCAATTCCTTCCAAATTAAGACTTGTTTCCAATCTATAGCAAAAGAAGCTAAAGAACAAAGTGTAGCCAATTCCTTAAGGATTAAGACTTGCTTCCAATCAATTGCAAAAGGAACATAAAGGAGAATGAGAAACCAATTCCTTTTGGATTAAGACTTGATTCCAATCAATAGCCAAAAGAACTTAAAGAAGAAAGAGAAACCAATTCCTTAAGGATTAAGACTGGCTTCCTATCAATTGCAAATGGAACATAAAGGACAATGAGGCACCAATTCCTTTTGGATTAAGACTTGACTCCAATCAATAGTCAAAAGAATATAAAGAGGAAAGAGAAACCAATTCCTTAAGGATTAAGACTTGCTTCCAATCAATTGCAAATGGAACATAAAGGAGAATGAAAAACCAATTCCTTCCAAATTAAGACTTGTTTCCAATCTATAGCCAAAAGAAGTCAAAGAACAAAGAGTAGCCAATTCCTTAAGGATTAAGACTTGCTTCCAATCAATTGCAAAAGGAACATAAAGGAGAATGAGAAACCAATTCCTTTTGGATTAAGACTTGATTCCAATCAATAGCCAAAAGAACTTAAAGAAGAAAGAGAAACCAATTCCTTAAGGATTAAGACTGGCTTCCAATCAATTGCAAATGGAACATAAAGGAGAATGAGGCACCAATTCCTTTTGGATTAAGACTTGACTCCAATCAATAGTCAAAAGAATATAAAGAGGAAAGAGAAACCAATTCCTTAAGGATTAAGACTTGCTTCCAATCAATTGCAAATGGAACATAAAGGAGAATGAAAAACCAATTCCTTCCAAATTAAGACTTGTTTCCAATCAATAGCCAAAAGAAGTTAAAGAACAAAGAGAAGCCAATTCCTTAAGGATTAAGACTTGCTTCCAATCAATTGCAAATGGAACATAAAGGAGAATGAGAAACCAATTCCTTTTGGATTAAGACTTGATTCCAATCAATAGCCAAAAGAACTTAAAGAAGAAAGAGAAACCAATTCCTTAAGGATTAAGACTTGCTTCCAATCAATTGCAAATGGAACATAAAGGAGAATGAGACACCAATTCCTTTTGGATTAAGACTTGACTCCAATCAATAGCCAAAAGAATATAAAGAGGAAAGAGAAACCAATTCCTTAAGGATTAAGACTTGCTTCCAATCAATTGCAAATGGAACATAAAGGAGAATGAAAAACCAATTCCTTCCAAATTAAGACTTTATTCCAATCAATAGCCAAAGGAACTTAAAGAAGAAAGAGAAACCAATTCCTTAAGGATTAAGACTGGCTTCCAATCAATTGCAAATGGAACATAAAGGAGAATGAGAAACCAATTCCTTTTGGATTAAGACTTGATTCCAATCAATAGCCAAAAGAACTTAAAGAAGAAAGAGAAACCAATTCCTTAAGGATTAAGACTTGCTTCCAATCAATTGCAAATGGAACATAAAGGAGAATGAGACACCAATTCCTTTTGGATTAAGACTTGACTCCAATCAATAGCCAAAAGAATATAAAGAGGAAAGAGAAACCAATTCCTTAAGGATTAACACTTGCTTCCAATCAATTGCAAATGGAACATAAAGGAGAATGAAAAACCAATTCCTTTTAGATTAAGACTTGATTCCAATCAATAGCGAAAAGAACTTAAAGAGGAAAGAGAAACCAATTCCTTATGGATTAAGATTGGCTTCCAATCAATTGCAAATGGAACATAAAGGAGAATGAGAAACCAATTCCTTTTGGATTAAGACTTGATTCCAATCAATAGCCAAAAGAACTTAAAGAAGAAAGAGAAACCAATTCCTTAAGGATTAAGACTTGCTTCCAATCAATTGCAAATGGAACATAAAGGAGAATGAGACACCAATTCCTTTTGGATTAAGACTTGACTCCAATCAATAGCCAAAAGAATATAAAGAGGAAAGAGAAACCAATTCCTTAAGGATTAACACTTGCTTCCAATCAATTGCAAATGGAACATAAAGGAGAATGAAAAACCAATTCCTTTTGGATTAAGACTTGATTCCAATCAATAGCCAAAAGAACTTAAAGAACCAAGAGAAACCAATTCCTTAAGGATTAAGACTTGCTTCCAATCAATTGCAAATGGAACATAAAGGAGAATGAGAAACCAATTCCTTTTGGATTAAGACTTGATTCCAATCAATAGCCAAAAGAACTTAAAGAAGAAAGAGAAACCAATTCCTTAAGGATTAAGACTTGCTTCCAATCAATTGCAAAAGGAACATAAAGGAGAATGAGAAACCAATTCCTTTTGGATTAAGACTTGATTCCAATCAATAGCCAAAAGAACTTAAAGAAGAAAGAGAAACCAATTCCTTAAGGATTAAGACTAGCTTCCAATCAATTGCAAATGGAACATAAAGGATAATGAGACACCAATTTCTTTTGGATTAAGACTTGTTTCCAATCTATGGCCAAAAGAAGTTAAAGAACAAAGAGAAGCCAATTCCTTAAGGATTGAGACTTGCTTCCAATCAATTGCAAATGGAACATAAAGGAGAATGAGAAACCAATTCCTTTTGGATTAAGACTTTATTCCAATCAATAGCCAAAAGAACTTAAAGAAGAAAGAGAAACCAATTCCTTAAGGATTAAGACTTGCTTCCAATCAATTGCAAATGGAACATAAAGGAGAATGAAAAACCAATTCCTTTTGGATTAAGACTTGACTCCAATCAATAGCCAAAAGAATATAAAGAGGAAAGAGAAACCAATTCCTTAAGGATTAACACTTGCTTCCAATCAATTGCAAATGGAACATAAAGGAGAATGAGAAACCAATTCCTTTTGGATTAAGACTTGTTTCCAATCTATAGCCAAAAGAAGTTAAAGAACACAGAGAAGCCAATTCCTTAAGGATTAAGACTTGCTTCCAATCAATTGCAAATGGAACATAAAGGAGAATGAGAAACCAATTCCTTTTGGATTAAGACTTGATTCCAATCAATAGTCAAAAGAACTTAAAGAAGAAAGAGAAACCAATTCCTTAAGGATTAACACTTGCTTCCAATCAATTGCAAATGGAACATAAAGGAGAATGAAAAACCAATTCCTTTTGGATTAAGACTTGACTCCAATCAATAGCCAAAAGAATATAAAGAGGAAAGAGAAACCAATTCCTTAAGGATTAACACTTGCTTCCAATCAATTGCAAATGGAACATAAAGGAGAATGAGAAACCAATTCCTTTTGGATTAAGACTTGATTCCAATCAATAGCCAAAAGAACTTAAAGAACAAAGAGAAACCAATTCCTTAAGGATTAAGACTGGCTTCCAATCAATTGCAAATGGAACATAATGGAGAATGAGAAACCAATTCCTTTTGGATTAAGACTTGATTCCAATCAATAGTCAAAAGAACTTAAAGAAGAAAGAGAAACCAATTCCTTAAGGATTAAGACTAGCTTCCAATCAATTGCAAAAGGAACATAAAGGAGAATGAGAAACCAATTCCTTTTGGATTAAGACTTGATTCCAAACAATAGCCAAAAGAACTTAAAGAGGAAAGAGAAACCAATTCCTTAATGATTAAGACTGGCGTCCTATCAATTACAAATGGAACATAAAGGACAATGAGGCACCAATTCCTTTTGGATTAAGACTTGTTTCCAATCAATAGCCAAAAGAACTTAAAGAACAAAGAGAAGCCAATTCCTTAAGGATTAAGACTTGCTTCCAATCAATTGCAAATGGAACATAAAGGAGAATGAGACACCAATTCCTTTTGGATTAAGACTTGATTCCAATCAATAGCCAAAAGAACTTAAAGAAGAAAGAGAAACCAATTCCTTAAGGATTAAGACTAGCTTCCAATCAATTGCAAATGGAACATAAAGGAGAATGAGAAACCAATCCCTTTTGGATTAAGACTTGCTTCCAATCAATAGCCAAAAGAATATAAAGAGGAAAGAGAAACCAATTCCTTAAGGATTAACACTTGCTTCCAATCAATTGCAAATGGAACATAAAGGAGAATGAGAAACCAATTCCTTTTGGATTAAGACTTGTTTCCAATCAATAGCCAAAAGAACTTAAAGAACAAAGAGAAACTAATTCCTTAAGGATTAAGACTTGCTTCCAATCAATTGCAAATGGAACATAAAGGAGAATGAGAAACCAATTCCTTTTGGATTAAGACTTGATTCCAATCAATAGCCAAAAGAACTTAAAGAAGAAAGAGAAACCAATTCCTTAAGGATTAAGATTGGCTTCCAATCAATTGCAAATGGAACATAAAGGAGAATGAGACACCAATTCCTTTTGGATTAAGACTTGACTCCAATCAATAGCCAAAAGAATATAAAGAGGAAAGAGAAACCAATTCCTTAAGGATTAAGACTTGCTTCCAATCAATTGCAAATGGAACATAAAGGAGAATGAAGAACCAATTCTTTCCAAATTAAGACTTGTTTCCAATCTATAGCCAAAAGAAGTTAAAGAACAAAGAGAAGCCAATTCCTTAAGGATTAAGACTTGCTTCCAATCAATTGCAAAAGGAACATAAAGGAGAATGAGAAACCAATTCCTTTTGGATTAAGACTTGATTCCAATCAATAGCCAAAAGAACTTAAAGAAGAAAGAGAAACCAATTCCTTAAGGATTAAGACTGGCTTCCAATCAATTGCAAATGGAACATAAAGGAGAATGAGACACCAATTCCTTTTGGATTAAGACTTGACTCCAATCAATAGCCAAAAGAATATAAAGAGGAAAGAGAAACCAATTCCTTAAGGATTAACACTTGCTTCCAATCAATTGCAAATGGAACATAAAGGAGAATGAAAAACCAATTCCTTTCAAATTAAGACTTGTTTCCAATCTATAGCCAAAAGAAGTTAAAGAACAAAGAGAAGCCAATTCCTTAAGGATTAAGACTTGCTTCCAATCAATTGCAAAAGGAACATAAAGGAGAATGAGAAACCAATTCCTTTTGGATTAAGACTTGATTCCAATCAATAGCCAAAAGAACTTAAAGAAGAAAGAGAAACCAATTCCTTAAGGATTAAGACTGGCTTCCAATCAATTGCAAATGGAACATAAAGGAGAATGAGACACCAATTCCTTTTGGATTAAGACTTGACTCCAATCAATAGCCAAAAGAATATAAAGAGGAAAGAGAAACCAATTCCTTAAGGATTAACACTTGCTTCCAATCAATTGCAAATGGAACATAAAGGAGAATGAAAAACCAATTCCTTTCAAATTAAGACTTGTTTCCAATCTATAGCCAAAAGAAGTTAAAGAACAAAGAGAAGCCAATTCCTTAAGGATTAAGACTTGCTTCCAATCAATTGCAAAAGGAACATAAAGGAGAATGAGAAACCAATTCCTTTTGGATTAAGACTTGATTCCAATCAATAGCCAAAAGAACTTAAAGAAGAAAGAGAAACCAATTCCTTAAGGATTAAGACTGGCTTCCAATCAATTGCAAATGGAACATAAAGGAGAATGAGACACCAATTCCTTTTGGATTAAGACTTGACTCCAATCAATAGCCAAAAGAATATAAAGAGGAAAGAGAAACCAATTCCTTAAGGATTAACACTTGCTTCCAATCAATTGCAAATGGAACATAAAGGAGAATGAAAACCAATTCCTTCCAAATTAAGACTTGTTTCCAATCTATAGCCAAAAGAAGTTAAAGAACAAAGAGAAGCCAATTCCTTAAGGATTAAGACTTGCTTCCAATCAATTGCAAAAGGAACATAAAGGAGAATGAGAAACCAATTCCTTTTGGATTAAGACTTGATTCCAATCAATAGCCAAAAGAACTTAAAGAAGAAAGAGAAACCAATTCCTTAAGGATTAAGATTGGCTTCCATTCAATTGCAAATGGAACATAAAGGAGAATGAGGCACCAATTCCTTTTGGATTAAGACTTGACTCCAATCAATAGTCAAAAGAATATAAAGAGGAAAGAGAAACCAATTCCTTAAGGATTAACACTTGCTTCCAATCAATTGCAAATGGAACATAAAGGAGAATGAGGCACCAATTCCTTCCAAATTAAGACTTGTTTCCAATCTATAGCCAAAAGAAGTTAAAGAACAAAGAGAAGCCAATTCCTTAAGGATTAAGACTTGCTTCCAATCAATTGCAAAAGGAACATAAAGGAGAATGAGAAACCAATTCCTTTTGGATTAAGACTTGATTCCAATCAATAGCCAAAAGAACTTAAAGAAGAAAGAGAAACCAATTCCTTAAGGATTAAGACTGGCTTCCAATCAATTGCAAATGGAACATAAAGGAGAATGAGACACCAATTCCTTTTGGATTAAGACTTGACTCCAATCAATAGCCAAAAGAATATAAAGAGGAAAGAGAAACCAATTCCTTAAGGATTAACACTTGCTTCCAATCAATTGCAAATGGAACATAAAGGAGAATGAAAACCAATTCCTTTCAAATTAAGACTTGTTTCCAATCTATAGCCAAAAGAAGTTAAAGAACAAAGAGAAACCAATTCCTTAAGGATTAAGACTTGCTTCCAATCAATTGCAAAAGGAACATAAAGGAGAATGAGAAACCAATTCCTTTTGGATTAAGACTTGATTCCAAACAATAGCCAAAAGAACTTAAAGAGGAAAGAGAAACCAATTCCTTATGGATTGAGATTGGCTTCCAATCAATTGCAAATGGAACGTAAAGGTGAATGAGACGCCAATTCCTTTTGGATTAAGACTTGATTCCAATCAATAGCCAAAAGAAGTTAAAGAACAAAGAGAAGCCAATTCCTTAAGGATTAAGACTTGCTTCCAATCAATTGCAAAAGGAACATAAAGGAGAATGAGAAACCAATTCCTTTTGGATTAAGACTTGATTCCAATCAATAGCCAAAAGAACTTAAAGAAGAAAGAGAAACCAATTCCTTAAGGATTAACACTTGCTTCCAATCAATTGCAAATGGAACATAAAGGAGAATGAGTCGCGAATTCCTTTTGGATTAAGACTTGACTCCAATCAATAGCCAAAAGAATATAAAGAGGAAAGAGAAACCAAATCCTTAGGGATTAACACTTGCTTCCAAACAATTGCAAATGGAACATAAAGGAGAATGAAAAACCAATTCCTTTCAAATTAAGACTTGTTTCCAATCTATAGCCAAAAGAAGTTAAAGAACAAAGAGAAGCCAATTCCTTAAGGATTAAGACTTGCTTCCAATCAATTGCAAAAGGAACATAAAGGAGAATGAGAAACCAATTCCTTTTGGATTAAGACTTGATTCCAAACAATAGCCAAAAGAACTTAAAGAAGAAAGAGAAACCAATTCCTTAAGGATTAAGACTGGCTTCCAATCAATTGCAAATGGAACATAAAGGATAATGAGGCACCAATTCCTTTTGGATTAAGACTTGACTCCAATCAATAGTCAAAAGAATATAAAGAGGAAAGAGAAACCAATTCCTTAAGGATTAACGCTTGCCTCCAATCAATTGCAAATGGAACATAAAGGAGAATGAAAACCAATTCCTTTCAAATTAAGACTTGTTTCCAATCTATAGCCAAAAGAAGTTAAAGAACAAAGAGAAGCCAATTCCTTAAGGATTAAGACTTGCTTCCAATCAATTGCAAAAGGAACATAAAGGAGAATGAGAAACCAATTCCTTTTGGATTAAGACTTGATTCCAATCAATAGCCAAAAGAACTTAAAGAAGAAAGAGAAACCAATTCCTTAAGGATTAAGACTGGCTTCCTATCAATTGCAAATGGAACATAAAGGACAATGAGACACCAATTCGTTTTGGATTAAGACTTGATTGCAATCAACAGTCAAAAGAATATAAAGAGGAAAGAGAAACCAATTCCTTAAGGATTAAGGCTGGCTTCCTATCAATTACAAATGGAATGTAAAGGAGAATGAAAACCAATTCCTTCCAAATTAAGACTTGTTTCCAATCTATAGCCAAAAGAAGTTAAAGAACAAAGAGAAGCCAATTCCTTAAGGATTAAGACTTGCTTCCAATCAATTGCAAAAGGAACATAAAGGAGAATGAGAAACCAATTCCTTTTGGATTAAGACTTGATTCCAATCAATAGCCAAAAGAACTTAAAGAAGAAAGAGAAACCAATTCCTTAAGGATTAAGACTGGCTTCCTATCAATTGCAAATGGAACATAAAGGAGAATGAGGCACCAATTCCTTTTGGATTAAGACTTGACTCCAATCAATAGCCAAAAGAATATAAAGAGGAAAGAGAAACCAATTCCTTAAGGATTAACACTTGCTTCCAATCAATTGCAAATGGAACATAAAGGAGAATGAAAAACCAATTCCTTCCAAATTAAGACTTGTTTCCAATCTATAGCCAAAAGAAGTTAAAGAACAAAGAGAAGCCAATTCCTTAAGGATTAAGACTTGCTTCCAATCAATTGCAAAAGGAACATAAAGGAGAATGAGAAACCAATTCCTTTTGGATTAAGACTTGATTCCAATCAATAGCCAAAAGAACTTAAAGAAGAAAGAGAAACCAATTCCTTAAGGATTAAGACTGGCTTCCAATCAATTGCAAATGGAACATAAAGGAGAATGAGACACCAATTCCTTTTGGATTAAGACTTGACTCCAATCAATAGCCAAAAGAATATAAAGAGGAAAGAGAAACCAATTCCTTAAGGATTAACACTTGCTTCCAATCAATTGCAAATGGAACATAAAGGAGAATGAAAACCAATTCCTTTCAAATTAAGACTTGTTTCCAATCTATAGCCAAAAGAAGTTAAAGAACAAAGAGAAGCCAATTCCTTAAGGATTAAGACTTGCTTCCAATCAATTGCAAAAGGAACATAAAGGAGAATGAGAAACCAATTCCTTTTGGATTAAGACTTGATTCCAATCAATAGCCAAAAGAACTTAAAGAAGAAAGAGAAACCAATTCCTTAAGGATTAAGACTGGCTTCCAATCAATTGCAAATGGAACATAAAGGAGAATGAGGCACCAATTCCTTTTGGATTAAGACTTGACTCCAATCAATAGTCAAAAGAATATAAAGAGGAAAGAGAAACCAATTCCTTAAGGATTAACACTTGCTTCCAATCAATTGCAAATGGAACATAAAGGAGAATGAAAAACCAATTCCTTCCAAATTAAGACTTGTTTCCAATCTATAGCCAAAAGAAGTTAAAGAACAAAGAGAAGCCAATTCCTTAAGGATTAAGACTTGCTTCCAATCAATTGCAAAAGGAACATAAAGGAGAATGAGAAACCAATTCCTTTTGGATTAAGACTTGATTCCAATCAATAGCCAAAAGAACTTAAAGAAGAAAGAGAAACCAATTCCTTAAGGATTAAGACTGGCTTCCAATCAATTGCAAATGGAACATAAAGGAGAATGAGACACCAATTCCTTTTGGATTAAGACTTGACTCCAATCAATAGCCAAAAGAATATAAAGAGGAAAGAGAAACCAATTCCTTAAGGATTAACACTTGCTTCCAATCAATTGCAAATGGAACATAAAGGAGAATGAAAAACCAATTCCTTCCAAATTAAGACTTGTTTCCAATCTATAGCCAAAAGAAGTTAAAGAACAAAGAGAAGCCAATTCCTTAAGGATTAAGACTTGCTTCCAATCAATTGCAAAAGGAACATAAAGGAGAATGAGAAACCAATTCCTTTTGGATTAAGACTTGATTCCAATCAATAGCCAAAAGAACTTAAAGAAGAAAGAGAAACCAATTCCTTAAGGATTAAGACTGGCTTCCAATCAATTGCAAATGGAACATAAAGGAGAATGAGGCACCAATTCCTTTTGGATTAAGACTTGACTCCAATCAATAGTCAAAAGAATATAAAGAGGAAAGAGAAACCAATTCCTTAAGGATTAACACTTGCTTCCAATCAATTGCAAATGGAACATAAAGGAGAATGAAAACCAATTCCTTTCAAATTAAGACTTGTTTCCAATCTATAGCCAAAAGAAGTTAAAGAACAAAGAGAAGCCAATTCCTTAAGGATTAAGACTTGCTTCCAATCAATTGCAAAAGGAACATAAAGGAGAATGAGAAACCAATTCCTTTTGGATTAAGACTTGATTCCAATCAATAGCCAAAAGAACTTAAAGAAGAAAGAGAAACCAATTCCTTAAGGATTAAGACTGGCTTCCAATCAATTGCAAATGGAACATAAAGGAGAATGAGACACCAATTCCTTTTGGATTAAGACTTGACTCCAATCAATAGCCAAAAGAATATAAAGAGGAAAGAGAAACCAATTCCTTAAGGATTAACACTTGCTTCCAATCAATTGCAAATGGAACATAAAGGAGAATGAAAACCAATTCCTTCCAAATTAAGACTTGTTTCCAATCTATAGCCAAAAGAAGTTAAAGAACAAAGAGAAGCCAATTCCTTAAGGATTAAGACTTGCTTCCAATCAATTGCAAAAGGAACATAAAGGAGAATGAGAAACCAATTCCTTTTGGATTAAGACTTGATTCCAATCAATAGCCAAAAGAACTTAAGGAAGAAAGAGAAACCAATTCCTTAAGGATTAAGACTGGCTTCCAATCAATTGCAAATGGAACATAAAGGAGAATGAGGCACCAATTCCTTTTGGATTAAGACTTGACTCCAATCAATAGTCAAAAGAATATAAAGAGGAAAGAGAAACCAATTCCTTAAGGATTAACACTTGCTTCCAATCAATTGCAAATGGAACATAAAGGAGAATGAAAACCCAATTCCTTCCAAATTAAGACTTGTTTCCAATCTATAGCCAAAAGAAGTTAAAGAACAAAGAGTAGCCAATTCCTTAAGGATTAAGACTTGCTTCCAATCAATTGCAAAAGGAACATAAAGGAGAATGAGAAACCAATTCCTTTTGGATTAAGACTTGATTCCAATCAATAGCCAAAAGAACTTAAAGAACAAAGAGAAACCAATTCCTTCAGGATTAAAACTGGCTTCCAATCAATTACAAATGGAACATAAAGGAGAATGAGTCGCCAATTCCTTTTGGATTAACACTTGACTCCAATCACTAGTCAAAAGAATATAAAGAGGAAAGAGAAACCAATTCCTTAAGGATTAACGCTTGGTTCCAATCAATTGCAAATGGAACATAAAGGAGAATGAAGAACCAATTCTTTCCAAATTAAGACTTGTTTCCAATCTATAGCCAAAAGAAGTTAAAGAACAAAGAGTAGCCAATTCCTTAAGGATTAAGACTTGCTTCCAATCAATTGCAAAAGGAACATAAAGGAGAATGAGAAACCAATTCCTTTTGGATTAAGACTTGATTCCAATCAATAGCCAAAAGAACTTAAGGAAGAAAGAGAAACCAATTCCTTAAGGATTAAGACTGGCTTCCAATCAATTGCAAATGGAACATAAAGGAGAATGAGGCACCAATTCCTTTTGGATTAAGACTTGACTCCAATCAACAGTCAAAAGAATATAAAGAGGAAAGAGAAACCAATTCCTTAAGGACTAACACTTGCTTCCAATCAATTGCAAATGGAACATAAAGGAGAATGAAAAACCAATTCCTTCCAAATTAAGACTTGTTTCCAATCTATAGCCAAAAGAAGTTAAAGAACAAAGAGAAGCCAATTCCTTAAGGATTAAGACTTGCTTCCAATCAATTGCAAAAGGAACATAAAGGAGAATGAGAAACCAATTCCTTTAGGATTAAGACTTGATTCCAATCAATAGCCAAAAGAACTTAAAGAAGAAAGAGAAACCAATTCCTTAAGGATTAAGACTGGCTTCCAATCAATTGCAAATGGAACATAAAGGAGAATGAGGCACCAATTCCTTTTGGATTAAGACTTGACTCCAATCAATAGTCAAAAGAATATAAAGAGGAAAGAGAAACCAATTCCTTAAGGATTAACACTTGCTTCCAATCAATTGCAAATGGAACATAAAGGAGAATGAAAAACCAATTCCTTCCAAATTAAGACTTGTTTCCAATCTATAGCCAAAAGAAGTTAAAGAACAAAGAGTAGCCAATTCCTTAAGGATTAAGACTTGCTTCCAATCAATTGCAAAAGGAACATAAAGGAGAATGAGAAACCAATTCCTTTTGGATTAAGACTTGATTCCAATCAATAGCCAAAAGAACTTAAAGAAGAAAGAGAAACCAATTCCTTAAGGATTAAGACTGGCTTCCAATCAATTGCAAATGGAACATAAAGGAGAATGAGGCACCAATTCCTTTTGGATTAAGACTTGACTCCAATCAATAGTCAAAAGAATATAAAGAGGAAAGAGAAACCAATTCCTTAAGGATTAACACTTGCTTCCAATCAATTGCAAATGGAACATAAAGGAGAATGAAAAACCAATTCCTTTCAAATTAAGACTTGTTTCCAATCTATAGCCAAAAGAAGTTAAAGAACAAAGAGAAGCCAATTCCTTAAGGATTAAGACTTGCTTCCAATCAATTGCAAAAGGAACATAAAGGAGAATGAGAAACCAATTCCTTTTGGATTAAGACTTGATTCCAATCAATAGCCAAAAGAACTTAAAGAAGAAAGAGAAACCAATTCCTTAAGGATTAAGACTGGCTTCCAATCAATTGCAAATGGAACATAAAGGAGAATGAGGCACCAATTCCTTTTGGATTAAGACTTGACTCCAATCAATAGTCAAAAGAATATAAAGAGGAAAGAGAAACCAATTCCTTAAGGATTAACGCTTGCTTCCAATCAATTGCAAATGGAACATAAAGGAGAATGAAAAACCAATTCCTTCCAAATTAAGACTTGTTTCCAATCTATAGCCAAAAGAAGTTAAAGAACAAAGAGTAGCCAATTCCTTAAGGATTAAGACTTGCTTCCAATCAATTGCAAAAGGAACATAAAGGAGAATGAGAAACCAATTCCTTTTGGATTAAGACTTGATTCCAATCAATAGCCAAAAGAACTTAAAGAAGAAAGAGAAACCAATTCCTTAAGGATTAAGACTGGCTTCCAATCAATTGCAAATGGAACATAAAGGACAATGAGGCACCAATTCCTTTTGGATTAAGACTTGACTCCAATCAATAGTCAAAAGAATATAAAGAGGAAAGAGAAACCAATTCCTTAAGGATTAACGCTTGCTTCCAATCAATTGCAAATGGAACATAAAGGAGAATGAAAAACCAATTCCTTCCAAATTAAGACTTGTTTCCAATCTATAGCCAAAAGAAGTCAAAGAACAAAGAGTAGCCAATTCCTTAAGGATTAAGACTTGCTTCCAATCAATTGCAAAAGGAACATAAAGGAGAATGAGAAACCAATTCCTTTTGGATTAAGACTTGATTCCAATCAATAGCCAAAAGAACTTAAAGAAGAAAGAGAAACCAATTCCTTAAGGATTAAGACTGGCTTCCAATCAATTGCAAATGGAACATAAAGGACAATGAGGCACCAATTCCTTTTGGATTAAGACTTGACTCCAATCAATAGTCAAAAGAATATAAAGAGGAAAGAGAAACCAATTCCTTAAGGATTAACACTTGCTTCCAATCAATTGCAAATGGAACATAAAGGAGAATGAAAACCAATTCCTTTCAAATTAAGACTTGTTTCCAATCTATAGCCAAAAGAAGTTAAAGAACAAAGAGTAGCCAATTCCTTAAGGATTAAGACTTGCTTCCAATCAATTGCAAAAGGAACATAAAGGAGAATGAGAAACCAATTCCTTTTGGATTAAGACTTGATTCCAATCAATAGCCAAAAGAACTTAAAGAAGAAAGAGAAACCAATTCCTTAAGGATTAAGACTGGCTTCCAATCAATTGCAAATGGAACATAAAGGACAATGAGGCACCAATTCCTTTTGGATTAAGACTTGACTCCAATCAATAGTCAAAAGAATATAAAGAGGAAAGAGAAACCAATTCCTTAAGGATTAACGCTTGCTTCCAATCAATTGCAAATGGAACATAAAGGAGAATGAAAAACCAATTCCTTCCAAATTAAGACTTGTTTCCAATCTATAGCCAAAAGAAGCTAAAGAACAAAGTGTAGCCAATTCCTTAAGGATTAAGACTTGCTTCCAATCAATTGCAAAAGGAACATAAAGGAGAATGAGAAACCAATTCCTTTTGGATTAAGACTTGATTCCAATCAATAGCCAAAAGAACTTAAAGAAGAAAGAGAAACCAATTCCTTAAGGATTAAGACTGGCTTCCAATCAATTGCAAATGGAACATAAAGGACAATGAGGCACCAATTCCTTTTGGATTAAGACTTGACTCCAATCAATAGTCAAAAGAATATAAAGAGGAAAGAGAAACCAATTCCTTAAGGATTAACGCTTGCTTCCAATCAATTGCAAATGGAACATAAAGGAGAATGAAAACCAATTCCTTCCAAATTAAGACTTGTTTCCAATCTATAGCCAAAAGAAGTCAAAGAACAAAGAGTAGCCAATTCCTTAAGGATTAAGACTTGCTTCCAATCAATTGCAAAAGGAACATAAAGGAGAATGAGAAACCAATTCCTTTTGGATTAAGACTTGATTCCAATCAATAGCCAAAAGAACTTAAAGAAGAAAGAGAAACCAATTCCTTAAGGATTAAGACTGGCTTCCTATCAATTGCAAATGGAACATAAAGGACAATGAGGCACCAATTCCTTTTGGATTAAGACTTGACTCCAATCAATAGTCAAAAGAATATAAAGAGGAAAGAGAAACCAATTCCTTAAGGATTAACGCTTGCTTCCAATCAATTGCAAATGGAACATAAAGGAGAATGAAAAACCAATTCCTTCCAAATTAAGACTTGTTTCCAATCTATAGCCAAAAGAAGTTAAAGAACAAAGAGTAGCCAATTCCTTAAGGATTAAGACTTGCTTCCAATCAATTGCAAAAGGAACATAAAGGAGAATGAGAAACCAATTCCTTTTGGATTAAGACTTGATTCCAATCAATAGCCAAAAGAACTTAAAGAAGAAAGAGAAACCAATTCCTTAAGGATTAAGGCTGGCTTCCTATCAATTACAAATGGAATGTAAAGGAGAATGAGGCACCAATTCCTTTTGGATTAAGACTTCACTCCAATCAGTAGCCAAACCAATATAAAGAGGAAAGAGAAACCAATTCCTTAAGGACTAACACTTGCTTCCAATCAATTGCAAATGGAACATAAAGGAGAATGAAAAACAATTCCTTTCAAATTAAGACTTGTTTCCAATCTATAGCCAAAAGAAGTTAAAGAACAAAGAGAAGCCAATTCCTTAAGGATTAAGACTTGCTTCCAATCAATTGCAAAAGGAACATAAAGGAGAATGAGAAACCAATTCCTTTTGGATTAAGACTTGATTCCAATCAATAGCCAAAAGAACTTAAAGAAGAAAGAGAAACCAATTCCTTAAGGATTAAGACTTGCTTCCAATCAATTGCAAATGGAACATAAAGGAGAATGAGAAACCAATTCCTTTTGGATTAAGACTTGATTCCAATCAATAGCCAAAAGAACTTAAAGAAGAAAGAGAAACCAATTCCTTAAGGATTAAGACTGGCTTCCTATCAATTGCAAATGGAACATAAAGGATAATGAGGCACCAATTCCTTTTGGATTAAGACTTGACTCCAATCAATAGTCAAAAGAATATAAAGAGGAAAGAGAAACCAATTCCTTAAGGATTAACGCTTGCTTCCAATCAATTGCAAATGGAACATAAAGGAGAATGAAAAACCAATTCCTTCCAAATTAAGACTTGTTTCCAATCTATAGCCAAAAGAAGTTAAAGAACAAAGAGTAGCCAATTCCTTAAGGATTAAGACTTGCTTCCAATCAATTGCAAAAGGAACATAAAGGAGAATGAGAAACCAATTCCTTTTGGATTAAGACTTGATTCCAATCAATAGCCAAAAGAACTTAAAGAAGAAAGAGAAACCAATTCCTTAAGGATTAAGATTGGCTTCCTATCAATTGCAAATGGAACATAAAGGACAATGAGGCACCAATTCCTTTTGGATTAAGACTTGACTCCAATCAATAGTCAAAAGAATATAAAGAGGAAAGAGAAACCAATTCCTTAAGGATTAACGCTTGCTTCCAATCAATTGCAAATGGAACATAAAGGAGAATGAAAAACCAATTCCTTCCAAATTAAGACTTGTTTCCAATCTATAGCCAAAAGAAGCTAAAGAACAAAGTGTAGCCAATTCCTTAAGGATTAAGACTTGCTTCCAATCAATTGCAAAAGGAACATAAAGGAGAATGAGAAACCAATTCCTTTTGGATTAAGACTTGATTCCAATCAATAGCCAAAAGAACTTAAAGAAGAAAGAGAAACCAATTCCTTAAGGATTAAGACTGGCTTCCAATCAATTGCAAATGGAACATAAAGGACAATGAGGCACCAATTCCTTTTGGATTAAGACTTGACTCCAATCAATAGTCAAAAGAATATAAAGAGGAAAGAGAAACCAATTCCTTAAGGATTAACGCTTGCTTCCAATCAATTGCAAATGGAACATAAAGGAGAATGAAAAACCAATTCCTTCCAAATTAAGACTTGTTTCCAATCTATAGCCAAAAGAAGTTAAAGAACAAAGAGTAGCCAATTCCTTAAGGATTAAGACTTGCTTCCAATCAATTGCAAAAGGAACATAAAGGAGAATGAGAAACCAATTCCTTTTGGATTAAGACTTGATTCCAATCAATAGCCAAAAGAACTTAAAGAAGAAAGAGAAACCAATTCCTTAAGGATTAAGACTGGCTTCCAATCAATTGCAAATGGAACATAAAGGACAATGAGGCACCAATTCCTTTTGGATTAAGACTTGACTCCAATCAATAGTCAAAAGAATATAAAGAGGAAAGAGAAACCAATTCCTTAAGGATTAACGCTTGCTTCCAATCAATTGCAAATGGAACATAAAGGAGAATGAAAAACCAATTCCTTCCAAATTAAGACTTGTTTCCAATCTATAGCCAAAAGAAGTTAAAGAACAAAGTGTAGCCAATTCCTTAAGGATTAAGACTTGCTTCCAATCAATTGCAAAAGGAACATAAAGGAGAATGAGAAACCAATTCCTTTTGGATTAAGACTTGATTCCAATCAATAGCCAAAAGAACTTAAAGAAGAAAGAGAAACCAATTCCTTAAGGATTAAGACTGGCTTCCTATCAATTGCAAATGGAACATAAAGGACAATGAGGCACCAATTCCTTTTGGATTAAGACTTGACTCCAATCAATAGTCAAAAGAATATAAAGAGGAAAGAGAAACCAATTCCTTAAGGATTAACGCTTGCTTCCAATCAATTGCAAATGGAACATAAAGGAGAATGAAAAACCAATTCCTTCCAAATTAAGACTTGTTTCCAATCTATAGCAAAAGAAGCTAAAGAACAAAGAGTAGCCAATTCCTTAAGGATTAAGACTTGCTTCCAATCAATTGCAAAAGGAACATAAAGGAGAATGAGAAACCAATTCCTTTTGGATTAAGACTTGATTCCAATCAATAGCCAAAAGAACTTAAAGAAGAAAGAGAAACCAATTCCTTAAGGATTAAGACTGGCTTCCAATCAATTGCAAATGGAACATAAAGGACAATGAGGCACCAATTCCTTTTGGATTAAGACTTGACTCCAATCAATAGTCAAAAGAATATAAAGAGGAAAGAGAAACCAATTCCTTAAGGATTAACGCTTGCTTCCAATCAATTGCAAATGGAACATAAAGGAGAATGAAAAACCAATTCCTTCCAAATTAAGACTTGTTTCCAATCTATAGCAAAAGAAGCTAAAGAACAAAGTGTAGCCAATTCCTTAAGGATTAAGACTTGCTTCCAATCAATTGCAAAAGGAACATAAAGGAGAATGAGAAACCAATTCCTTTTGGATTAAGACTTGATTCCAATCAATAGCCAAAAGAACTTAAAGAAGAAAGAGAAACCAATTCCTTAAGGATTAAGACTGGCTTCCTATCAATTGCAAATGGAACATAAAGGACAATGAGGCACCAATTCCTTTTGGATTAAGACTTGACTCCAATCAATAGTCAAAAGAATATAAAGAGGAAAGAGAAACCAATTCCTTAAGGATTAATGCTTGCCTCCAATCAATTGCAAATGGAACATAAAGGAGAATGAAAAACCAATTCCTTCCAAATTAAGACTTGTTTCCAATCTATAGCCAAAAGAAGTCAAAGAACAAAGAGTAGCCAATTCCTTAAGGATTAAGACTTGCTTCCAATCAATTGCAAAAGGAACATAAAGGAGAATGAGAAACCAATTCCTTTTGGATTAAGACTTGATTCCAATCAATAGCCAAAAGAACTTAAAGAAGAAAGAGAAACCAATTCCTTAAGGATTAAGACTGGCTTCCTATCAATTGCAAATGGAACATAAAGGACAATGAGGCACCAATTCCTTTTGGATTAAGACTTGACTCCAATCAATAGTCAAAAGAATATAAAGAGGAAAGAGAAACCAATTCCTTAAGGACTAACACTTGCTTCCAATCAATTGCAAATGGAACATAAAGGAGAATGAAAAACCAATTCCTTCCAAATTAAGACTTGTTTCCAATCTATAGCAAAAGAAGCTAAAGAACAAAGTGTAGCCAATTCCTTAAGGATTAAGACTTGCTTCCAATCAATTGCAAAAGGAACATAAAGGAGAATGAGAAACCAATTCCTTTTGGATTAAGACTTGATTCCAATCAATAGCCAAAAGAACTTAAAGAAGAAAGAGAAACCAATTCCTTAAGGATTAAGACTGGCTTCCTATCAATTGCAAATGGAACATAAAGGACAATGAGGCACCAATTCCTTTTGGATTAAGACTTGACTCCAATCAATAGTCAAAAGAATATAAAGAGGAAAGAGAAACCAATTCCTTAAGGATTAACGCTTGCCTCCAATCAATTGCAAATGGAACATAAAGGAGAATGAAAAACCAATTCCTTCCAAATTAAGACTTGTTTCCAATCTATAGCCAAAAGAAGTCAAAGAACAAAGAGTAGCCAATTCCTTAAGGATTAAGACTTGCTTCCAATCAATTGCAAAAGGAACATAAAGGAGAATGAGAAACCAATTCCTTTTGGATTAAGACTTTATTCCAATCAATAGCCAAAAGAACTTAAAGAAGAAAGAGAAACCAATTCCTTAAGGATTAAGACTGGCTTCCTATCAATTGCAAATGGAACATAAAGGACAATGAGGCACCAATTCCTTTTGGATTAAGACTTGACTCCAATCAATAGTCAAAAGAATATAAAGAGGAAAGAGAAACCAATTCCTTAAGGATTAACGCTTGCCTCCAATCAATTGCAAATGGAACATAAAGGAGAATGAAAAACCAATTCCTTCCAAATTAAGACTTGTTTCCAATCTATAGCAAAAGAAGCTAAAGAACAAAGTGTAGCCAATTCCTTAAGGATTAAGACTTGCTTCCAATCAATTGCAAAAGGAACATAAAGGAGAATGAGAAACCAATTCCTTTTGGATTAAGACTTTATTCCAATCAATAGCCAAAAGAACTTAAAGAAGAAAGAGAAACCAATTCCTTAAGGATTAAGACTGGCTTCCTATCAATTGCAAATGGAACATAAAGGACAATGAGGCACCAATTCCTTTTGGATTAAGACTTGACTCCAATCAATAGTCAAAAGAATATAAAGAGGAAAGAGAAACCAATTCCTTAAGGATTAACGCTTGCCTCCAATCAATTGCAAATGGAACATAAAGGAGAATGAAAAACCAATTCCTTCCAAATTAAGACTTGTTTCCAATCTATAGCCAAAAGAAGTCAAAGAACAAAGAGTAGCCAATTCCTTAAGGATTAAGACTTGCTTCCAATCAATTGCAAAAGGAACATAAAGGAGAATGAGAAACCAATTCCTTTTGGATTAAGACTTTATTCCAATCAATAGCCAAAAGAACTTAAAGAAGAAAGAGAAACCAATTCCTTAAGGATTAAGACTGGCTTCCTATCAATTGCAAATGGAACATAAAGGACAATGAGGCACCAATTCCTTTTGGATTAAGACTTGACTCCAATCAATAGTCAAAAGAATATAAAGAGGAAAGAGAAACCAATTCCTTAAGGATTAACGCTTGCCTCCAATCAATTGCAAATGGAACATAAAGGAGAATGAAAAACCAATTCCTTCCAAATTAAGACTTGTTTCCAATCTATAGCCAAAAGAAGTCAAAGAACAAAGAGTAGCCAATTCCTTAAGGATTAAGACTTGCTTCCAATCAATTGCAAAAGGAACATAAAGGAGAATGAGAAACCAATTCCTTTTGGATTAAGACTTTATTCCAATCAATAGCCAAAAGAACTTAAAGAAGAAAGAGAAACCAATTCCTTAAGGATTAAGACTGGCTTCCTATCAATTGCAAATGGAACATAAAGGACAATGAGGCACCAATTCCTTTTGGATTAAGACTTGACTCCAATCAATAGTCAAAAGAATATAAAGAGGAAAGAGAAACCAATTCCTTAAGGATTAACGCTTGCCTCCAATCAATTGCAAATGGAACATAAAGGAGAATGAAAAACCAATTCCTTCCAAATTAAGACTTGTTTCCAATCTATAGCCAAAAGAAGTCAAAGAACAAAGAGTAGCCAATTCCTTAAGGATTAAGACTTGCTTCCAATCAATTGCAAAAGGAACATAAAGGAGAATGAGAAACCAATTCCTTTTGGATTAAGACTTGATTCCAATCAATAGCCAAAAGAACTTAAAGAAGAAAGAGAAACCAATTCCTTAAGGATTAAGACTGGCTTCCTATCAATTGCAAATGGAACATAAAGGACAATGAGGCACCAATTCCTTTTGGATTAAGACTTGACTCCAATCAATAGTCAAAAGAATATAAAGAGGAAAGAGAAACCAATTCCTTAAGGATTAACGCTTGCCTCCAATCAATTGCAAATGGAACATAAAGGAGAATGAAAAACCAATTCCTTCCAAATTAAGACTTGTTTCCAATCTATAGCCAAAAGAAGTCAAAGAACAAAGAGTAGCCAATTCCTTAAGGATTAAGACTTGCTTCCAATCAATTGCAAAAGGAACATAAAGGAGAATGAGAAACCAATTCCTTTTGGATTAAGACTTGATTCCAATCAATAGCCAAAAGAACTTAAAGAAGAAAGAGAAACCAATTCCTTAAGGATTAAGACTGGCTTCCTATCAATTGCAAATGGAACATAAAGGACAATGAGGCACCAATTCCTTTTGGATTAAGACTTGACTCCAATCAATAGTCAAAAGAATATAAAGAGGAAAGAGAAACCAATTCCTTAAGGATTAACGCTTGCTTCCAATCAATTGCAAATGGAACATAAAGGAGAATGAAAAACCAATTCCTTCCAAATTAAGACTTGTTTCCAATCTATAGCCAAAAGAAGTCAAAGAACAAAGAGTAGCCAATTCCTTAAGGATTAAGACTTGCTTCCAATCAATTGCAAAAGGAACATAAAGGAGAATGAGAAACCAATTCCTTTTGGATTAAGACTTGATTCCAATCAATAGCCAAAAGAACTTAAAGAAGAAAGAGAAACCAATTCCTTAAGGATTAAGACTGGCTTCCTATCAATTGCAAATGGAACATAAAGGACAATGAGGCACCAATTCCTTTTGGATTAAGACTTGACTCCAATCAATAGTCAAAAGAATATAAAGAGGAAAGAGAAACCAATTCCTTAAGGATTAACGCTTGCCTCCAATCAATTGCAAATGGAACATAAAGGAGAATGAAAAACCAATTCCTTCCAAATTAAGACTTGTTTCCAATCTATAGCCAAAAGAAGTCAAAGAACAAAGAGTAGCCAATTCCTTAAGGATTAAGACTTGCTTCCAATCAATTGCAAAAGGAACATAAAGGAGAATGAGAAACCAATTCCTTTTGGATTAAGACTTGATTCCAATCAATAGCCAAAAGAACTTAAAGAAGAAAGAGAAACCAATTCCTTAAGGATTAAGACTGGCTTCCTATCAATTGCAAATGGAACATAAAGGACAATGAGGCACCAATTCCTTTTGGATTAAGACTTGACTCCAATCAATAGTCAAAAGAATATAAAGAGGAAAGAGAAACCAATTCCTTAAGGATTAACGCTTGCCTCCAATCAATTGCAAATGGAACATAAAGGAGAATGAAAAACCAATTCCTTCCAAATTAAGACTTGTTTCCAATCTATAGCCAAAAGAAGTCAAAGAACAAAGAGTAGCCAATTCCTTAAGGATTAAGACTTGCTTCCAATCAATTGCAAAAGGAACATAAAGGAGAATGAGAAACCAATTCCTTTTGGATTAAGACTTGATTCCAATCAATAGCCAAAAGAACTTAAAGAAGAAAGAGAAACCAATTCCTTAAGGATTAAGACTGGCTTCCTATCAATTGCAAATGGAACATAAAGGACAATGAGGCACCAATTCCTTTTGGATTAAGACTTGACTCCAATCAATAGTCAAAAGAATATAAAGAGGAAAGAGAAACCAATTCCTTAAGGATTAACGCTTGCCTCCAATCAATTGCAAATGGAACATAAAGGAGAATGAAAAACCAATTCCTTCCAAATTAAGACTTGTTTCCAATCTATAGCCAAAAGAAGTCAAAGAACAAAGAGTAGCCAATTCCTTAAGGATTAAGACTTGCTTCCAATCAATTGCAAAAGGAACATAAAGGAGAATGAGAAACCAATTCCTTTTGGATTAAGACTTGATTCCAATCAATAGCCAAAAGAACTTAAAGAAGAAAGAGAAACCAATTCCTTAAGGATTAAGACTGGCTTCCTATCAATTGCAAATGGAACATAAAGGACAATGAGGCACCAATTCCTTTTGGATTAAGACTTGACTCCAATCAATAGTCAAAAGAATATAAAGAGGAAAGAGAAACCAATTCCTTAAGGATTAACGCTTGCCTCCAATCAATTGCAAATGGAACATAAAGGAGAATGAAAAACCAATTCCTTCCAAATTAAGACTTGTTTCCAATCTATAGCCAAAAGAAGTCAAAGAACAAAGAGTAGCCAATTCCTTAAGGATTAAGACTTGCTTCCAATCAATTGCAAAAGGAACATAAAGGAGAATGAGAAACCAATTCCTTTTGGATTAAGACTTGATTCCAATCAATAGCCAAAAGAACTTAAAGAAGAAAGAGAAACCAATTCCTTAAGGATTAAGACTGGCTTCCTATCAATTGCAAATGGAACATAAAGGACAATGAGGCACCAATTCCTTTTGGATTAAGACTTGACTCCAATCAATAGTCAAAAGAATATAAAGAGGAAAGAGAAACCAATTCCTTAAGGATTAACGCTTGCCTCCAATCAATTGCAAATGGAACATAAAGGAGAATGAAAAACCAATTCCTTCCAAATTAAGACTTGTTTCCAATCTATAGCCAAAAGAAGTCAAAGAACAAAGAGTAGCCAATTCCTTAAGGATTAAGACTTGCTTCCAATCAATTGCAAAAGGAACATAAAGGAGAATGAGAAACCAATTCCTTTTGGATTAAGACTTGATTCCAATCAATAGCCAAAAGAACTTAAAGAAGAAAGAGAAACCAATTCCTTAAGGATTAAGACTGGCTTCCTATCAATTGCAAATGGAACATAAAGGACAATGAGGCACCAATTCCTTTTGGATTAAGACTTGACTCCAATCAATAGTCAAAAGAATATAAAGAGGAAAGAGAAACCAATTCCTTAAGGATTAACGCTTGCCTCCAATCAATTGCAAATGGAACATAAAGGAGAATGAAAAACCAATTCCTTCCAAATTAAGACTTGTTTCCAATCTATAGCCAAAAGAAGTCAAAGAACAAAGAGTAGCCAATTCCTTAAGGATTAAGACTTGCTTCCAATCAATTGCAAAAGGAACATAAAGGAGAATGAGAAACCAATTCCTTTTGGATTAAGACTTGATTCCAATCAATAGCCAAAAGAACTTAAAGAAGAAAGAGAAACCAATTCCTTAAGGATTAAGACTGGCTTCCTATCAATTGCAAATGGAACATAAAGGACAATGAGGCACCAATTCCTTTTGGATTAAGACTTGACTCCAATCAATAGTCAAAAGAATATAAAGAGGAAAGAGAAACCAATTCCTTAAGGATTAACGCTTGCCTCCAATCAATTGCAAATGGAACATAAAGGAGAATGAAAAACCAATTCCTTCCAAATTAAGACTTGTTTCCAATCTATAGCCAAAAGAAGTCAAAGAACAAAGAGTAGCCAATTCCTTAAGGATTAAGACTTGCTTCCAATCAATTGCAAAAGGAACATAAAGGAGAATGAGAAACCAATTCCTTTTGGATTAAGACTTTATTCCAATCAATAGCCAAAAGAACTTAAAGAAGAAAGAGAAACCAATTCCTTAAGGATTAAGACTGGCTTCCTATCAATTGCAAATGGAACATAAAGGACAATGAGGCACCAATTCCTTTTGGATTAAGACTTGACTCCAATCAATAGTCAAAAGAATATAAAGAGGAAAGAGAAACCAATTCCTTAAGGATTAACGCTTGCCTCCAATCAATTGCAAATGGAACATAAAGGAGAATGAAAAACCAATTCCTTCCAAATTAAGACTTGTTTCCAATCTATAGCCAAAAGAAGTCAAAGAACAAAGAGTAGCCAATTCCTTAAGGATTAAGACTTGCTTCCAATCAATTGCAAAAGGAACATAAAGGAGAATGAGAAACCAATTCCTTTTGGATTAAGACTTTATTCCAATCAATAGCCAAAAGAACTTAAAGAAGAAAGAGAAACCAATTCCTTAAGGATTAAGACTGGCTTCCTATCAATTGCAAATGGAACATAAAGGACAATGAGGCACCAATTCCTTTTGGATTAAGACTTGACTCCAATCAATAGTCAAAAGAATATAAAGAGGAAAGAGAAACCAATTCCTTAAGGATTAACGCTTGCCTCCAATCAATTGCAAATGGAACATAAAGGAGAATGAAAAACCAATTCCTTCCAAATTAAGACTTGTTTCCAATCTATAGCCAAAAGAAGTCAAAGAACAAAGAGTAGCCAATTCCTTAAGGATTAAGACTTGCTTCCAATCAATTGCAAAAGGAACATAAAGGAGAATGAGAAACCAATTCCTTTTGGATTAAGACTTTATTCCAATCAATAGCCAAAAGAACTTAAAGAAGAAAGAGAAACCAATTCCTTAAGGATTAAGACTGGCTTCCTATCAATTGCAAATGGAACATAAAGGACAATGAGGCACCAATTCCTTTTGGATTAAGACTTGACTCCAATCAATAGTCAAAAGAATATAAAGAGGAAAGAGAAACCAATTCCTTAAGGATTAACGCTTGCCTCCAATCAATTGCAAATGGAACATAAAGGAGAATGAAAAACCAATTCCTTCCAAATTAAGACTTGTTTCCAATCTATAGCCAAAAGAAGTCAAAGAACAAAGAGTAGCCAATTCCTTAAGGATTAAGACTTGCTTCCAATCAATTGCAAAAGGAACATAAAGGAGAATGAGAAACCAATTCCTTTTGGATTAAGACTTGATTCCAATCAATAGCCAAAAGAACTTAAAGAAGAAAGAGAAACCAATTCCTTAAGGATTAAGACTGGCTTCCTATCAATTGCAAATGGAACATAAAGGACAATGAGGCACCAATTCCTTTTGGATTAAGACTTGACTCCAATCAATAGTCAAAAGAATATAAAGAGGAAAGAGAAACCAATTCCTTAAGGATTAACGCTTGCCTCCAATCAATTGCAAATGGAACATAAAGGAGAATGAAAAACCAATTCCTTCCAAATTAAGACTTGTTTCCAATCTATAGCCAAAAGAAGTCAAAGAACAAAGAGTAGCCAATTCCTTAAGGATTAAGACTTGCTTCCAATCAATTGCAAAAGGAACATAAAGGAGAATGAGAAACCAATTCCTTTTGGATTAAGACTTGATTCCAATCAATAGCCAAAAGAACTTAAAGAAGAAAGAGAAACCAATTCCTTAAGGATTAAGACTGGCTTCCTATCAATTGCAAATGGAACATAAAGGACAATGAGGCACCAATTCCTTTTGGATTAAGACTTGACTCCAATCAATAGTCAAAAGAATATAAAGAGGAAAGAGAAACCAATTCCTTAAGGATTAACGCTTGCCTCCAATCAATTGCAAATGGAACATAAAGGAGAATGAAAACCAATTCCTTCCAAATTAAGACTTGTTTCCAATCTATAGCCAAAAGAAGTCAAAGAACAAAGAGTAGCCAATTCCTTAAGGATTAAGACTTGCTTCCAATCAATTGCAAAAGGAACATAAAGGAGAATGAGAAACCAATTCCTTTTGGATTAAGACTTGATTCCAATCAATAGCCAAAAGAACTTAAAGAACCAAGAGAAACCAATTGCTTAAGGATTAAGACTGGTGATATGTCATTAAACTACCAAATTAAAAACCTTTGCTTGGTTTAGGAAAAAGTAGTTTAGTAATGAGCAAAGAGTCGATCCACGAGGAATTGAATTAATCTAATTATTTAGCTTATTTTGGATTCTGATTCTAATAAGCTCCAAAAAAAAAAAAAACACAAAGTAACACAAAATGGGGGGGGTTTTGTTGTTTCTATAATTCGAACAAAAATTATATATAAAAAAATTACACGAAAATAAAAAAAAATAAACAAGAGCAAATGATGTTGGTTTGTTGAAATCAATTAAAACTGGTTATGGGATCCCTTTTCCCCACCAAATTATATCATGCAATTAGTTCTCAATTTCAGCCTCCAATTCTCCTTTTATAGTTACCAATCTTAGGCAATGAAACATTCTATTACCTACCTTCTTTTAAATAGATTAAGGAACATCCATTAACCTATTCTAATCAGTAATTAACATAGGGAACATCCACTAAGTTCAATTAACAATTGCAACTAGAAGGACAGATTGATCTAAGTTTTGGTCTCTAACATAGGACTAAGTGGCTTAGGTTATATTCTCCCTTGCATACAATCAAAACTTGACCATTAAGTTTGCACACAAGTTACTACATATGGATAAAGGATAATGAACATCATAATCCTAAATCTAGCAATCAGCCATAACATGAAATAGAAGGGTGGCCAATCCAAACATGTCACATTACTACCATAATCATGAAGTGAGTAGGAGAATATAATCAACTCTCAAGAAAATAGAGGCCTGAAAATCAATTTAATTACATGATAATTTAGGGTTCAAAGTTCACCCATAACCACAAAAGTAACTTAGCCTAACATTCTAAAGAAAACCATATCACAAATTGAAGAATACATGACATAAGTTAAGAAAGAAAGAAAACATGTGCAGACTAAAGGGTGAAAGCAAAGTTGCCCAAACTCTAATCTTCAGCACCTATTTCTTCTTCTTGTCCTCAATTAAATCCTTAAAGAGCAGCAAAAAGTGATGTCCACAGCTACAAGCTTGATGAAAATGTCACTTCTCCCACTCCAATATTGTAACTATGGTTTCTAAGGATGAGTGGCTGAAACCTCTTTCTCTCTCCACGAAAATTTCTCCCTCTAGAAAGAGAAAAAATGCTCAGTTCTGACTCCTCTCCCCCCTGGTTGCTGGTCCCTTGCCAAAATGTAACCTCGGCCATCCAAATTGTAACTGCTCCAAGTGTAACTCCACATTAAACTAGCTTCATAGGTTACATTCTCACAAAGAATTAGTGATTATCAGAAATAATTCTGATAATTAAGTTTTAACAACCTACAATCAGACAATGAATAGCCACAAGTGAATTGAACTCAATTGGCCCACCATTCATTAATTAAAATTGGCAGTTTCGGTTTTTTTCTGGCAGCTCAGCTTCACATGTAAATTTCGTTGACCAAATGGACTTGGATGAGAGTAATTCGACCACCATTGGAAAGTTAACATCTTGGGCTTCATTTTTGGCTCTGGAATCATCCCATCTGGGCTTATATCAAGGGAGAACTGAATTGAGTAAAACTGCATTGAATGTAGTGATGGGTCAGCATCAGGCCCAACTTTGGCAGCTTCAATCTTTCTGGTCTACTTTTTGATTGATCTTGGTGTGAAATTAAAGCTCTGGATGCCTACTTTCATCTCCAAGTGGAATCATGTCATTTTGACTTCGGAGGAAAAAGTTATACCCTTGGAAAGACATACTGCTCATGCTGTCCAATGCTCAATTCTTAACATTTTCTTGAATTAGCTCCAAATTGAGTCATTTACCTCTTGTTCAGCTCAAAATCATCCTTAAGCTTTATTTTCCTACAAAACACAAATAGTAAAATAAAAACATAATATTTACATGATTAAAGCTACGAACAAGCATAGAAAAGAATATAAAATAAGTGAATAAAATGCACTTATCAATTTCCCCCACACTTGAACCTTGCTTGTCCTCAAGCAAGACTAAAATAAAACCTAAGCTAATCCACTTTCGTAGGAAATCACGATTGCATTTAGCATATGCAACAAGCCTTTAAACCTCTAGGTGGCCCATAGAGGACGAGTTATAGTCTCGTGAGGGCTTCCAGTGATGATACCCACAAACACCTATTCTTTCCAGCATTTTTCAGAGAACTAGAAATACACAACCTTGAAATCGAACAAGAAAAATGTTATCATCAACCATTCTCAAGATAATGCATCCAATGAACATCATACTCAAGTAAATGAAACAACTAAGCTAATGGTGAAAAAAAAACTATGCAACACTTTAAACAGGCCTCACTCTTTCCACCTCCACAATTCAAGCTTTCAATTTTCATGCAATCATGTCAAGCATCAAATTCTCTTAATTCATGCAAATGTCAAATCATCATCAAAACACCACAATGGAATCAAAAGGTCTTTTCTTTGGTTGTAATGGGGTCAATGGGGGTTGCAATGTATCTTAGGAAACAAAGGGAAAAGGAAATACACAAGAGTTTCTTTGAATTCCTAGAAACAGAGACATGAAATGATAATGCAAGCATGTTTAAGTCAAAACTCCATAGAACAAACATGAGGGTCAATTTTTTTTAGTGTGGACCCTTCCTTCACCTTTCTTTACTCAACACTGTAACATGCTTTGAACTTCAATTGAGTTTATTGAACACTTTTTTTTTTCTTTTTTTTTTCTTTTCTTCCTTTTTTTTCACTAATTGTTGGAAGATAACAAATTCCCCCACACTTCTCATCTTTACCGTACTTGAATTACCAATATCTTGCACATCAATCAAGTCTCTAACTCTATTCCATCAAAGAAACAAAGGTTAGGACACAAATTTATATCAAGCTAGGTAAAGAAGATAAGGGTGCCAAAGAAAATAAGACTAAATTCTATGAAGGCTCAAATTGGCTCACTAAGGATTTGTGTTCACTTTGGAACATCAAAATGTAGGGAACAGGTCCATTTGGCCATGGTGTTAGACAACAAAATGCCTTAATCATTTTCCAAAGTGGCAGAAATCAGTTTCAAATCCAAAAGCACTTCAAAAGAGAATTTTTAGCTCAACAATCAAACAATTAAATCTAATGACTATCCAAGTGTAAATTTCAAGAATGCAAGCAAGGTTAAAGTATGCATTATAATTGTACCAAAAGCAAAGTAAGTAACATTTAAAAGAGTATAACATTATAAAAATGCATTAACAAGAGAATGAAGTCAAATCCAACTCTAAACTTGTTATCAATCAAAGCTATGAATTAAAGCTCAAAATCTCATCATTTTTCTAGAAAGAATAAAATAAAATAAAAACCTAGAACTAGACTTAAAAACAAAATTATGAAAAAAAACACAGCCAGAATTTTTTTTTAAAGCTTGATTTTTTTTTTAATAAACAAGAAATTATCCTAAACCATTCCCCTCACACTTAATCCTTACATTGTCCTCAATGAATAACAAAAATATGAATTAAAGTGAAAGGGAAAGAGAAAAATAACAAACTGCAAAAGCAAGCAAAATAAAGGAGTAAAATGATAAAGAATAAAATAGATCAAATCTGATTTCCAAAGCTCTCTATCCATTGGGTTGCCTCCCAAAAGCGCTTGGTTTATTGTCCTCAGCCTGACTTTGCCTTAGAAGATCAAAGATGGTCATAAGAAGGCTCTTCCAACTTTATCTCCTCAATCTCATCAAAACCAGAAGATGGTAAATCATAATAAGGCTTCAATCTATTACCATTAACCTTGAATACTTTCCCTGTATCTAAAGCCTTAATTTCAACTGCACCATGGGGAAATATGTTAGTGACAACAAAAGGACCAATCCACCTTGATCTTAACTTACCGGGAAACAGTTTTAGCTTTGAATGAAAAAGAAGAACTTTTTGACCAATGGAAAAATCCTTCCTTAAAATCATCTTGTCATGGAACATCTTTGTCTTCTCCTTATAGATTCTTGCATTATCATATGCATTGTTCCTGATTTCTTCAAGTTCTTGCAATTGTAACTTTCTATGAATTCCAGCTTCATCTAAATTCATGTTACATTGCTTAACAGCCCAATAAGCTTTATGTTCAAGCTCCATAGGTAAATGACAAGGTTTGCCATAAAGCAACCTGTATGGAGACATTCCCAAAGGCGTTTTATAGGCTGTCCTATAAGCCCACAATGCATCATCAAGCCTTAAGCTCCAATCCTTTAAATTTGGATACACTGTTTTCTCCAAGATGGATTTCACCTCTCTATTTGACAATTCAGCTTGTCCACTTGTTTGAGGATGATATGCAGTGGAAATTCTATGGACAACATTATACTTCTTCAAGAGAGCTTGAAAAGACCTGTTACAAAAATGAGAACCCCTATCGCTAATAATAGCTTTCGGAGTGCCAAATCTTGCAAAGATATTAGTTCTCACAAAATTACAAACAGTTTTAGCATCATTTAACCTAGTGGCCTTAGCCTCAATCCACTTAGAGACATAGTTGACTGCAAGAAGAATGTAAACATTACCAAAGGAAGAAACAAATGGTCCCATAAAATCAATTCCCCAAACATCAAAAATTTCAACAACAAGTATGGGTGATTGGGGCATTTGGTTTTTAGGGCTTAAATTACCAACACGTTGGCATCTATCACATGCTTTGCAAAGCAAATATGCATCCTTAAACAGAGAAGGCCAATAAAAACCACATTCAAGCACTTTAAGAGCTGTTCTCTTTGGCCCAAAATGGCCACCACAAGCATAAGCATGACAGAAACTTAAAATTGAGTTAAATTCAGATTCAGGGACACACCTTCTTATTACCTGATCAGAACAATGCTTCCATAGATAAGGATCATCCCAAATATAATATTTGGAGTCACTCTTAATCTTGTCCTTTTGAGCTCGAGTTAAATCCTTTGGTAGCTCTTTTGTGACCTTAAAATTGACAATATCAGCATACCAAGGAACACTGACATTAATGGCAAAGAGTTGCTCATCAGGGAACTTCTCTTCCAAAGGTAAGCCATCCTCTTCAAGAGCCAAGCGACTAAGATGATCAGCCACTAAGTTTTCACTTCCCTTCTTGTCTTTGATCTCAATGTCAAATTCCTGTAATAAAAGAATCCACCTGATCAGTCTAGGCTTTGCATCTTTCTTAGAAAGCAAATACTTAAGTGCTGCATGATCACTATAAACAACAACTTTAGATCCAACCAAATAAGATCTAAACTTCTCCAAAGCAAAGATTACAGCAAGAAATTCTTTTTCAGTGGTAGAACAGTTTAGTTGTGCATCATTTAGAGTGCGAGAAGCATAATAAATGACATGAGACAACTTCCCTTTCCGCTGACCCAAAACAGCACTAATAGCAAAATCACTTGCATCACACATAACCTCAAAAGGTAAACTCCAGTCAGGTGGCTGAATAATGGGAGTTGAAGTGAGAAGCTCTTTAAGCTTGTTGAATGCTATCTTGCACTCTTCATTGAAATCAAATGCCACTTCTTTTTGCAGCAACTTGCAGAGAGGATGAGAAATCTTTTGATGTGAGCCAAGGAGGGGTTACAAGCTTACAAGACAAAGCCAAGGAGGAAGAGGCATTGAAGGGAATTGGAGGACCCATGACGAGGTCCAAGACTAAGAGAATGAAGCAAGCTTTAGAAGGCTTAATAATGGAGCTCAAGGACAAGGAGGATCAATGCACAATGGAGGCAACAACTAAATGGATTACATTCCTTCAACTTGAAAGTGAAATTGAGCCAACATGAAGACATAATTGTGAAGGCCCAAATCTGCATGATCAAAAATACATACGAAAATACAAAGAAACTAATAAAAACTGGACTTATTTATTTTCCACTAAGGTCCAAGATTCTTAACCCACTAAATTGGACACTTGTAGCCCATGAATGTATCTTTGATCATGCAGATTTGGGCCTTCACAATTATGTCTTCATGTTGGCTCAATTTCACTTTCAAGTTGAAGGAATGTAATCCATTTAGTTGTTGCCTCCATTGTGCATTGATCCTCCTTGTCCTTGAGCTCCATTATTAAGCCTTCTAAAGCTTGCTTCATTCTCTTAGTCTTGGACCTCGTCATGGGTCCTCCAATTCCCTTCAATGCCTCTTCCTCCTTGGCTTTGTCTTGTAAGCTTGTAACCCCTCCTTGGCTCACATCATTCCCTCCTTCTTTAGATGAATTCGTCCTCGAATTTAGGTTTTCATCACCTACATCAAAAGGACACAAATCAGCCACATTAAATGTTGCACTAACACCATACTCACCGGGTAAGTCAATTTTGTAAGCATTTTCATTAATTCTTTCCAACACTTGGAATGGTCCATCTCCTCTTGGTTGAAGCTTTGATTTTCTTTGGGCAGGAAACCTTTCCTTCCTCATATGAACCCACACCCAATCACCGGGTTCAAGGACAATTCTTTTTCTCCCTTTATTGGCTCTATTTGCATATTGCTCCATTTTCTTCTCAATTTGAGCTTTAACTTGCTCATGAAGCTTCTTCACATATTCTGCCTTTGTTTTGCCATCCTTGTGAACTAAAGAAGAAGTGTTAGGTAAAGGAAGCAAATCAAGAGGTGTTAGTGGATTGAATCCATAAACAATCTCAAAAGGAGAAAATTGAGTAGTAGAATGGACAGCCCTATTATAAGCAAATTCAACATGGGGTAAGCACTCTTCCCAAGACTTGATGTTCTTCTTAATAATTGCTCTAAGAAGAGTAGAAAGAGTCCTATTTACCACCTCAGTTTGGCCATCAGTTTGGGGGTGGCACGTGGTGGAGAAAAGAAGCTTTGTTCCTAGCTTGTTCCATAAGGTCCTCCAAAAATGGCTTAAGAATTTGGTGTCACGATCTGAAACAATGCTCCTAGGTATGCCATGAAGTCTTACCACCTCTTTGAAAAACAAATCTGCCACATGAGTTGCATCATCCACTTTGTGGCAAGGTATGAAGTGTGCCATCTTGGAGAATCTATCAACTACCACAAAAACGGAGTCCTTCCCTTTTTGGGTGCGTGGTAGCCCTAAAACAAAATCCATAGACAAGTCAGTCCAAGGGGAATTAGGAATAGGCAAAGGAGTGTAAAGTCCATGAGGTGATACCTTAGATTTTGCTTTTCTACACACAATGCACCTTTCACAAAATTTCTGCACATCATGCTTCATGTGTGGCCAATGAAAATGTTCATGCAGCATTTCTAAGGTCTTTTGAACCCCAAAGTGTCCCATTAAACCCCCCTCATGTGCTTCCCTAACTAGCACTTCACGCATGGATCCTTTAGGCACACAAAGTCTATTATTCTTAAACAAGTAGTTATCATGCCTAACAAACCCATTTTGTGATTTCTTTTCACATGCAGCATATAATTGGGAAAATTCATTATCATGCACATAAAATTCCTTGATATGTTCAAAGCCAAGCAATTTAGTTTCAAGTGTAGCAAGCAAATTATACCTTCTTGAAAGTGCATCTGCTACAACATTTACCTTTCCTTGCTTATGCTTAATCACATAAGGAAATTGTTCAAGAAATTCAACCCATTTGGCATGCCTTTTGTTGAGCTTTCCTTGCCCTTTCAAATACTTCAAAGATTCATGATCACTATGAATGACAAATTCTTTAGGCAAAAGATAATGCTGCCATGTTTGCAAAGCTCTAACAAGTGCATACAATTCTTTATCATAAGTGGAATAGTTAAGAGTGGCTCCACTTAATTTCTCACTAAAATATGCAATGGGATGACCATCTTGAAGTAAAACAGCCCCAATACCCACATTAGATGCATCACATTCAATTTCAAATGATTTAGAAAAATCAGGCAAAGCAAGAATGGGTGCATGTGTGAGTTTGTCCTTAAGTGCTTGAAATGCATTTTCTTGATTCTCCCCCCATTTAAAACCCACATTTTTCTTAACAATTTCATTTAGGGGTGCTGCCAATGTGCTGAAATCCTTCACAAACCTTCTATAGAAACTTGCCAACCCATGAAAGCTCCTAACCTCACTCACAGTTTTAGGAGTTGGCCAATCTCTAATGGCTTTAACTTTCTCTTCATCAACCTGCACTCCTTTAGAACTTATGACAAAACCAAGAAAAACCACATGATCAGTGCAAAAAGAATGTAACATCCGCGAATTCCGACTTCCGATCCCCATTATTGATGACATTTCCGATTTCCGAGTTTCCTTACACTTGGCCTCCGACCTCAACACTAGCTACGACTTGAGCTTCGTTTCAAGGCTTGCAAGGGACTTCTTCCGATTTCCGACCTAAGGCATGCAGCTTACGCTCTCCGATTTAATGGATGGAGCTGACGATTTCCGACCTTGTAAGCGTGGATAAATTTTGACCTTCTCGGTATGAATTCCGACTTCCAATTTCGCGAGATGAAATGAGAGTGACTGATGCTTCCAACTTACGAGTTCGTTGTCGACTTCAGCATTCTTTACGACTTCCGATCTTATCGATCAAAGAGTAAAATGTTCGATTTCCGACTTCGTCTCTAAGGCTCGGATGAACTGAAAGTATTCCGAATTCCGACATTATGATTCACAACGGGTACGAGGTCCGATCTTGAGTTCAATATTAGAAGCTCTCACTTCTATATCTTTTCGAGTTCCGGGATAGAAAGTTCATGATTTACGAGCTCCGACCTTAAGTGCTTGGCTTCTCACCAGGCTCTACTTTATCGTTTCAATTAGACTGGATGTTTTCTGAGTTCCAACTTCATATACAGGAAGTTCACGAGTGCGACTTTATGTAGAGTCACGAGTTCGATTTTGTTTCCAGATTATGCTAGAAACTCCTACCACTTGAGCGACGTGAGAGTGATTCTACCACACAAAGAGGGCAACCAATCACAATCTTCCAAGTTAACTCCCACTCATGCCTATATAACACACTATCCTCCTTTGAATCAGACCATTATTCACGTTGCTTTTCCTCTTCTCCATCAGCTCTCTTTTCTCTTGCTCACACATCCAAGACTTAAGCAAAGTTCCAGCCTTGTTTATCCAAATTTCAAGAGCTCAGCACCAAAACACTTAAATCAAAGGTAGGGGTTTTAAATTTCTTGCATCAAATCCATGCACTTGGCTGGCTGGACTGAATTAGTTTCACCTTAATTGATGTGTGAATTGAATAATTATGCTTGGATTAATAGAAGATTTTGAGTTAGAAGTAGAATTAGAAGAAGAAAACTAAGAGGATTAAATGGCTGGAGGTGCTGTCTTGGTGGAGAGTCCACGGCAGACCATATGGCGGAGCGAACGGCGCCGCCTACGATCGGTCAAATTCGATGAACCTATTTTTAAATGAAACTAGACATCTAGGGCTTTCCATAGACATATCATATAAGGGTTTTGGATCAGAATTGAGGAAGATATGAATTTCTGAATCTCGACCTAGGGTTTTAACTCTGGCTCTGGGCAGATTGGGTTATTTAGGGTAGAACTCGACCTATACTACATGAAACTGAGTGAAACCAACTTTGTTGGAAAGCTTACACATAGGAGAACAACATCCAGAGAAATCCCGAGTTTGTTATCCACTCAGTTATTCCCAGTGATTTGAAGAAGTTACCCTATGTCCAAACCAGGCCAACACAGGACAGTTCAGGAAGGCTAAGTTTCGGGGCTTGTAACTCGAGCCCTACTAAGGCAAATGAAATGGGACTTTTTGTATATGAAAGTTTGTCCTGTTAGCTTTAATACGAGACCAATTTCGTCTGATTTGAGTGAGTTTTCGATTTTGGTAAATTTCTACTTTTTGTTGCCTGATTCTGGCCAGCTAATGGGCAGGCCGAGATAAAGTTTAGATATCTTGAGTTATAGATACCGAAATTAGATGGGACCAAAGAGGTTAGAAAATAGACACACAACCCTGTAACATACTCAAATTTGAGGTCCAAATGAGCTAAAATGAAATTGTGGCATGAATTACAAGAACCGGGTTGGTTGTATATGCTGAGGCAGAATTTCTGTCTTAATGAATTTGATATGAATTGGAGTTTCATGTTGGAGTATACATGTGAATTTGTGCTTCTTGTGATATATTGATGTATTGATTGGCTGGCACTATTCATGGGGAAGCGGACACGTTCCGTTATGCTGCGAAGTTTCGTAGAACCCATGAACAAGTTATGAATTTCATATGAATGTATATACATTCTTAAGAAAGTCATGAAAGTCGTGAAAAGAAGCATGTCATTATGCAAGTTCCATACTACTTGGGCCAGCCCCGGATAGAAAGTTAATGGGAATAGATCGGTGGAAAGGTCGGGGAAAGTAAACCCGGCATTTACGTATAGGAACGAGCTCGATCACGATAAGCAGACTATTACCCAGGAGTCTAAAATGGCCAAGAACTCCCAGGGGACCAAGAGAGATGGAAAAATGATAGAAAGTAATGAAAGAGTTTATGAAAGAAAGTTCAAGAATGAGTTTACATGATTACATGAATGCATAAATCCATGGAATAGTTGCATCAGGATGTTTACAATTGTCTGTTACAAGCGCATCGCTATTCATTGATTTATTCCATTTATCCTTCTGTGCACTAGTATTAGTACTTATTTTGTTTCTTATGCCAATTAAAGTAAAATTGAACCTTACCTCGGACCAGACATGTCTTTAAACTCACGAAAATGGACTTTAGTTTGAACACGTATTTTAATAATTAAGTAAAACCCGAGGTAACTGAGAATGTATGTGATGTCAGTCCCATTAACTGAACCTCATCCGAGAATTTTCCTGAAATTCTCACCCGCCTTGTGTATTCGCATCATTCTCAGATTCAGGCGATGGACTCCACCACCCTTTTTATTGAGATCCCCGCGCTTCGGTTCCACCATGACACGAGTTAGACTCTCTGTACATAGCCGGTTCGTGTAACTTTCGTTTGTACTTATTTAGCGACAGAACTTTGATGTTCCTTTGCACCATCCTATTCGACCGCTACCCCTTATATTGCCATCCCTCTACATATGGCGCACTCAAGCATCCTCGCCTCCCTCGCACTCCGCAGACCCGCCGACCCCTGCCCCCGAAGTCACCACCACAGGCAGCCCCGACGTCCCTCCGAGTTCCGAGAGTGACCCTCTGAGGCCACAGGCTCGTCGCCTCTTCCTCCTCGGGACCTAGCGGACTATACTCGCCGAGCCTGGCATGGCTAACGGCTACCTGACTGAGTAGTTTAGCGGCGAGGGATGTTGTACAACATGACCCTCTTTTGGACAAAGATGTAGCTTTGGGTCATGGGTTTGACTGTAGAATTGGCGATAGATTATGAAATGTCCTATGAGGACCATAGGGTAGGCGATAGATGAGGGCGGTATGGTCTTTGATACACTAGCCCATGTATGTCTTATACTTTGGATCTTTCTACATATACTAGAACAGCGTCTTCTGGTATATATTTATACATATGTTTACGCATGCAGTGACCTTATTGTACCATACTTATTTGATGATAGTCTATTCGGTTCATTTTGTTGATATTTCGTTTATTTTGTTTGTAATATAACGACGCTGCCTCGTCAATAGAGACGAGTTAAGGAGGACTTAAAGACAAGAAAGGTAAGTAAAGTATCAACACGGTAACACAACCCGACTAGTTTCATGCTATGACTTAAGCATAACATAAAATTAGTAGGGTGTTACATTATTGGTATCGAGCGATTCGTCCTAGCTAAGGCCTGAGGATTGACTGACTATGCTTCAGCGCATATTCTGTACTTTAGTTGATAATGTGCACGGATCTTACTGTATGGTGGAGATATAGTTGTGCATATATATGAAGTGCCCGACCGTGTGGGCTGTTATTTACTAGCACATCAAACTTAGTATTGAGCCTGATCAACTCAATAACTTTTGTTTTGTGTGTTCAGAACTTAATGGCTTCCGGAAGGCGAGGAAGACCACGTGCGTAACCTCGCTCCCAAAACCCGACCGACGTGATGGCCACAATGCGGAAATGGCTCAAGCAATGCGGGAACAAGCGCTGACCGCCACCAAATGATGGAGCAGCTTGGCGGGCGACTGCGGCAGTCGTGAGGAAACCCCGAGGTCCGGAGGGAAACCTGGATCGCCTCAGGTTCGCAGAGTTTAGGAAGGCAAATCCGCCAAGTTTCCGAGGGCATATGACCCGATAAAGTCGACGAGTGGATCAAAGCCATGGAGAAGATTTTCTCCGTCTTGGATTGCTCGGATCACCGTAAAGTGACTTTGCCACTTACACGCTTGAAGGCGGACGAAGTTACGGTGGAGCAGCTGTCGAAGGTTGTTCGAGGAATCTCAGGCGGCGATCACCTGGACAATGTTCAAGGATGTATTTTACCGTAAGTACTTCCCGCTTGATTCGAAATGCCAAGGAACTTCGAGTTCATGCAGTGCGTCAAGAAATCGGACAAGATCCGAATATATTGCCCGATTTGAGGAGCTATGTAAATTCTCCACAATCTATCGAGGAACCCAGATGAAGCCTGGAAGTGCATCAAATTTGAAGGTGGGTTGCGAGAGGGCGTTCTCACCGCCATCACCGATGGAGATTAGGATTTCCCTACATTAGTGAACAAATGCCGACTTGTGGAGGATTGCCACTCGGTTAGGCTGCGGCCAGGGCATTTGGTGGTAATTTCAAGAGAGGGCTGGCCACAGAGTCCTAAGATTCAAGCCCAATGTACAACAACGGCGGAGATTTCCAAGAGGCAACAAAGGCAAGCGACCTCAAAGGCCTTTTTCAAATTCAACTTGCACAAAATGCGGCAAGAATCATGGCGACCGGCAGTGCTTGGCAGGCCAGAATGTCTGCTATGGATGTGGCAAGCCAGGCCACAAAATTTACGAGTGTCCAACCAGGAACTCATCACGGCCGCCTCGACCCAGCTGACAAGGGCGGGTCTTTACTATGAATGCGGAGGAAGCCGATAAGTCGGAAGGATTGATTCAAGGCAATTGTGATGTGAATGTTGAGACTCTAACTTGTACTCTATGATTCGGTGCCTCACATTCATTTATTTCTCATGATTGTGTAGTCGCCTTGCAATTGCCAATTTCTGAATTACCTTATGATCTGTTGGTTTCTACTCCTACCAATGGGCCTGTTAGGACTAGTCAAGTGTGCATCAATGTTCCTCTTCGAATTGAGGATAGGACCTTTGCCGCTAATTTGATTTGCGACCCTCAATGTGGTGTCGACGTAATTGTGGGGATGGATTGGCTCTCTGCCAATCATGTTGTACTCAATTGCTCACGATAAGGCGGTGGTACTTCCTCTGTCTTACTTTCTGAATCCCAAACCGCAATACTCTTCTATCGGAACTCTTTCAGGCCAAAGGATCAAGGGTATATCCTCTTGTCAACTAATGCGGTAGAAGCTGAGCAGGAACTAGAGAAGATTCCAATTGTCAGGGAATACCCGGATGTTTTCCGAGAGGATATTCTGAATTCCCTCGAGAGAGAAATTGAGTTTACCATCGAGTTGGTTAAGTGCGGGACCAATATCTATAGCTCCATATCGAATGTCACCTATGGAGTTAACGGAATTAAAAAGACGGTCGAAGAGCTTTTAGAAAAGGGATTCATACGACCAAGTGCGTCGCCATGGGGAGCTCCGGTCTTGTTGGTCAAGAAGAAGGATGGAAGCACGCGCTTATGCGTGGATTATAGGCAGTTGAACAAAGTGGCGATTAAGAACAAGTATCCGCTGCCGAGGATTGATGATCTCATGGACCAACTACAGGTGCAATGGTATTCTCCAAGATCGACTTATGCGTTAGGATATCACCAAATTCGAGTTCGGGAACAAGATATCCCTAAGACAGCCTTTCGAACTCGTTACGGACACTACGAATATACCGTAATGTCGTTTGGGCTGACGAATGCACCAGCGATATTCATGGATTACATGAATCGAATATTCCGCCCATATCTAGACAAATTTGTAGTGGTCTTCATCGATGATATACTTGTCTACTCAAAGGCGGAACAAGAGCATGTGGAACACTTGCGGCTAGTTCTGCAAATTTTAAGAGGAAGGAAGCTCTATGCCAAGTTATCCAAATGTGAATTTTGGATGAAAGAGGTGAAATTTCTCGACCACGTAGTGTCATCTGGAGGAATCTCTGTCGACCCAAGCAAAGTAGAAGCAGTTCTAAACTGGGAGAGGCCAACTACAATCTCTGAAGTTAGAAGTTTTCTGGGCTTAGCTGGATATTATAGGCGATTCGTTAAGGATTTTTCTCGAATAGCCTTGCCATTGTCCAAGCTAACTGTAAAGAATGTCCCCTTCTGAGTGGACACCGGAGTGCGAATGTAGTTTTCGGATTTAAAGAGAAGGTTGACCACGACGCCAATACTAGCCTTACAGACCCTCAAGGACCATTTGAGGTCTACTGCGATGCTTCCCAACAAGGGTTAGGATGTGTGTTGATGCAAAGGAAGGGTGGTCGCGTATGCCTCCAGGCAATTAAAGCCACATGAAAGGAATTACCCGACCCATGATCTTGAGTTAGCGGCGATAGTGTTTGCTTTGAAAATATGGAGACATCACTGTATGGAGTAAAGTTCGAGGTCTTTTACGATCATAAGAGTTTGAAGTACCTTTTTGATCAGAAAGAATTGAATATGCGGCAACGGAGATGGATGGAACTCCTTAAAGACTACGAGTTTGAATTGAAATACCACCCAGGCAAGGCGAACATCGTAGCGGATCGTTGGAGCGAAAATCATTGACTGTCGGCGTGGATGATGATTAAAGAGACGGAACTTATTGAAAGTTTCCGGAATCTTAATTTGGGAATTCTTATAACTCCCAAGGCTCTTCAGCTACACCAAATTCAGATAACCAGTAGTTTCAAGGACCAGATTCGGCAAGCTCGCTGACAAGATGCTAATTTTCAACATACACTTGATCTCGTGCGATCGTGGAAACTAGCGTGCTTTGCCCAAGATAGAGTCGGCATCTGCCGGTGCCATGACAGAGTATGTGTTCCTCAAAGTGACGATCTCCGAAAGAGAATCTTAGAAGAAGCTCATAGAGGCGAGTTTACCGTACATCCTGGCATAACTAAAATGTATCAAGACCTCAAGGAGATGTTTTGGTGGCGAGGCATGAAGTCAGATGTAGCAAACTTTGTTGGCAAATGCTTGATTTGTCAAAAGGTAAAAGCGGAGCATCAGAAGCCTTCTGGGATGCTACAACCCTTGGAAGTCCCTGAGTGGAAGTGGGAAAGCATTTCCATGGATTTTGTGATGGGATTGCCAAGAACACCAACAGGATACGATGCCATATGGGTCATCGTGGATAGATTGACCAAGTCGGCCCACTTTCTACCCATCCGAGCAAATTATCCGTTGGAAAAATTGGCACAGCTGTATATTCAAGAGATTATCAGTTGCATGGGACCCCTTCAACCATTATCTCCGATCGAGACCCAAGGTTTACTTCAAGGTTTTGGGGAGCCTTACAAAAGGCATTCGGTGCTAAGTTATGCCTAAGCACGGCATACCACCCTGACCAGACGGCCAAGCGTAAAGGACAATTCAAACCTTGGAGGATATGTTACGAGCCTATATACTGGAGCAACGCGGGAATTGGGATCGATATTTAGCATTGGCTGAATTCGCATACAACAATAGCTATCACACTAGCATTGGCATGGCTCTCACGAAGCATTGTGCGGACGGAAGTGCCGTCTCCCTGTCTTTGGTATGAAGCAGGGGAATCAGCTCTACTAGGGCCCGATTTAGTCGAGCAGACTACCGAGCAGATCAAGAAAATATTTGAGTAAGATGCTTGTCGCCGTAGTCGCCGTAAGAGTTACGCGGATACCAAGAGGATACCTCTGGAATTTCAAGAAGGAGACCATGTATTTCTGAAGGTTACTCCTACAACAGGGATTGGTAGAGCTATCAAAGTCAGGAAGCTAAATCCTCGTTTTATTGGTCCTTCCAAATCTTAAAGCGAATCGGGTCGATGGCGTCGAGTCGCTTTACCTCCCATTTATCAAACCTCCATGATGTTTTTCATGTCTCCCACTCGTAAGGTATCAACCGACCTACGCACTCCCTTGAACCCGAATCGATAAAGTTGAAGGAAGACTGACCTTCCATGTTCAACCATGACGGATTGTGGATGAAGCGGCAGACAACCCGAAATAAATGCATGCATGACTAGTGAAAGTGGCGTGGGGAAGAGAAGGTCTTGAAGACTATACTTGGGAACCGGAATCGGACATGAAGAAAGAGTATCTGAACTATTCTTCAAAGACTAAATTTTGAGGACAAAATTTTTTTTTAGGGGTGGTATTGTAACATCCGCAATTCCGACTTCGATCCCCATTATTGATGACATTTCCGATTTCCGAAGTTTCCTTACACTTGGCCTCCGACCTCAACACTAGCTTCGACTTCCGACTTCGTTTCAAGGCTTGCAAGGGACTTCTTCCGATTTCGACCTAAGGCATGCGACTTACGCTCTCCGATTTAATGGATGGAGCGACGATTTCCGACCTTGTAAGCGTGGATAAATTTTGACCTTCTCGGTATGAATTCCGACTTCCAATTTCGCGAGATGAAATGAGAGTGACTGATGCTTCCAACTTACGAGTTCGTTGTCGACTTCAGCATTCTTTACGACTTAGATCTTATCGATCAAAGAGTAAAATGTTCGATTTCCGACTTCGTCTCTAAGGCTCGAGATGAACTGAAAGTATTCAATTCGACATTATGATTCACAACGGCTACGAGGTCCGATCTTGAGTTCAATATTAGAAGCTCTCACTTCTATATCTTTTCGAGTTCCGGGATAGAAAGTTCATGATTTACGAGCTCCGACCTTAAGTGCTTGGCTTCTCACCAGGCTCTACTTTTACGTTTCAATTAGACTGGATGTTTTCTGAGTTCCGACTTCATATACAGGAAGTTCACGAGGTACGACTTTATGTAGAGTACGAGTTCCGATTTTGTTTCAGATTATGCTAGAAACTCCTACCACTTGAGCGACGTGGAGAGTGATTCTACCACACAAAGAGGGCAACCAATCACAATCTTCCAAGTTAACTCCCACTCATGCCTATATAACACACTATCCTCCTTTGAATCAGACCATTATTCACGTTGCTTTTCCTCTTCTCCATCAGCTCTCTTTTCTCTTGCTCACACATCCAAGACTTAAGCAAAGTTCCAGCCTTGTTTATCCAAATTTCAAGAGCTCAGCACCAAAACACTTAAATCAAAGGTAGGGGTTTTAAATTTCTTGCATCAAATCCATGCACTTGGCTGGCTGGACTGAATTAGTTTCACCTTAATTGATGTGTGAATTGAATAATTATGCTTGGATTAATAGAAGATTTTGAGTTAGAAGTAGAATTAGAAGAAGAAAACTAAGAGGATTAAATGGCTGGAGGTGCTGTCTTGGTGGAGAGTCCACGGCAGACCATATGGCGGAGCGTATGGCGCCGCCTACGATCGGTCAAATTCGATGAACCTATTTTTAAATGAAACTAGACATCTAGGGCTTTCCATAGACATATCATATAAGGGTTTTGGATCAGAATTGAGGAAGATATGAATTTCTGAATCTCGACCTAGGGTTTTAACTCTGGCTCTGGGCAGATTGGGTTATTTAGGGTAGAACTCGACCTATACTACATGAAACTGAGTGAAACCAACTTTGTTGGAAAGCTTACACATAGGAGAACAACATCCAGAGAAATCCCGAGTTTGTTATCCACTCAGTTATTCCCAGTGATTTGAAGAAGTTACCCTATGTCCAAACCAGGCCAACACAGGACAGTTCAGGAAGGCTAAGTTTCGGGGCTTGTAACTCGAGCCCTACTAAGGCAAATGAAATGGGACTTTTGTATATGAAAGTTTGTCCTGTTAGCTTTAATACGAGACCAATTTCGTCTGATTTGAGTGAGTTTTCGATTTTTGGTAAATTTCTACTTTTTGTTGCCTGATTCTGGCCAGCTAATGGGCAGGCCGAGATAAAGTTTAGATATCTTGAGTTATAGATACCGAAATTAGATGGGACCAAAGAGGTTAGAAAATAGACACACAACCCTGTAACATACTCAAATTTGAGGTCCAAATGAGCTAAAATGAAATTGTGGCATGAATTACAAGAACCGGGTTGGTTGTATATGCTGAGGCAGAATTTCTGTCTTAATGAATTTGATATGAATTGGAGTTTCATGTTGGAGTATACATGTGAATTTGTGCTTCTTGTGATATATTGATGTATTGATTGGCTGGCACTATTCATGGGGAAGCGGAGTTCCGTTATGCTGCCGAAGTTTGGTAGAACCCATGAACAAGTTATGAATTTCATATGAATGTATATACATTCTTAAGAAAGTCATGAAAGTCGTGAAAAGAAGCATGTCATTATGCAAGTTCCATACTACTTGGGCCAGCCCCGGATAGAAAGTTAATGGGAATAGATCGGTGGAAAGGTCGGGGAAAGTAAACCCGGCATTTCTGTATAGGAACGAGCTCGATCCTGATAAGCAGACTATTACCCAGGAGTCTAAAATGGCCAAGAACTCCTGGGGACCAAGAGAGATGGAAAAATGATAGAAAGTAATGAAAGAGTTTATGAAAGAAAGTTCAAGAATGAGTTTACATGATTACATGAATGCATAAATCCATGGAATAGTTGCATCAGGATGTTTACAATTGTGCATTACAGCGCCATCGCTATTCATTGATTTATTCCATTTATCCTTACATGCACTAGTATTAGTACTTATTTTGTTTCTTATGCCAATTAAAGTAAAATTGAACCTTACCTCGGACCAGACATGTCTTTAAACTCACGAAAATGGACTTTAGTTTGAACACGTATTTTAATAATTAAGTAAAACGCGAGGTAACTGAGAATGTATGTGATGTCAGTCCCAAGTGTAATCGAACCCTACCGAGAATTTTCCTGAAATTCTCACCCCGCCTTGTGTATTCCGTGATCATTCTCGATTCAGGCGATGGACTCCACACCACCCTTTTATTGAGATCCTGCACTTCAGTTCCACCATGACCTGGAGTTAGACTCTCTGCACATAGCCGGTTCGTGTAACTTTCGTTTGTACTTATTTAGCGGCAGAACTTTGATGTTCCTTTGCACCATCCCCTATTCGACCTGCTACCCCTTATATTGCCATCCCTCTACATATGGCGCACCGCATCTGCTCCTCCCGCACTCGCAGCACCGTGACCTGCTCCCGAGTCACCACCACAGGCAGCCCCACGCGTCCTCGAGTTCGAGAGTGACCCTCTGAGGCCACAGGCTCGTCGCCTCTTCCTCCTCGGGACCTAGCGCGGACTATACTCCTGGCCGAGCCTGGCATGGCTAACGGCCACCGACTGAGTAGTTTAGCGGCAGGATGTTGTCTGACATGACCCTCTTTTGGACAAGTATGTAGCTTTGGGTCATGGGTTTGACTGTAGAATTGGCGATAGATTATGAAATGTCCTATGAGGACCATAGGGTAGGTGATAGATGAGGGCGTATGGTCTTTGATACACTAGCCCATGTATGTGTTTTACTTTGAACCTTTGTACATAAACTAAAACAGCGTCTTCTGATATATATATATACATATGTTTACACGCATGCAGTGACCTTATTGTACCATACTTATTTGATGATAGTCTATTCGGTTCATTTTGTTGATATTTCGTTTATTTTGTTTGTAATATAACAGCACGCCGTCTCGTCAATAGAGACGAGTTAAGGAGGACTTAAAGACAAGAAAGGTAAGTAAAGTATCAACACGGTAACACAACCCGACTAGTTTCATGCTATGACTTAAGCATAACATAAAATTAGTAGGGTGTTACAAAGAACACTTTTCCAAGTTAGCATATAGTTTCTCCTTCCTAAGGACATGCAAGACAGATTGGAGATGTGCAACATGCTCATCAAAACTCTTGGAATATACCAAAATATCATCAAAGTATACAACCACAAATTTTCCAAGAAATTCTCGTAAGACATGGTTCATAAGCCTCATAAAAGTGCTTGGTGCATTAGTTAACCCAAAAGGCATTACCAACCATTCATACAATCCATATTTAGTTTTGAAAGCAGTTTTCCATTCATCCCCTTCCCTTATCCTAATTTGATGGTACCCACTTTTCAAATCAATTTTAGAAAAGAAGCAAGCACCATGCAATTCATCAAGCAAATCATCAAGTCTAGGGATAGGATGTCTATACCGAATTGTGATGTTGTTGATTGCTCTACAGTCAGTGCACATCCTCCATGATCCATCCTTTTTAGGCACCAAAATTACGGGTACAGCACAAGGACTTAAGCTCTCTCTAACCCATCCTTTTTGCAACAACTCCTCCACTTGATTTTGTATCTCCTTTGTTTCTTGAGGGTTGCTCCTATAGGCTGGCCTATTGGGTAGAGAAGCACTAGGAATGAGGTCAACTTGGTGTTCTATCCCCCTCATTGGTGGCAAACCGTGAGGCACTTCCTTGGGAAACACGTCCTCAAAATCCTGCAAAATAACAACAACATCACTAGGCAAGGAGTTAGTATTAGATTCCAAGCAGGTTTCCTTGCACAAAAGAAGAAATATAGGCTGCCTTGTCAAATAAGCTCTCTTCACCTCACTTCCTCTTGCAAACAAATTTTCTATTTTTCTCTCTTTCTTTTCCTCATTCTCTCTTTTCTTTTCTTTCCCCCCTTTCTTTTGAGTTTTGTCCTGAAAATCAAGTATTTTCCTTTTCACACACTCTTTCTCTTTTATAAGCTCTCGCTCTTCTTTTTCTCTTTTCTCTCTCATTTTTATTTGATCCTCACAAACCTCCCTAGGTGATAATGGTACAAGTGTGACTTTGCGAGAATTGTGAACAAAAGAGAACTTGTTGGAGAATCCATCATGGTGAACTCGCCTATCAAACTGCCAAGGTCTTCCAAGAAGAATGTGGCTTGCCTCCATAGGCACAATATCACATAGAACTTGATCTTCATATTTGCCAATGGAGAAATTAATCAACACTTGCTGATTCACTACCAATTCACCACTATTACTTAGCCATTGGAGCTTATATGGTCTTGCATGTGGTGTAGTCTTTAGGTTGAGTTTGGTGACCAACCTAGTGCTTGCCACATTGGTGCAACTCCCACCATCAATGATCATAGAGCATGTTTTACCTTGAATAAGGCAGCGGGTATGAAAAATATTTTCTCTTTGGTCCTCCTCATGCTCCTTGGCTTGACTTCCTAATAACCTCCTAACCACCAAGAGATCTCCATCTTGTGCATAGGCTGCTCCATCATTTTCCTCATCGCTTGAGGAAGAGGAAGAGGAATGAGAAGAAATTTCTTCACTAGAGATACTCCCATTATCCCTCACCACCATAGTCTTCTTATTCGGGCATTCGGATGCAATATGTCCTTTTCCCAAACACCTAAAGCACTTGATATCCCTACTCTTAGAAGTAGAAGAAGAAGTAGTAGGAATAGGCTTCTTAGTGCTTGTTACCTCCTTAGAATTAGAAGAAGAACCCTCCTTCTTTGGCTTGTCCTTCCAACTTAAAGAGTAGCTTGAAGAAGATGATTTCTTCATGATACCCTTTCTCTTTAATTGTTGCTCCACTTTCATTGCTTGATGAACTAAGTCTTCAAGCTGCACATAATGTTGTAACTCCACAATGTCTCCAATATCTCGGTTTAGGCCATGGAGAAATCGAGCCATGGTTGCTTCCCTATCCTCCACAATATTGGCCCTAATCAAAGCCACCTCCATCTCTTTGTAATACTCATCCACACTCCTACTCCCTTGGGTGAGTCTTTGCAATTTGTTGTGCAATTCCCTATGGTAGTGGGAAGGCACAAATCTCCTTCTCATCAAAGTCTTCATTTCATCCCAAGTGTTGATAGGATGCTCTCCATATCTTCTTCTCTCTTTTTGCACTTGATCCCACCAAATTAAGGCATAATCGGTGAACTCAAGGGCAGCCACCTTCACTTTCTTTGCATCATTGTAATTGTGGCATGAGAAGATTTGTTCTATTTTCATCTCCCACTCAAGGTATGTTTCGGGATTATTCCTCCCTTGGAAGGAAGGTACCTTGACTTTCACCCCTCCTAGATCATCATCACGTCTATGGTCTCTATCTCTTCTTTCACGTCTTCTTCCCCCTTCATGTCTCCTTCTTTCTCTTGGAGAATCATAGAATGAGTCACTTTCTTGATGAGAGTCTTCATGATTAGAATTGCCCCCATGGTTGGAAACTCTTCCTCCTTCAAGTCGGTCCATCCTTTCATGTAATCCTTCAAGTTGTCTTTGAAGCATTCTCTCAAAGTGTTGAGTAAGTGCCTCCATTTGAAGCCTATTAAGATCTGGCCTTGGGGAATTAGGTGATCTTTCCCCACTCATGCTTGCAACAAAAAGAGAATGACAAGGAAAATTACAAAAGAAATGTTACAAGGACCTCACCACTCTACTCACGTGTTTGCACTCAAATTTATCCACTCGTGTTTTGCACTCAAATAGGCTTTTGTGTAATGTTCACTCTTGCCTTTTACCACTCAACTTCCTTTATAAACTCTCAAGAAAAGAACCTTATCAATGATTTTTCTCAAGACAGCAAGTAGACAATCAAGTGAGTAGGAAACCAACAAGAAAATATAAATGGAACAAGAGACATAAATGGATAGAACAAGAAGTTCACAAAGATCAAGAGCAATGAAAGGAATATCTTTGAATTCAGATTTCAAAGAAAGAATATTGAGTCCTTTTAATTCACAAATCCTTTTTTTTTTCTTTTATATTCTGCCCAGAATTTTCGTTTTTTTTTTTTTTCAAATTTTCGTACTCTTCTTTTTTTTTTTTTTCAATCAGAAACACAATGACTCTAGTAACACTTTTTTTTTTTTTTTTTTGAGTTTAGGACCCAAAATTAGTAAGAGAACAGAAACTGGTGACAAATAGAGATGGAAAATGAAAAGACACTAATGGGATACTATGGAAGAGAGATCAACAAAGATGAACAAGAACAAAAATGGAATATTTTTTTTTTTGAATTGACAAAGAAAACACAAACCTGAAAATCAAGGAGCCAAAGCTCTGATACCAAATGATACGAAACACAGAAACGGAACGCCTTGAAATTCAGTTTAATGAAGGATATTGACGCCACAATTCTGATGTGGGTTTTTGATGTCTTTTGTGGGTTTTTAATGTCCTTTTAGAGTTACTAAGTCATTATTAGGATTTGTGGACTCTTATGGCTGCACTAGTGGAAAATAAATGTCAGATGCATGAATGCATGATAGTGGTGTAGAATTAGTGCTTAGTGGGTCTTAATGGATATTAAATGCTTAGTGGGAAGTGTAGTAGAGGTTCAATGTTTCAGCCCTCCCCGAAGCCTATAAATAGGAGAACTCTTGTATTGCTAAGACATCTTGAATTTGAATGAAATCTGAGTTTTCTCTATTGTGAGAGCTTCCCTTGAGTTCTTGGGCAAAGAACTAAATCTGATCTTATCAAGGCAACTTGTGGCGATCAAAAACCTCCATGACTTATCACTCACCTTCTTATCTTTCTTGAGTGTGGCGTCAATATCCTTCATTAAACTGAATTTCAAGGCGTTCCGTTTCTGTGTTTCGTATCATCTTTGAGAAATCCTTGATAAATCTTCTATAGAAACCTGCATGTCCAAGAAAGGAACGAACCTCCCTCACCGAAGTGGGGTATGGTAAGGATTTAACAAGGTCAACTTTAGCTTTATCTACCTCAATTCCTTTAGTTGAAATCACATGTCCCAAAACAATTCCTTGATCAACCATAAAATGGCATTTTTCCCAATTTAAAACAAGATTTGTTTCTAAGCATCTTTCCAAAACAAGAGACAAATTATCAAGGCATTTATCAAAAGAATTACCATAAACAGAGAAATCATCCATAAATACCTCAATAATGCTTTCAATGTAATCAGAAAAGATACTTACCATGCACCTTTGAAAAGTAGAAGGGGCATTACATAAACCAAAGGCATTCTTCTATAAGCATAAACACCATAAGGACATGTGAATGTGGTCTTTTCTTGATCTTCTGGAGCAATCACAATTTGGTTGTATCCTGAATAACCGTCAAGGAAGCAGAAGTGAGAGTGTCCAGCCAATCTTTCCAGCATTTGATCCATGAAAGGAAGAGGAAAATGATCCTTCCTTGTGGCTGAATTAAGCTTCCTATAGTCAATACACATTCTCCAACCAGTTTGCACCCTTGTTGGAACCAACTCATTGTCTTCATTCTTGATCACTGTGATGCCAGATTTCTTGGGAACTACTTGCACAGGGCTCACCCATTTTGAATCAGAGATGGCATAGATGATACCAGCATCAAGCAGTTTCTGAATTTCCTTTTTCACAACCTCCATCATGTTAGGATTAAGTCTTCTTTGAGGTTCTCTACTTGGCTTTGCTCCATCTTCAATTAAGATCCTATGCATACACATAGAAGGGCTAATTCCCTTTATATCCGCAAGTGACCATGCAATGGCTGTCTTGTTGTCTCTAAGGACTCTAATAAGCCTTTCTTCTTGGGATGGTGTCAAATTGTTAGCAATGATCACAGGAAGTGTTTCTTTCTCTCCCAAGAATGCATATTTGAGATGACCTGGTAAAGGCTTCAATTCAAGCTCAGGTGCCTTAACAATGGATGGGGAAAGCTTTTCTTTGAGTGTAGGAAGCTCAAGGTATGACACCATGTGTAGAAGAATGGGAGACATGGCTTCCAAGGCAGCTACCTCTTCAATGATGTCATCTTGCAATTCTAGCTCCCACTTTGGCTTATTAAGCTTCTTTAACTCAAGATTGTTGACAAGAGCCACTTCCAAGCTATCTTCCTTCCCTAATTCAAACACTTGCTGCACTAATAAGTCAATTGCATCAATAACTTCAATGGAACATAAAGAAGATGAATCACAAGGGTATTTCATTGTATCAAACAAACTAAATTTAATGACATGCCCATCAAATTCCATAGAAAGAGATCCTTCACACACATCAATCTTAGTTCTAGCAGTCATTAAAAATGGTCTTCCAAGCAAAATAGGAGTAGGGTTAAGTGCACCCTTATCCTCCATATCTAGAACATAAAAATCAATGGGAAAAACAAGTTCATTCACTTTCACAAGAACATCTTCAACAACTCCTTTAGGATATGCATGAGATCTATCAGCTAACTGAATTATGATGCCAGTTTCTTCTAATGGACCAAGATTCAAAGATTTGTAAATAGAAAAAGGCATTACACTAATAGAAGCACCTAGATCTAACATGCATCTCTCAAAAATTTTATCACCAATGATGCAAGGAATTGTAAATGAACCAGGATCTTTACATTTTGGAGGAAATTTCTTTTGAAAAACAGCAGAAACTTGTTCTCCCATGCAAAACTTTTCATTACCTTTTAACTTCCTCTTGTTTGTGCACAAATCCTTCAAAAATTTGGCATACCTGGGAACTTGCTTAATAGCCTCAAGCAATGGAATATTGATCTGCACCTTCTTGAAAGTGTCCAAAATCTGCTTTTCTTGTTCCTCTTTTTTGGACTTTGCAAGCCTTTGAGGGAAAGGTGGAGGATGCACATAAGTGTCAAGTGTTGGAGATGTATGCTTCCTTGGAGATTGGGTGGAATCATGAGTTTCTTTGGTAACCACCACTTCCTTTTCTTCATCATTCCTCAATGTTTTGGGTGCTAGATTTGTAAGCTCTTTTCCGCTTCTCAAAGTGATGGCACTAGCATTCTGAACATTAGGATTCACTATAGTTTGAGAAGGAATTTTGTTTGACACTTTAGCCTCCAAATTGCTTAAAGATGTTGCAAGTTGTCCAATCTGATTCTCCATATTCTTCATGCCAGATTGCATTTGAGAAACAGTTTGTTGCAATTAGATTGTATTTGAAGCAAGAGTCTTCATCATCTCCTTCATTTCATCATTAGAACCTTGTTGCTCTTGAGGTCTTTGTTGAAAATGTGCTGGCTTTTGAAAAAAACCAGGTGGTTTGTTAAACATTGCATGAGGTTGTTGACTTCCTCCAGAACTAAAACCTTGCTGATTATTCCAACCTCCATATTGAGGGCGTTGTGGCTGCCCTTGAAATCCTCCAATTGCATTGCAATCTTCTTCTTGAAGTGTGGGGCACATATCAGTAGGATGCCCAAAATTTGAACAAATTCCACAAGCCTTTACTTGCTGCACATTACCAACCATGAGTTGTTGCATTAAGGTTGCCAAATTTGAAATCTGTTGAGTGTTGGCAGAAATTTGTTGCTCCAAGGAAGATGATGACACTTCATTGACCCTCCTCATATCTTGTCTAGTGCCAAATTGTTGAGTATTGGCTGCCATGTTGGTAATCAAATCTCTTGCTTCTTGAGGAGTCTTGTTCATCAAAGCACCGCCACTAGCTGCATCAATTATACTCCTATCCATTGGTGTGAGTCCCTCATAAAAATATTGAATAAGCAGTTGCTCACTAATTTGATGATTAGGACAACTAGCATAGAGACGTTTAAACCTCTCCCAATATTCATGTAATGTTTCCCCATTCATCTGTCTAATACCACAGATTTCCTTCCTTATGTTGGCGGCCTTGGATGCAGGGAAATATCTTTCAAGGAAGCTTCTTTTCAATTCAACCCAAGAACCAATTGAGCCTGGAGGTAAGTAGTAGAGCCAATCTTTGCAAAGCACCATCCAAAGAGAATGGAAATGCTCTTAGCTTCACTTGTTCTTCTGAGATGTTTGAAGGTCTCATGGTAGAGCAAACAACTTGAAATTCCTTAAGGTGCTTGTTTGGGTCTTCTCCTGCAAGACCATTAAACTTTGGAAGCAAATGGATCATCCCAGACTTCAATTCAAATCCACCTTCAATGACTGGAAATTCTATGCACAAGGGTTGTTGATCAAGATTAGGAGTAGCAAGCTCCCTCAAGGTTTGATTTCCTGCCATCATCTCTTCTTCTTCTGAAAATTCAGATGTTGAACTTAAAAGGGCAGTGTTGATGGCTTGTTCAATTTGGGATGGTGAAAAGCTTAAAGATGATGAGGATGGAGAATGTAGCAATGGTGGTGGTATTGGTGCAAAAATGTGTCTTCTAGCTTCAGAGAAATTGTTGAGTCTTCTATTTCTCTCAATATAAAAATTGTTCTCCGACATGCACCTAAAGAACACCAAGAAAGCAAAACTCCAACAAAATGATTAGATAAATATAAATTTAAGGACAATGTAAGCAAAACTTAATGAAACAAAGAAAAACACAAAAACAAACAAGACTAAACCAGAACTTAAAAACACTAAAGAACACCAACAAAATAGAACAGAACCTAAATGAACAAAATAATCCAATAATGTCAATTCCCCGGCAACGGCGCCAAAATTTGATATGTCGTTAAACTACCAAATTAAAACCTTTGCTTGGTTTAGGAAAAATTAGTTTAGTAATGAGCAAAGAGTCGATCCACGAGGAATTGAATTAATCTAATTATTTAGCTTATTTTAGATTCTGATTCTAATAAACTCCAAAAAAAAAAAACACAAAGTAACACAAAATGGGGGGGTTTTGTTGTTTCTATAATTCAAACAAAAATTATATATAAAAAAATTACACGAAAATAAAAAAAAATAAACAAGAGCAAATGATGTTGGTTTGTTGAAATCAATTAAAACTGGTTATGGGATCCCTTTTCCCCACCAAATTATATCATGCAATTAGTTCTCAATTTCAGCCTCCAATTCTCCTTTTATAGTTACCAATCTTAGGCAATGAAACATTCTATTACCTACCTTCTTTTAAATAGATTAAGGAACATCCATTAACCTATTCTAATCACTAATTGACATAGGGAACATCCACTAAGTTCAATTAACAATTGCAACTAGAAGGACAGATTGATCTAAGTTTTGGTCTCTAACATAGGACTAAGTGACTTAGGTTATATTCTCCCTTGCATACAATCAAAACTTGACCATTAAGTTTGCACACAAGTTACTACATATGGATAAAGGAATGAACATCATAATCCTAAATCTAGCAATCAGCCATAACATGAAATAGAAAGGTGGCCAATCCAAACATGTCACATTACTACCATAATCATGAAGTGAGTAGGAGAATATAATCAACTCTCAAGAAAATAGAGGCCTGAAAATCAATTTAATTACATGATAATTTAGGGTTCAAAGTTCACCCATAACCACAAAAGTAACTTAGCCTAACATTCTAAAGAAAACCATATCACAAATTGAAGAATACATGACATAAGTTAAGAAAGAAAGAAAACATGTGCAGACTAAAGGGTGAAAGCAAAGTTGCCCAAACTCTAATCTTCAGCACCTATTTCTTCTTCTTGTCCTCAATTAAATCCTTAAAGAGCAGCAAAAAGTGATGTCCACAGCTACAAGCTTGATGAAAATGTCACTTCTCCCACTCCAATATTGTAACTATGGTTTCTAAGGATGAGTGGCTGAAACCTCTTTCTCTCTCCACGAAAATTTCTCCCTCTAGAAAGAGAAAAAATGCTCAATTCTGACTCCTCTCCCCCCTGGTTGCTGGTCCCTTGCCAAAATGTAACCTCAACCATCCAAATTGTAACTGCTCCAAGTGTAACTCCACATTAAACTAGCTTCATAGGTTACATTCTCACAAAGAATTAGTGATTATCAGAAATAATTCTGATAATTAAGTTTTAACAACCTACAATCAGACGATGAATAGCCACAAGTGAATTGAACTCAATTGGCCCACCATTCATTAATTAAAATTGGCAGTTTCGGTTTTTTTCTGGCAGCTCAGCTTCACATGTAAATTTCATTGACCAAATGGACTTGGATGAGAGTAATTCGACCACCATTGGAAAGTTAACATCTTGGGCTTCATTTTTGGCTCTGGAATCATCCCATCTGGGCTTATATCAAGGGAGAACTGAATTGAGCAAAACTGCATTGAATGCAGTGATGGGTCAGCATCAGGCCCAACTTTGGCAGCTTCAATCTTTCTGGTCTACTTTTTTATTGATCTTGGTGTGAAATTAAAGCTCTGGATGCCTACTTTCATCTCCAAGTGGAATCATGTCATTTTGACTTCGGAGGAAAAAGTTATACCCTGGGAAAGACATACTGCTCATGCTGTCCAATGCTCAATTCTTAACATTTTCTTGAATTAGCTCCAAATTGAGTCATTTACCTCTTGTTCAGCTCAAAATCATCCTTAAGCTTTATTTTCCTACAAAACACAAATAGTAAAATAAAAACATAATATTTACATGATTAAAGCTACGAACAAGCATAGAAAAGAATATAAAATAAGTGAATAAAATGCACTTATCAACTGGCTTCCTATCAATTGCAAATGGAACATAAAGGACAATGAGGCACCAATTCCTTTTGGATTAAGACTTGACTCCAATCAATAGTCAAAAGAATATAAAGAGGAAAGAGAAACCAATTCCTTAAGGATTAACGCTTGCCTCCAATCAATTGCAAATGGAACATAAAGGAGAATGAAAAACCAATTCCTTCCAAATTAAGACTTGTTTCCAATCTATAGCCAAAAGAAGTCAAAGAACAAAGAGTAGCCAATTCCTTAAGGATTAAGACTTGCTTCCAATCAATTGCAAAAGGAACATAAAGGAGAATGAGAAACCAATTCCTTTTGGATTAAGACTTGATTCCAATCAATAGCCAAAAGAACTTAAAGAACCAAGAGAAACCAATTGCTTAAGGATTAAGACTGGCTTCCTATCAATTGCAAATGGAACATAAAGGACAATGAGGCACCAATTCCTTTTGGATTAAGACTTGACTCCAATCAATAGTCAAAAGAATATAAAGAGGAAAGAGAAACCAATTCCTTAAGGATTAACGCTTGCCTCCAATCAATTGCAAATGGAACATAAAGGAGAATGAAAAACCAATTCCTTCCAAATTAAGACTTGTTTCCAATCTATAGCCAAAAGAAGTCAAAGAACAAAGAGTAGCCAATTCCTTAAGGATTAAGACTTGCTTCCAATCAATTGCAAAAGGAACATAAAGGAGAATGAGAAACCAATTCCTTTTGGATTAAGACTTTATTCCAATCAATAGCCAAAAGAACTTAAAGAACCAAGAGAAACCAATTGCTTAAGGATTAAGACTGGCTTCCTATCAATTGCAAATGGAACATAAAGGACAATGAGGCACCAATTCCTTTTGGATTAAGACTTGACTCCAATCAATAGTCAAAAGAATATAAAGAGGAAAGAGAAACCAATTCCTTAAGGATTAACGCTTGCCTCCAATCAATTGCAAATGGAACATAAAGGAGAATGAAAAACCAATTCCTTCCAAATTAAGACTTGTTTCCAATCTATAGCCAAAAGAAGTCAAAGAACAAAGAGTAGCCAATTCCTTAAGGATTAAGACTTGCTTCCAATCAATTGCAAAAGGAACATAAAGGAGAATGAGAAACCAATTCCTTTTGGGTTAACACTTTATTCCAATCAATAGCCAAAAGAACTTAAAGAAGAAAGAGAAACCAATTCCTTAAGGATTAAGACTGGCTTCCTATCAATTGCAAATGGAACATAAAGGACAATGAGGCACCAATTCCTTTTGGATTAAGACTTGACTCCAATCAATAGTCAAAAGAATATAAAGAGGAAAGAGAAACCAATTCCTTAAGGATTAACGCTTGCCTCCAATCTATTTCAAATGGAACATAAAGGAGAATGAAAAACCAATTCCTTCCAAATTAAGACTTGTTTCCAATCTATAGCAAAAGAAGCTAAAGAACAAAGTGTAGCCAATTCCTTAAGGATTATGACTTGCTTCCAATCAATTGCAAAAGGAACATAAAGGAGAATGAGAAACCAATTCCTTTTGGATTAAGACTTTATACCAATCGATAGCCAAAATAACTTAAAGATGAAAGAGAAACCAATTCCTTAAGGATTAAGACTGGCTTCCTATCAATTGCAAATGGAACATAAAGGACAATGAGGCACCAATTCCTTTTGGATTAAGACTTGACTCCAATCAATAGTCAAAAGTGATGACGGAACCCCGTGGATATAAAGATCCAGAAACCCCAGGCACACACTTTGATAGAAAACAAGACGTAGAATAAAGACCCTCCCTACTAAACCCCCAAGAAACCTGTCCTTGGAAACGTAGATAATAGGGAAAAGATAGAACAGAAATTGATTGAATATCGCAAGGAATTTACCTTAGGATGAATTCTCTCAATTTCTTGATGCAACAAGCAAAGCAAATCACTCACCTCACTTGCACACAAAACCACTGTTTTCTTGAAAGAAAACAAAACAGAATTTCAATTAATCAAAGCGATAAACAATGTGTTCCTTGAGGTATTTATAACCTCTTACACTAGGTTAAACACTTAAACTATGTCCAAGCCCAATAAGAAGTGTTCTAATGCTAAATAATATGAATTGGGCTGGATAAAACATAAAACATAAAATATGGGCTAAATAAAATAACTAAAAGTTTAGATGTCCTAAATACTTAAACTAACTAAACTAAACAAGACCAAAATAGGATAATGGCCCAACATGGCCAGTATAAGCTTCTAAGCCCAATTAGCAACAAATAACAAGATCTTGGGTTGTCCATTAGTATGTGTTGGCATCTTCTTGGCCCATTCTTGATACATGTCTTCTACAATTGCTTTAGCCAAGTTCCCAAAGCTTTCCTTCAGCATCTTTGCTCTTGCCCTTGTGATAGGTCCCACGGGCATGCTGAAATTTCCATCTTGCCCTTTAGTGCTGGAACATCCAATTTGTCCTTCGGAGCACGTATCATTCCCTCCTTCCTCAAAAAGATTCGTCCTCGAATCTACATCCATGTCAAAAGGAGAAAGGTCAGAAACATTAAAAGTAGCTGAAACATTGTACCCACCTGGTAGGTCAATCTTATATGCATTGTCATTGATCCTCTCTAGCACTTGAAATGGACCATCTCCCCTAGCATCAAGCTTGGATTTCCTTTGAGTAGGAAACCTCTCCTTTCTCAAATGAACCCAAACCCAATCACCAGGTTCAAACACAATTTGTTTACGGCCCTTATTCACTCTTTGGGTCATCAACCTTCTCTTCTCAATCATCTCACGTGCCTTCATGTGCATCTCTTTAACCCTTTCAGCCTTGCCTTCACCATCTAAACTAATAATATCACTCAAAGGCAAAGGCATTAAATCCAAAACAGTTAAAGGATTAAAACCATACACAAGCTCAAATGGAGAAAAACCTGTAGAAGAATGTATAGTCCTATTATAAGCAAACTCAATAAAAGGCAAACAATCTTCCCAAGTTTTCAAATTCTTACCAATGATTGCACGTAATAAAGTCCCTAAAGTTCTATTCACCACTTCAGTTTGACCATCAGTTTGTGGGTGACAAGTAGTAGAATAAAGCAATTTTGTTCCCAACTTACCCCACAACACTTTCCAAAAATGACTCAAAAACTTCACATCACGGTCAGAAACAATAGTTCTAGGGACACCATGCAAACGCACAACTTCTCTAAAGAACAAATCAGCAATATTTGTTGCATCATCAGTTTTATGGCATGCAATAAAGTGAGCCATTTTACTAAATCTGTCCACTACAACAAAAATGCTATCTCTACCCTTCCTAGTTCTAGGCAATCCAAGCACAAAATCCATGGATATGTCAATCCAAGGATGAGTAGGAATAGATAAGGGCATATACAAACCATGTGGCATAGACTTAGATTTAGCTTTGTTTACATGCAATGCATCTAGCACAAATTCTCTCAACATCTTTCGCATGTGAGGCCAATAAAAATGTTCAGACAACACATCCAAAGTCTTATGCACACCAAAATGACCCATCAATCCACCACAATGTGATTCCCTAACAAGCAATTCTCTAGTTGAGCAAATAGGCACACAAATTCTATTGCCACGAAACAGAAAACCTTCATGCCTATAGAACTTGTTAAATGCACCCTTTTCACATGCAGCATATGTATTAGCAAAATCAGAGTCAGTTGCATACAAATCTTTCAAGTGCTCAAATCCTAACAACTTAGAAGAAAGTGTAGTGATTAAAGCATATCTCCTAGATAAAGCATCAACAACTACATTCTCTTTTCCTTGCTTATAAGCAATCACATATGGAAAGGTCTCAATGAATTCTACCCATTTGGCATGTCTTTTGTTCAACTTACATTGACCTTTTAGGTGCTTCAAAGACTCATGATCAGTGTGAATCACGAACTCTTTGGGCAGCAGATAATGTTGCCAAACCTCCAAAGCTCGAACCAAGGCATATAGCTCCTTGTCATAGGTAGAATACTTGAGTTGAGCTCCATTCAACTTCTCACTGAAGAATGCAATGGGACGTATTTCCTGCATCAAAATAGCACCTATACCAATCCCAGAAGCATCACATTCTACTTCAAAAGTCTTATCAAAATTAGGTAAAACAAGAATAGGAGCAGAACATAATTTTTCTTTCAAAGTGTTAAAAGCAAGTTCTTGTTCCTGTCCCCATTTAAACCCAACAGTCATTTTAACAATTTCAGTTAAAGGAGCAGCAATGGTAGAGAAATTTTTCACAAATCTCCTATAAAACCCAGCTAAACCATGAAAACTCCTTACCTCAAAAACACTCTTAGGCGTTGGCCATTCTTGAATAGCCTTCACCTTCTCCTCATCAACCTCAATACCATGTGCACTCACAACAAAACCAAGAAACACAACTCTATCAATGCAAAATGTGCACTTCCTAAGGTTGGCATACAACTTCTCCTTCCTAAGAACTTCTAAAACAGCCTTAACATGCAATATGTGTTCATCCAAACAATTGCTATAAATTAAGATATCATCAAAATAAACAACCACAAACTTCCCCAAGAAATCCCTCAAAACATGGTTCATTAAGCGCATGAAAGTACTAGGTGCATTAGTTAACCCAAAAGGCATAACCAACCACTCATAAAGACCATATTTTGTTTTAAATGCAGTCTTCCATTCATCCCCTAGTTTCATTCTAATTTGGTGATACCTACTTTTCAAATCAATTTTAGTGAATATGCATGCACCATTTAACTCATCAAGCATGTCATCTAACCTAGGAATAGGATGGCGATACTTTACCGTTATCTTGTTGACTGCACGACAAATTGGATGTTCCAGCACTAAAGGGCAAGATGGAAATTTCAGCATGCCCATGGGACCTATCACAAGGGCAAGAGCAAAGATGCTGAAGGAAAGCTTTGGGAACTTGGCTAAAGCAATTGTAGAAGACATGTATCAAGAATGGGCCAAGAAGATGCCAACACATACTAATGGACAACCCAAGATCTTGTTATTTGCTGCTAATTGGGCTTAGAAGCTTATACTAGCCATGTTGGGCCATTATCCTATTTTGGTCTTGTTTAGTTTAGTTAGTTTAAGTATTTAGGACATCTAAACTTTTAGTTATTTTATTTAGCCCATATTTTATGTTTTATGTTTTATCCAGCCCAATTCACATTATTTAGCATTAGAATACTTCTTATTGGGCTTGGACATAGTTTAAGTGTTTAACCTAGTGTAAGAGGTTATAAATACCTCAAGGAACACATTGTTTATCAGTTTTTGATTAATTGAAATTCTGTTTTGTTTTCTTTCAAGAAAACAGTGGTTTTGTGTGCAAGTGAGGTGAGTGATTTGCTTTGCTTGTTGCATCAAGAAATTGAGAGAATTCATCCTAAGGTAAATTCCTTGCGATATTCAATCAATTTCTGTTCTATCTTTTCCCTGTTATCTACGTTTCCAAGGACAGGTTTCTTGGGGGTTTAGTAGGGAGGGTCTTTATTCTACGTCTTGTTTTCTATCAAAGTGTGTGCTGGGGTTTCTGGATCTTTATATCCACGGGGTTCCGTCATCATTCCTCCTTTTGGACTTAACTAGCTCATCCCACCAAATTAGAGCGTAATCAGAAAATTCCACAGCAGCCAATCTGACCTTCTTCTCTTCAGAGTAATTATGACAAGCAAAAATCATCTCCACCTTTCTTTCCCACTCTAAATAAGCTTCAGCATCATTCCTACCCTTGAATGGTGGTATCTGCATCTTGATAGCGTTAATGTTGCTATCCCAAGCTCTGTTTCTAGTTCTCCTATTTCTGGCTGAATCAACTTCATCAAACTCCTCCCCAGATAGCTCATGGCTGGAATCATGGTGACGTCGATTCCTCAGATCAACCCGTCTACTACCTCTAGACATGCTTTGTGTCATCTCCTTTCTCCACTCATTCATCTCATCAAGTCTACTATTCAACTTCTGAAATTGACTAGTGAAAGCTTGGTACATGAGCTTCATGTCAAGTATCATACCAGGTTCCTCTTCATAATTTTCTTTTCCTTCCTTCCTTGAGTTGTTAGCCATTGAACAACCTGCAAAATATTAATAAAAGAAAAGGACCTCACAAGCACTCCCTCACGTGTTTGCACTCAAAATTGGGTACACTCGTGTTTTCACTCAATTCTTGGCTTTTACCCTCTTTTGTGCTCACCACTCTTGCCTTTTACCACTCTTGATCACTTTAGAATGTTGCATTTTAGAAATTAAATGAAATCAAGCAAGGCAAATCCACAAGTAATATTACGATCAGAATTTGATGACAAGGACCAAGAGAAACTCAAGTTGAAGACTCAGAATGGATTACTTAATTTGCAAGGAAAAAAAAAATGCAAAAGACACACAACTAAGGATTACTTAGACTCCAAGGAACCCAAGATAACACAAAATCTGGTGTAAATCAACCAAATCTGATGTAAATCAGATTTAAAAATCAAAATTTAAATTCCAAGGAAAGACAAGATATGTAATCTGATTTGAATTAAAACTGAATCTAAACACAATCTTTTTGAATTTGAAACAAAGGATAATGTAATCTGATGTGAATCAAAACTAAATCTGAGTATAATCCTTTCAATCTTTTCTAACTTCCCCTCCTTCTTCTCTCTTTTTTTTTTTTTTTTCGTCCTTCTTTTTTTTGGCTTTTTTTTTCGTTTTTTTTTTCTGCACCTTCTTTCTTTTTTTTTTTTCAAATTTTAACTAGCAACAAAGATTGAAAGCAAACATGAGAAACACAAAGATGTAACAAAGAAGTGACCGCAACACAAAGGATAGACAAAAAAATAAGAGCGCAAACAGACAAGGAAAGAAGATAAAAGGTAAACGTAAAAGACAGATAAATAGGAATTTATCTAGACCTTGCTCTGATACCAAATGACGACGGAACCCCGTGGATATAAAGATCCAGAAACCCCAGGCACACACTTTGATAGAAAACAAGACGTAGAATAAAGACCCTCCCTACTAAACCCCCAAGAAACCTGTCCTTGAAACGAGATAACAGGGAAAGATAGAATGTAAATTGATTGAATATCGCAAGGAATTTACCTTAGGATGAATTCTCTCAATTTCTTGATGCAACAAGCAAAGCAAATCACTCACCTCACTTGCACACAAAACCACTGTTTTCTTGAAAGAAAACAAAACAGAATTTCAATTAATCAAAAACTGATAAACAATGTGTTCCTTGAGGTATTTATAACCTCTTACACTAGGTTAAACACTTAAACTATGTCCAAGCCCAATAAGAAGTATTCTAATGCTAAATAATGTGAATTGGGCTGGATAAAACATAAAACATAAAATATGGGCTAAATAAAATAACTAAAAGTTTAGATGTCCTAAATACTTAAACTAACTAAACTAAACAAGACCAAAATAGGATAATGGCCCAACATGGCTAGTATAAGCTTCTAAGCCCAATTAGCAGCAAATAACAAGATCTTGGGTTGTCCATTAGTATGTGTTGGCATCTTCTTGGCCCATTCTTGATACATGTCTTCTACAATTGCTTTAGCCAAGTTCCCAAAGCTTTCCTTGTAT
>JAVHNO010000267.1:3068378-3110770 GCA_031439595.1 Pterocarpus santalinus | reverse complement strand
AAATGGAACATAAAGGAGAATGAGAAACCAATTCCTTTGGATTAAGACTTGTTTCAATCAATAGCCAAAAGAAGTTAAAGAAGAAAACCAATTCCTTAAGGATTAAGACTTGCTTCAATCAATTGCAAATGGAACATAAAGGAGAATGAGAAACCAATTCCTTTTGGATTAAGACTTGACTCCAATCAATAGCCAAAAAGAACTTAAGAAAAGAAGAGAAACCAATTCCTTAAGGATTAAGACTTGCTTCAATCAATTGCAAATGGAACATAAAGGAGAATGAGAAACCAATTCCTTTTGGATTAAGACTTGATTCAATCAATAGCCAAAAAGAATATAATGAGAAGCCAATTCCTTAAGGATTAAGACTTGCTTCCAATCAATTGCAAATGGAACATAAAGGAGAATGAGAAACCAATTCCTTTCAAATTAAGGCTTAATTCCAATCAACAGCGAAAAGAACTTAAAGAAGAAAGAGAAACCAATTCCTTAAGGATTAAGACTTGTTTCCAATCAATTGCAAAAGCAACAAAAAGGATAATGAGAAACCAATTCCTTTTGGATTAAGACTTGATTCCAATCAATAGCGAAAAGAACTTAAAGAAGAGAAACCAATTCCTTAAGGATTAACACTTGCTTCCAGTCAATTGCAAATGGAACATAAAGGAGAATGAGACGCCAATTCCATTTGGATTAAGCCTTGACTCCAATCAATAGCGAAAAGAATATAAAGAGGAAAGAGAAACCAATTCCTTAAGGATTAACTTGCTTCGGATCAATTGTGAAAGCAACATGAAGGAGAATGAAAAACAATTCCTTTTAGATTAAGACTTGATTCCAATCAATGGCTAAGAGAACTTAAGGAAGAAAAAGAAATCAATTTCTAAAGGATTAAGACTTGCTTCCAATCAATTGCACATGGAACATAAAGGGGAATGACAAAACAATTCCTCTTGGAATAAGACTTGATTCAATCAATAGCCAAAAGAACTTAAGAAGAAAGAAACCAATTCCTTAAGGATTAAGACTTGCTTCCAATCAATGGCCAAAAGAACATGAAGGAGAATGAGAAACCAATTCCTTTTGGATTAAGACTTGATTCCAATCAATAGCCAAAAGAACTTAAAGAAGAAGGAGAAACCAACTCCTTAACAATTAAGACTGCCTTCCAATCAATTGCAAATGGAACATAAAGGAGAATAAAAAACCAATTCCTTTCAAATTAAGACTTGATTCCAATCAATCGCCAAAAGAAGTTAAAGAACAAAGAGAAACCAATTCCTTAGGATTAAGACTTGCTTCAATCAATTGCAAATGGAACATAAAGGAGAATGAGAAACCAATTCCTTTTGGATTAAGACTTGATTTCAATCAATAGCCAAAAGAACTTAAAGAAGAAGAGAAACCAATTCCTTAAGGATTAAGACTTGCTTCCAATCAATTGCAAATGGAACATAAAGGAGAATGAGAACCAATTCCTTTTGTATTAAGACTTGATTCCAATCTATAGCCAAAAGAAGATAACGAAGGAAGAGAGACCAAATCCTTAAAGATTATGACTTGCTCCAATCAATTGCGAAAGGAACATGAAGGAGAATGAGAAACCAATTCCTTTTGAATTGGGACTTGATTGCAATCAATAGCCAAAAGAAATTAAAGAAGAAAGAGAAATCAATTCCTTAAGGATTAAGGCTTGCTTCCAATCAACTGGAAAAGGAACAGAAAGGAGAACGAGAATCCAATTCCTTTTGGATTAAGACTTGATTCAATCAATAGCCAAAAAGAACTTAAGAAGAAAGAGACCAATTCCTTAAGGATTAAGACTTGCTTCCAATCAATTGCAAATGGAACATAAAGGAGAATGAGAACCAATTCCTTTTGGATTAAGACTTGATTCAATCAATAGCCAAAGAATTAAAGAAAAGAGAAACCAATTCCTTAAGGATTAAGACTTGCTTCAATCAATTGCAAATGGAACATAAAGGAGAATGAGAAACCAATTCCTTTTGGATTAAGACTTGATTCCAATCAATAGCCAAAGAAGTTAAAGAAGAAAGATTCCTTAAGGATTAAAACTTGCTTCCGATCAATTGCAAATGGAACATAAAGGAGAATGAGAAGCCAATTCCTTTTGGATTAAGACTTGTTTCAATCAAAAGAATAAAGAAGAAAGAGAAACCAATTCCAAAAGACTTGCTTCCAATCAACTGGAACATAAAGAAGAAAGAGAAACCATTTCCCTAAGGATTAAGACTTGCTTCCAATCAGTTGCAAATGGAACATAAAGGAGAATCAGACACCAATTCCTTTTGGATTAAGACTTAACTCCAATCAATAGCCAAAAGAACTTAAAGGAGAAAGACAAACGAATTCCTTAAGGATTAGCACTTGCTTCCCATCAGTTGCAAATGGAACATAAAGGAGAATGAAAAACCAATTCCTTTTGGATTAAGACTTTATTCCAATCAATAGCCAAAAGAACCTAACGAAGAAAGAGAAACCAATTCCTTAAGGATTAAGACTTGCTTCGAATCAATTGGAAAAGGAACATAAAGGATAATGAGAAACCAATTCCTTTTGGATTAAGACTTGATTCATATTAATAGCCAAAAGAACTTAAAGAAGAAAGAGAAACCAATTCCTTGAGGATTAAGTCTGGCTTCCAATCAATTGCAAATGGAACATAAAGGAGAATGAGAAACCAATTCCTTTTGGATTAAGACTTGATTCCAATCAATAGCCAAAAGAACTTAAAGAACAAAGAGAAACCAATTCCTTAAGGATTAAGACTTGCTTCCAATCAATTGCAAAAGGAACATAAAGGAGAATGAGAAACCAATTCCTTTTGGATTAAGACTTCATTCCGAACAATAGCCAAAAGAACTTAAAGAAGAAACAGAAACCAATTCCTTAAGGATTAAGACTGGCATCCTATCAATTACAAATGGAACATAAAGGACAATGAGAAACCAATTCCTTTTGGATTAAGACTTGACTCCAATCAATGGCTGAAAGAACTTAAAGAACAAAGAGAAGCCAATTCCTTAAGGATTAAGACTTGCTTCCAATCAATTGCAAAAGGAACATAAAGGAGAATGAGAAACCAATTCCTTTTGGATTAAGACTTGATTCCAAACAATAGCCAAAAGAACTTAAAGAGGAAAGAGAAACCAATTCCTTAAGGATTAACGCTTGCTTCCAATCAATTGCAAACGGAACATAAAGGAGAATGAAAAACCAATTCCTTTTAGATTAAGACTTGATTCCAATCAATGGCGAAATGAACTTAAAGAACAAAGAGAAGCCAATTCCTTAAGGATTAAGACTTGCTTCCAATCAATTGCAAAAGGAACATAAAGGAGAATGAGAAACCAATTCCTTTTGGATTAAGACTTGATTCAAATCAATAGCCAAAAGAATATAAAAAGGAAAGAGAAACCAATTCCTTAAGGATTAACACTTGCTTCCAATCAATTGCAAATGGAACATAAAGGAGAATGAGTCGCGAATTCCTTTTGGATTAAGACTTGACTCCAATCAATAGCCAAAAGAACTTAAAGAAGAAAGAGAAACCAATTCCTTAAGGATTAAGACTTGCTTCCAATCAATTGCAAATGGAACATAAAGGAGAAACCAATTCCTTTGGATGAGATTCCAATCAAACCAAAAGAATTAAAGAAGAAAGAGAAACCTTTTGGATTAAGACTTGATTCAATCAATAGCCAAAAGAACTTAAAGAAGAAAGAGAAACCAATTCCTTAAGGATTAAGACTTGCTTCAATCAATGCAAATGAACATAAAGGAAATGGAAACCAACTTTTTGGATAAAGATTCCAATCAATAGCCAAAAGAACTTAAAGAGAAAGAGAAACCAATTCCTTAAGGATTAAGACTTGATTCAATCAATAGCAAATGGAACATAAAGGACAAAGAGAAACCAATTCCTTAAGGATTAAGACTTGATTGCAATCAAATGCCAAAGGAACGTAAAGGACAAAGAGAAACCAATTCCTTAGGGATTAAGACTTGATTCCAAACAATGGCAAATGGGAACATAAAGGAGAATGAGAAACCAAACCAATCCTTAAGGATTAAGACTTGATTCCAATCAATAGCCAAAAGAACATAAAGAAGAAAGAGAAACCAATTCCCTTAAGGATTAAGACTTGCTTCAATCAATAGCAAATGAACATAAAGAAGAAGAGAAACCAATCCTTAAGGATTAAGACTTGATTCCAATCAATAGCAAAAGAACTTAAAGAAGAAATGAGAAACCAATTCCTTAAGGATTAAGACTTGATTCAATCAATCAAAAGAACTTAAAGAAGAAGAGAAACCAATTCCTTAAGGATTAAGACTTGCTTCAACATAAATGGAACATAAAGAGAATGAGAAAACCAATTCCTTTTGGATTAAGACTTGCTTCCATTTGCAATGGAACAAAAGGAGAATAGCCAATTCCTTTTGGATTAGAACTTACTTGAAATCAATAGAAGAAAGAAGTTAAAGAACAAAGAGAAGCCAATTCCTTAAGGATTAAGACTTGCATCCAATCATTTGCAAATGGGACAAGAAGGAGAATGAGTAACCAATTCCTTTTGGATTAAGACTTGGTTCCAATAAATAGCCAAAAGAACTTAAAGAAGAAAGAGAAACCAATTCCTTAAGGATTAAGACTTGCTTCCAATCAATTGCAAAAGGAACATAAAGGAGAATGAGAAACAAATTCCTTTTGGATTAAGACTTGATTCCAATCAATAGCCAAAAGAACTTAAAGAAGAAAGAGAAACCAATTCCTTAAGGATTAAGGCTGGCTTCCTATCAATTACAAATGGAACGTACAGGAGAATGAGGCACCAATTCCTTTTGGATTAAGACTTCACTCCAATCAGTAGCCAAAACGATATAAAGAGGAAAGAGAAACCAATTCCTTAAGGACTAAGACTTGAATCCAATCATTTGCAAATGGGACAAGAAGGAGAATGAGTAACCAATTCCTTTTGGATTAAGACTTGGTTCCAATAAATAGCCAAAAGAACTTAAAGAGGAAAGAGAAACCAATTCCTTAAGGACTAACACTTGCTTCGAATCAATTGCAAATGGAACAGAAAGGAGAATGAAAAACAAATTCCTTTCGAATTAAGACTTATTTCCAATCTATAACAAAAAGAAGTTAAAGAAGAAAGAGAAGCCAATTCTTTAAGGATTAAGACTTGCTTCCAATCAATTGCAAAAGGAACATAAAGGAGAATGAGAAACCAATTCCTTTAGGATTAAGACTTGATTCCAATCAATAGCCAAAAGAACTTAAAGAAGAAAGAGAAACCAATTGCTTAAGGATTAAGACTGGCTTCCAATCAATTGCAAATGGAACATAAAGGAGAATGAAACCAATTCCTTTGGATTAAACTTGATTCCAATTCAAAAAGAACTAAAAGAGAGAACCAAATTTGGATCAAGACTTGATTGCAATCAATAGCCAAAAGAACATAAAGAAGAAAGAGAAACCAATTCCTTAAAGATTACGATTTGCTTCCAATCAATTGCAAAAGGAACGTAAAGGAGAATGAGAAACCAATTCCTTTAGGATTAAGACTTGATTCCAATCAATAGCCAAAAGAACTTAAAGAAGAAAGAGAAACCAATTGCTTAAGGATTAAGACTGGCTTCCTATCAATTGCAAATGGAACATAAAGGATAATGAGGCACGAATTCCTTTTGGATTAAGACTTGATTCAATCAATAGCCAAATGAACATAAGAAGAAAGAGAAACCAATTCCTTTTGGATTAAGACTTGATTCCAATCAATTGCAAATGGAACATAAAGGAGAACGAGAAACCAATTCCTTAAGGATTTAGTCTTGCTTCCAATCAATAGCCAAATGGAACATAAAGAAGAAAGAGAAACCAATTCCTAAGGATTAAAGACTGCTTCAATCAATTGATGGAACATAAGAGAATGAGAAACTTCCTTTGATTAAGACTTGATTCAATCAATAGCAAAAGAACTTAAAGAAGAAAGAGAAACCAATTCCTTAAGGATTAAGACTTGCTTAGCCAAAAGAACTTAAAGAAGAAAGAGAAACAATTCCTTAAGGATTAAGACTTGCTTCCAAATGCAAATGAACATAAAGAAGAATGAGAAACCAATTCCTTTTGGATTAAGACTTGATTCCAATCAATAGCCAAAAGAACTTAAAGAAAAGAAAAGAACCAGTTCCTTACGGATTAAGACTTACTTCCAATCAATTGCAAATGGAACATAAAGGAGAATGAGAAACCAATTCCTTTTGGATTAAGACCTGATTCAATCAATAGCGAAAAGAACTTAAAGAAGAAAGAGAAACCAATTCCTTAAGGATTAAGACTTGCTTCAATCAATTGCAAATGGAACATAAAGGAGAATGAGAAACCAATTCCTTTGGGATTAAGACTTGATTCAATCAATAGCCAAAAGAACTTAAAGAAAAGAAAGAAAAGAAAAACCAATTCCTTAAGGATTAAGACTTGCCTCCAATCAATCGTAAATTGAACATAAAGGAGGATGAGAATCCAATTTCTTTTGGAATAAGACTTGATTCCAATCAAAAGCCAAAAGAACTTAACGAAGAAAGAGAAACCAATTCCTTAAGGGTTAAGAGTTGCTTCCAATCAATTGCAAAAGGAACATACAGGAGAATGAGAAAACTAATTCCTTTTGGAGTAAGACTTGATTCCCAATCAATAGCCAAAAGAACTTAAAGAAGAAAGAGAAACCAACTCCTTAAGGATTAAAGACTTGCTTCCAATCAATTGCAAATGGAACATAAAGGAGAATGAGAAACCAATTCATTTTGGATTAAGACTTGATTCCAATCAATAGCCAAAAGAACTTAAAGAAAAAAGAGAAACCAATTCCTTAAGGATTAAGACTTGCTTCCAATCAAATGGAAATAGAACATAATGGAGATTGAGAAGCCAATTCCTTTTGGATTAAGACTTGATTCCAATCAAAAGCCAAAAGAACTTAAGAGAAGAAAGAGAAACCAACTCCTTAGAGATTAAGATTGGCTTCCAATCAATTGCAAATGGAACATAAAGGATAATGAAAAACCAATTCCTTTTGGATTAAGACTTGATTCCAATCAATAACGAAAAGAACTTAAAAGAAGAAAGAGAAGCCAATTCCTTAAGGATTAAGACTTGCTTCCAATCAATTGCAAATGGAACATAAAAGAGATTGAGAAACCAATTCCTTTTGGATTGAGACTTGATTCCAATCAATAGCCAAAAGAACGTAAAGAGGAATGAGAAACTAATTCCATATGGATTAAGATTGGCTTCCAATCAATTGCAAATGGAACACAAAGGAGAATGAGACACCAATTCCTTTTGGATTAAGACTTGATTCAATCAATAGCCAAAAGAACTTAAAGAAGAAAGAGAGAAACTAATTCCATATGGATTAAGATTGGCTTCCAATCAATTGCAAATGGAACACAAAGGAGAATGAGTCACCAATTCCGTTTGGATTAAGACTTGATTCCAATCAATAGCCAAAAGAACTTAAAGAAGAAAGAGAAAGAGAAACCTCTTCCTTAAGGATTAATACTTGCTTCCGATCAATAGCAAATAGAACATAAAGAAGGATCAGAAACCAATTCCTTTTTGGATTAAGACTTGATTCAATCAATAGCCAAAAGAACTTAAAGAAGAAAGAGAAACCAATTCCTTAAGGATTAAGTCTTGCTTCCAATCAATTGCAAAAGGAACATGAAGGAGAATGAGAAACCAATTCCTTTTGGGTTAGGACTTGATTGCAATCAATAGCCAAAAGAACTTAAAGAAGAGAGAGAAACGAATTCCTTAAGGATTAAGACTTGCTTCCAATCAATTGCAAAAGGAACATAAAGGAGAATGAGAAGCCAATTCCGTTTGGATTAAGACTTGATTCCAATCAATAGCCAAAAGAACTTAAAAGAAGAAACAGAAACACAACTCCTTAAGGATTAAGACTGGCTTCCAATCAATTGCAAATGGAACATAAAGGAGAATGAGACACCAATTCCTTTTGGATGAAGACTTGATTCTAATCAATAGCCAAAAAGAACTTTAAAAAGAAAGAGAAACCAATTCCTTAAGGATTAAGACTTTGCTTCCAATCAATTGCAAATGGAACATAAAGGAGAATGAGAAACCAATTCCTTTTGGATTAAGACTTGATTCAATCAATAGCCAAAAGAACTATAAAGAAGAAAGAGAAACCAATTCCCTTAAAGGATTAAGACTTGCTTCCAATCAATTGCAAATGGAACATAAAGGAGAATGAGAAAACCAATTCCTTTTGGATTAAGACTTGATTCAATCTATAGCCAAAAGAAGTTAAAGAAGAAAGAGAAACCAATTCCTTAAGGATTAATACTTGCTTCTAATCAAATGGAAATGGAGCATAAAGGAGAATGAGAACCCAATTCGTTTTGGATTAAGACTTGATTCCAATCAATCAATAAAGAAGGAAAGAGAAACCAATTCCTTAAGGATTAAAAGAACTTAAAGAAGAATGAGAAACCAATTCGTTAAGGATTAAGTCTTTCTTCCAATCAATTGCAAAAGGAACATAAAGGAGAATGAGAAACCAATTCCTTTTGGATTAAGACTTGATTCCAATCAATAGCCAAAAGAACTTAAAGAAGAAAGAGAAACCAATTCCTTTTGGATTATGACTTGCTTCCAATCAATAGCCAAATGGAACATAAAGAACAAAGAGAAGCCAATTCCTTAAGGATTATGACTTGCTTCCAATCAATTGCAAAAGGAACATAAAGAAGAAAGAGAAACCAATTCCTTAAGTATTAAGACTGGCTTCCAATCAATTGCCAAAAGAACATAAAGAAGAAAGAGAAACCAATTCCTTAAGGATTAAGACTTGATTCCAATCAAGCAAATGGAACATAAAGAAGAATGAGAAACCAATTCCTTTTAAGGATTAAGACTTTGATTTCCAATCAATAGCAAAAGGAACTTAAAAAGGAGAAATGAGAAACCAATTCCTTAAGGATTAAGACTTGCTTCCAATTAAAGAGAGAAACAATTCCTTAAGCTTGCTTCAAATGGAACATAAAGGAGAATGAGAAACCAATTCCTTTTAAGGATTAAGACTTGATTCCAATCAATAGCAAATGGAACAAAAAGAAATGAGAAACTTCCTTTCAAATTAAGAATTCCAATCAATAGAAAGAGAAACAAACTCCTTAAGGATTAAGACTTGTTTCCAATCAATTGGAAAAGGAACATAAAGGAGAATGAGAAACCAATTCCTTTTGGATTAAGACTTGATTCCAATGAATAGCCAAAAGAAGTTAAAAAAGAAAGAGAAACCAATTCCATAAGGATTAAGACTTGCTTCCAATCAAATGGAAATGGAAGATAAAGGGGAATGAGAAGCCAATTCCTTTTGGATTAAGACTTGATTCCAATCAATAGCCAAACCAACTTAAAAGAAGAAAGAGAATCCAACTCCTTAAGGATTAAGACTGGCTTCCAATCAATTGCAAATGGAACATAAAGGAGAATGAGCAACCAATTCCTTTTGGATTAAGACTTGATCCAATCAATAGCCAAAAGAACTTAAAGAAGAAAGAGAAACCAATTCCTTAAGGATTAAGACTTGCTTCCAATCAATTGCAAATGGAACATAAAGGAGAATGAGAAAGCAATTCCTTTTGGATTAAGGCTTGATTCCAATCAATTGCCAAAAGAACTTTAAAGAAGAAAGAGAAACCAATTCCTTAAGGATTAAGACTTTGCTTCCAATCAATTGGAAATGGAACATAAAGGAGAATGAAAAACCAATTCCTTTTGGATTAAGACTTGATTCCAATCTATAGCCAAAAGAAGTTAAGGAAGAAAGAGAAACCAATTCCTTAAAGATTATGACTTGCTTCCAATCAATTGCAAAAGGAATATAAAGGAGAATGAGAAGCCAATTCCTTTGGGATTAAGACTTGGTTCCAATCAATAGCCAAAAGAACTTAAAGAAGAAAGAGAAACCAATTCCTTAAAGATTTAGTCTTGCTTCCAAACAATTGCAAAAGGAACATAAAGGAGAATGAGAAGCCAATTCCTTTGGGATTAAGACTTGGTTCCAATCAATAGCCAAAAGAACTTAAAGAAGAACGAGAAAACCAATTCCTTAAGGATTAAGACTTTGCTTCAATCAATTGCAAATGGAACATAAAGGGAGAATGAGAAACCAATTCCTTTTGGATTAAGACTTGTTTCCATTCTATAGCCAAAATAACTTAAAGAAGAAAGAGAAACCAATTCCTTAAGGGTTAAGATTTGCTCCAATCAATTGCGAAAGGAACATGAAGGAGAATGAGAAACCAATTCCTTTTGAATTAAGACTTGCTTGCAATCAATAGCCAAAAGAAATTAAAGAAGAAAGAGAAATCAATTCCTTAAGGATTAAGACTTACTTCCAATCAATTGCAAAAGGAACATAAAGGAGAATGAGAAACCAGTTCCTTTTGAATTAAGAATTGATTCCAATAAATAGCCAAAAGAACTTAAAGAAGAAAGAGAAACCAATTCCTTAAGGATTAAGACTTCCTTCCAACCAATTGCAAAAGGAACATAAAGAGAATTAGAAACCAATTCCTTTTGGATTAAGACTTGATTCCAATCAATAGCCAAAATAACTTAAAGAAGAAAGAGAAACCAATTCCTTAAGGGTTAAGATTTGCTCCAATCAATTGCGAAAGGAACATGAAGGAGAATGAGAAACCAATTCCTTTTGGATTAAGACTTGCTTTCAATCAATAGCCAAAAGAACATAAAGAAGAAAGAGAAACCAATCTTAAGGAATAGCCAAAAGAACTGGAACATAAAGGAGAAAGAGAAACCAATTCCTTGAGGATTAAGACTTGCTTCCAATCAATTGCAAATGGAACATAAAGGAGAATGAGAAACCAATTCCTTTCGGATTAAGACTTGATTCCAATCTATAGCCAAAAGAAGTTAAAGAAGAAAGAGAAACCAATTCCTTAAGGATTAATACTTGCTTCTAATCAAATGGAAATGGAGCATAAAGGAGAATGAGAACCCAATTCCTTTTGGATTAAGACTTGATTCCAATCAATAGCCTAAAGAACTTAAAGAAGAACGAGAAATCAATTCCTTAAGAATTAAGATTGGCTTCCAATCAATTGCCAATGGAACATAAAAGGAGAATGAGAAACCAATTCCTTTGGATTAAGACTTGTTTCCAATCTATAGCCAAAAGAACTTAAAGAAGAAAGAGAAACCAATTCCTTAAGGGTTAAGACTTGCTCCAATCAATTGCGAAAGGAACATGAAGGAGAATGAGAAACCAATTCCTTTTGGATTAGGACTTGATTGCAATCAATAGCCAAAAGAAATTAAAGAAGAAAGAGAAACCAATTTCTTATGGATTAAGACTTACTTCCAATCAATTGCAAATGGAACATAAAAGGAGAATGAGAAACCAATTCCTTTTGGAATAAGACTTGATTTCAATCAACAGTCAAAAGAACTTAAAGAAGAAAGAGAAACCAACTCCCTAAGGATTAAGACTTGCTTCCAATCAATGGCAAATGGAACATAAAGGGAGAATGAGAAACCAATTCCTTTTGGATTAAGACTTGATTCCAATCAATAGCCAAAAGAACTTAAAGAAGAAGAGAAAACCAATTCCTTAAGGATTAAGACTTGCTTCAATCAATTGCAAATGGAACATAAAGGAGAATGAGAAACCAATTCCTTTTTTGGATTAAGACTTGATTCAATCAATAAAGAAGAAAGAGCCAAAAAGAACTTAAAGAACAAAGAGAAACCAATTCCTTCAGGATTAAAACTGGCTTCCAATCAATTGCAAATGGAACATAAAGGAGAATGAGTCGCCAATTCCTTTTGGATTAACACTTGATGGCAATCAACAGCCAAAAGAACTTAAGGAAGAAAGAGAAACCAATTCCTTAAGGATTAAGATTGGATTCATATCAATTGCAAATGCAACATAATGGAGAATGAGACACCAAATCCTTTTGGATTAACACTCGATTCCAATCAATAGCCAAAAGAACTTAAAGAACAAAGAGAAACCAATTCCTTAAAGGATTAAGACTTGCTTCCAATCAATTGCAAAAGGAACATAAAGGAGAATGAGAAACCAATTCCTTTTGCATTAAGACTTGATTCCAATCAATAGCCAAAAGAACTTAAGGAGCAAAGAGAAACCAATTCCTTAAGGATTAAGATTGGATTCATATCAATTGCAAATGCAACATAATGGAGAATCAATAGAAAAGAACTTAAAGAGAAAGAGAAACAATTCCTTAAGGATTAAGACTTGATTCCAATCAATAGCAAATGGAACATAAAGGAGAATGAGAAAAACCAATTCCTTAAGGATTAAGACTTGATTCCAATCAACTGCAAAAGGAACATAAAGAAGAACGAGAAACCAATTCCCTTAAGGATTAAGACTTGATTCCAATCAATTACAAATGGAACATAAAGGAGAATGAGTCGCCAATTCCTTTTGGATTAACACTTGACTCCAACCGCTAGTCAAAAGAATCTAAAGAGGAAAGAGAAACCAATTCCTTAAGGATTAACGCTTGGTTCCAATCAATTGCAAATGGAACATAAAGGAGAATGAAGAACCAATTCTTTCCAAATTAAGACTTGTTTCCAATCTATAGCATAAAGGAGAATGAGAAACAATTCCTTTTGGAAGAACTTAAAGAACTTAAAGAAAGAGAAACCAATTCCTTAAGGATTAAGACTTGCTTCCAATTAAAGAAGAAGAGAAACAATTGTAAAAGGAATATAAAGGAGAATGAAAAACCAATTCCTTTTGGATTAAGACTTGATTCCAATCCATGGCCAAAAGAACTTAAAGAAGAAAGGGAAACTAATTCCTTAAGGATTAAGACATGCTTCCAATCAATTGCAAATGGAACATAAAGGAGAATGAGAAACCAATTCCTTTTGGATTAAGACTTGATTCAATCAATAGCCAAAAAGAACTTTAAAGAAGAAAGAGAAACCAATTCCTTAAGGATTAAGACTTGCTTCCAATCAATTGCAAATGGAACATAAAGGAGAATGAGAGAAACCAATTCCTTTTGGATTAAGACTTGCTTCCAATCAATGGCCAAAAGAACTTAAAGAAAAAAGAGAAACCAATTCCTTAAGGATTAAGTCTTGCTTCCAATCAATGGCAAAAGGAACATAAAGGAGAATGAGAAACCAATTCCTTTTGGAATAAGACTTGATTCCAATCAATTGCCAAAAGAACTTCAAGAGGAAAGAGAAACCAATTCCTTAAGGATTAAGACTTGCTTCCCAATCAATTGCAAATGGAACATAAAGGGAGAATGAGAAACCAATTCCTTTTGGATTAAGACTTGATTCCAATCAATAGCCAAAAGAACTTAAAGAGAAAGAGAAACCAATTCCTTAAGGATTAAGACTTGCTTCCAATCAATTGCAAATGGAACATAAAAGGAGAATGAGAAACCAATTCCTTTTGGATTAGACTTGATTCAATCAATAGCCAAAAGAACTTAAAGAAGAAGAGAAACCAATTCCTTTAAGATTAAGACTTGCTTCCAATCAATTGCAATGGAACATAAAGGAGAATGAGAAACCAATTCCTTTTGGATTAAGACTTGATTCCAATCAATAGCCAAAAAGAACTTAAAGAAGAGAAGAGAAACCAATTCCTTAAAGGATTAAGACTTGCTTCCCAATCAATTGCAAATGGAACATAAAGGAGAATGAGAAAAACCAATTCCTTTGGATTAAGACTTGATGATTCCAATCAATAACATAAAGGAGAATGAGAAACAAAAGAACTTAAAGAAGAAAGAGAAACCAATTCCTTAAGGATTAAGACTTTGCTTCCAATCAATTGAAAAAGGAACACAAAGGAGAATGAGAAACCAATTCCTTTTGGATTAAGACTTAACTCCAATCAAAGGCCAAAAGAACTTAAAGAAGAAAGAGAAACCAATTCCGTAGGGATTAAGACTTGCTTCTAATCAATGGCAAGTTCATAAAGGAGAATGAAAAACTAATTCCTTTTAGATTAAGACTTGAATCCAATCAATGGCAAAAAGAACTAAAAGGAGAAAGAGAAACCAATACCTTAAGGGTTAAGACTTGCTACCTATCAAATGCAAATGGGAACATAAAGGAGAATGAGAAACCAATTCCTTTTGGATTAAGACTTGATTCCAATCAATAGCCAAAAGAACTTAAAGAAGAGAGAGAAACCAATTCCTTAAGGATTAAGACTTGCTTCCAATCAATTGCAAATGGAACATAAAGGAGAATGAGAAACCAATTCCTTTTTTGGATTAAGACTTGATTCAATCAATAGCCAAAAAAGAACTTAAAGAAGAAAGAAACCAATTCCTTAAGAAACCAATTCCTTGAGAAATCAATTCCTTTTGGATTAAGACTTGCTTCCAATCAATTGCAAAAGGAACATAAGGGAGAATGAGAAACCAAGTCCTTTTGGATTAAGACTTGATTCCAATCAATAGCCAAAAGAACTTACTTAAGAGAAAGAGAAGCCAATTCCTTGAGGATTAATACTTGCTTCCAATCAATTGCAAATGGAACATAATGGAGAATGAGAAGCCAATTCCTTTTGGATTTAAGACATGATTCCAATCAAAAGCCAAAAGAACCTAAGGAAGAAAGAGAAACCAATTCCTTCAGGATTAAGACTTGCTTCCAATCAATTGCAATGGGAACATAAAAGGAGAATGAGAAACCAATTCCTTTTTGGATTAAGACTTGATTCCAATCAATAGCCAAAAGAACTTAAAGAGAAAAAGAGAAAACCATTCCTTAAGGATTAAGACTTGCTTCCAATCAATTGCAAATGGGAACATATAAAGAGAGAATGAGAAACCAATTCCTTTTGGATTAAGACTTGATTCCAATCAATAGCAAAAGAACTTAAAGAAGAAAGAGAAACCAATTCCTTAAGGATTAAGACTTGCTTCCAATCAATTGCAAATGGGAACATAAAGGAAAGGAGAATGAGAAACCAGTTCCTTTTGGATTAAGACTTGATTCCAATCAATAGCAAAAGAACTTAAAGAAGAAAGAGAAACCAACTCCTTAAGGAAAGGATTAAGACTTGCTTCCAATCAATCGCAAATGGAACATAAAGGAGAATGAGAAACCAGTTCCTTTTGGATTAAGACTTGATTCCAATCAATAGCAAAAGAACTTAAAGAAGAAAGAGAAACCAACTCCTTAAGGATTAAGACTTATTTCCAATCTATAGCCAAAAGAAGTGAAAGAAAAAAGAGAAACAAATGGAACATAAAGGAGAATGAGAAACCAATTCCTTTGGATTAAGACTTGATTCCAATCAATAGCCCAAAAGAACTTAAAGAAGAAAGAGAAACCAATTCCCTTAAGGATTAAGACTTGCTTCCAATCAATTGCAAATGGAACATAAAGGAGAATGAGAAACCAATTCCTTTTTTGGATTAGACTTGATTCCAATCAATAGCCAAAAGAACTTAAAGAAGAAAGAGAAACCAATTCCTTAAGGATTAAGACTTTGCTTCCAATCAATTGCAAATGGAACATAAAGGAGAATGAGAAAAACCAATTCCTTTTGGATTAAGACTTGATTCAATCAATAGCCAAAAGAACTTAAAAGAGAAAGAGAAACCAATTCCTTATGGATTACGATTGGCTTTCAATCAAATGCAAATGGAACAGAAAGGAGAATGAGACACCAATTCCTTTTGGATTAAGACTTGATTCCAATCAATAGCCAAAAAAAGAGCTTAAAGAAGAAAGAGAAACCAATTCGTTAAGGATTAAGTCTTTCTTCCAATCAATTGCAAAAGGAACATGAGGGAGAATGAGAAACCAAGTCCTTTTGGATTAAGACTTGATTCCAATCAATAGCCAAAAGAACTTAAAAGAACATAAAACAAAGAGAAGCCAATTCCTTAAGGATTAAGACTTGATTCCAATCAACTGCAAAAGGAACATAAAGGAGAACGAGAAACCAATTCCTTTTGGTTAAAGACTTAATTCCAATCAATAGCGAAAAGAACTTAAAGAAGAAAGAGAAACCAATTCCTTAATCATTAAGACTTGCTTCCAATCAATTGCAAAAGGAACATAAAGGAGAACGAGAAACCAATTCCTTTTGGATTAGACTTGATTCCCAATCAATAGCCAAAAAAGAACTAAAGAAGAAGAGAAAACCAATTCCTTAAGGATTAAGATTGGGTTGCAATCAATTGCAAATAGAACATAAAGGAGAATGAGACACCAATTCCTTTTCGATTAAGACTTGATTCCAATCAACAACCAAAAGAACTTAAAGAACAAAGAGAAACCAATTCCTTAAGGATTAAGACTTGCTTCCAATCAATTCTAAAAGGAAAATAGAGAATAAGACAGCAATTCCTTTTGGATTAAGGCTTGATTCCAATCAAAAGCCAAAAGAACTTAAAGAACAAAGAGAACCCAAGTCCTTAAGGATTAAGACTTGCTTCCAATGAATTGCAAAAGGAACATAAAGGAGAATGAGAAACAATTCCTTTGGATTAAGACTTGATTCCAATCAATAGCCAAAAGAACTTAAAGAGGAAAGAGAAACCAATTCCTTAAGGATTAAAACTTGCTTCCAATCAATTGAAAATGGAACATAAAGGAGAATGAGAAACCAATTCCTTTGGATTAAGACTTGATCCAATCAATAGCCAAAAGAACTTAAAGAAGAAAGAGAAACCAATTCCCTTAAGGATTAAGACTTGCTTCAATCAATTGCAAATGGAACATAAAGGAGAATGAGAAACCAATTCCTTAAGGATTAAGACTTGATTTCCAATCAATAGCCAAAAGAACTTAAAGAAGAAAGAGAAACCAAAAGGATTAAGACTTGCTTCCAACATAAAGGAAGAAACATAAAGAGAAACCAATCCTCCTTAAGGATTAAGACTTGCTTCCATTCCAATCAATAGCCAATTCCTTTTGGAAAGAACATAAAGAAGAGAAGAGAAAAAGAGAACCAATTCCTTAAGAATTAACACTTGCTTCCAATGAATTGCAAAAGGAACATAAAGGAGAATGAGAAAGCAATTCCTTTTGGATTAAGACTTGTTTCCAATCAATAGCCAAAAGAACTTAAAGAAGAAAGAGAAACCAATTCCCTTAAGGATTAAGACTTGCTTTCCAATCAATTGCAAATGGAACATAAAGGAGAATGAGAAACCAATTCCTTTTGGATTACTTGATTCAATCAATAGCCAAAAGAACTTAAAGAAGAAAGAGAAACCAATTCCTTAAAGGATTAAGACTTGCTACCAATCAAATGCAAATGGAACATAAAGGAGAATGAGAAACCAATTCCTTTTGAATTAAGACTTGATTCCAATCAATAGCCAAAAGAACTTAAAGAAGAAAGAGAAAACCAATTCCTTAAGGATTAAGACTTGCTTCCAATCAATTGCAAATGGAACATAAAGGATAAAGAAATGAGAAACCAATTCCTTTTGGATTAAGACTTGATTCAATCAATAGCCAAAAGAACTTAAAGAGGAAAGAGAAACCAATTCCTTAAGGATTAATACTTGCTTCGCATCAGTTGCAAATGGAACATAAAGGAGAATGAGAAACCAATTCCTTTTGGATTAAGACTTGATTCCAATCAATAGCCAAAAGAACTTAAAGAAGAAAGAGAAACCAATTCCTTAAGGTTTAAGACTTGCTCCCAATCAATTGCAAGCAGAACTTAAAGGAGAATAAGAAACCAATTCCTTTTGAATTAAGACTGTTTCCAATCTATAGCCAAAAGAAGTTAGAGTAGAAAGAGAAACCAATTCCTTAAGGATTAAGACTTGCTTCCAATCAAATGGAAATGGAACATAAAGGAGAATGAGAAACTAATTCCATTGGGATTAAGATTTCATTCCAATCAATGGCCAAAAGAACTTAAAGAAGAAAGAGAAACCAATTCCTTAAGGATTAAAATTCGCTTCCAATCAATTACAAACGGAACACAATGGAGAATGACAAACCAATTCCTCTTGGATTAAGATGTGATTCCATTCAATGGCCAAATGAACCTAAAGAGAAAGAGAAACCAATTCCTTAAGGATTAAGACTTGCTTCCAATCAATTGCCAAATGGAACATAAAGGAGAAAGAGAAACCAATTCCTTTGGATTAAGACTTGATTCCCAATCAATAGCAAAAGAACTTAAAGAAGAAAGAGAAACCAATTCCTTAAGGATTAAGACTTGCTTCCCAATCAATTGCAAATTGAACAAAAAGGAGAATGAGAAACTAATTCCTTTTGGATGAAGACTTGATTCCAATCAATAGCCTAAACAACTTAAAGAAGAAAGAGAATCCAATTCTTAAGGATTAAGACTTGCCTCCACTTAATTGCAAGTTGAACATAAAGGAGAATGACAAACCAATTCCTTTTGGAATAAGACTTGATTCCAATCAATAGCATAAAGGAGAATGAGAAACAAAACCAATTCCTTTTGAACTTAAATCAATAGAAGAAGGAACAGAAACCAATTCCTTAAGGATTAATACTTGCTTCGAATGAATTGCAAAGGGAACATAAGGGAGAATGAGAAACCATTTTCTTTTGGATTAAGACATGATTCCAACCAAACGCCAAAAAGAACTTAAAGAAGAAAAGAGAAACCAATTCCTTTAAGGATTAAGATATGATTCCAATCAATTGTAAATGGAACATAAAAGAGAATGAGACACCAATTCCTTTGGGATTAAGACTTGACTCCAATCAATTGCCAAAAGAACATAAAGAAGAATGAGAAACGAATTCCTTAAGGATTAAGACTTGCTTCCAATCAATTGCAAATGGAACATAAAGGGGAATGACAAACCAATTCCATTTGGATAAAGACTTGATTCCATTCAATAGCCAAAAAAAATATAGAAGAAAGAGAAACCAATTCCTTAAGGATTAAGACTTGCTTCCAATCAATTGCAAATGGAAACATAAAGGAGAATGATACACCAATTCCTTTTGGATTAAGACTTGACTCCAATCAATAGCCAAAAGAATATAAAGAGGAAAGAGAAACCCATTCCTTAAGGATTAACACTTGCTTCCAATCAATTGCAAATGGAACATAATGGAGAATGACAAACCAATTCCTTTTGTATTAAGACTTGATTCCAATCAATAGTCAAAAGAACTGAAAGAAGAAAGAGAAACCAATTCCTTAAGGATTAAGACTTGCTTCCAATCAATTGCAACAGGAACATACAGGAGAATGAGAAACCAATTCCTTTTGGAATAAGACTTGATTTCAATCAACAGTCAAAAGAACTTAAAGAAGAAAGAGAAACCAACTCCCTAAGGATTAAGACTTGCTTCCAATCAATGGCAAAAGGAACATACAGGAGAATGAGAGAAACCAATTCCTTTGGATTAAGACTTGATTCCAATCAATAGCCAAAAGAACTTAAAGAAGAGAGAGAGACGAATTCCTTAAGCATGAAGACTTGCTTCCAATCAATTGCAAAAGGAACATAAAGGAGAATGAGAAGCCAATTCCTTTTGGATTAAGACTTGATTCCAATCAATAGCCAAAAGAACTTAAAAGAAGAAAGAGAAACCAACTCCTTAAGGATTAAGACTGGCTTCCAATCAATTGCAAATGGAACATAAAGGAGAATGAGACACCAATTCCTTTTGGATAAAGACTTGATTCTAATCAATAGCCAAAAGAACTTAAAGAGAAGAGAAACCAATTCGTTAAGGATTAAGACTTGCTTTCAATCAAATGGAAATGCAACATAAAAGAGAATGAGAAACCAATTCGCTTTGGATTAAGACTTGTTTCCAATCTATAGCCAAAAGAAGTTAAAGAAGAAAGAGAAACCAATTCCTTAAGGATTAAGACTTGCTTCCAATCAAATGGAAATGGAACATAAAGGAGAATGAGAAACCAATTCCTTTTGGATTAAGACTTGATTCGAATTAATAAAGAAGAAAGAGCCAAAAAAACTTAAAAAAGAAAGAGAAACCAATTCCTAAAGGATTAAGACTTGCTTCCAATCAAATGGAAATGGAACATAAAGGAGAATGAGAAACCAATTCCTTTTGGAATAAGACTTGATTTCAATCAACAGTCAAAAGAACTTAAAGAAGAGAGAGAAACCAATTCCTTAAGGATTAAAACTTGCTTCCGATCAATTGCAAATGGAACATAAAGGAGAATGAGAAGCCAATTCCTTTTGGATTAAGACTTGATTCCAATCAATAGCGAAAAGAACTTAAGGAGAAAAGAGAAACTCCACATGGATTAAGATTGGCTTCCAATGAATTACAAATGAAACATAAAGGAGAATGAGAAACAAATTCCTTTTGGATTAAGACTTGATTTCAATCAATGGCCAAAAGAACTTAAAGAAGAAAGGGAAATCAATTCCATAAGTATTGAGACTTCCTTCCAGTCAATTGCAAATGGAACAAAAAGGAGAATGACCAACCAATTCCTTTTGGATTATGACTTGATTCCAATCAATGGCCAAAAGAACTTAAAGAAGAAAGAGAAACCAATTCTTTAAGGATTAAGACTTCCTTCCAATCAATTGCAAGAGGAACATAAAGGAGAATGAGAAACCAATTCCTTTTGGATTAACTCTTGATTCCATTCAATAGCCCAAAGAACTTAAAGAAGAAAGAGAAACCAATTCCTTAAGGATTAAGACTAGCTTCCAATCAATTGTAAATGGAACATAAAGGAGACTGGGACACCAATTCCTTTTGGATTGAGACTTGACTCCAATCAATAGCCAAAAGAACTTAAAGAAGAAAGAGAAGCCATTTCCTTAAGGATTAACACTTGCTTCCAATCAATTGCAAATGGAACATAATGGAGAATGAGAAACCAATTCCTTTTGGATTAAGACTTGATTCCAATCAATACTCAAAAGAACTTAAAGAAGAAAGAGAAACCAATTCCTTAAGGATTAAGACTGGCTTCCTATCAATTGTAAATGGAACATAAAGGAGAATGAGACACCAATTCCTTTTGGATTAAGACTTGACTCCAATCAATAGCCAAAAGAACTTAAAGACGAAAGGGAACCCAATTCCTTAAGGATTAACACTTGCTTCCAATCAATTGCAAATGGAACATAAAGGGGAATGAAAAACCAATTCCTTTCGAATTAAGACTTGTTTCCAATCAATAGCCAAAAGAAGTTAAAGAACACAGAGAAGCCAATTCCTTAAGTATTAAGACTTGCTTCCAATCAATTGCAAATGGAACATAAAGGAGAATGAGACACCAATTCCTTTTGGATTAAGACTTGACTCCAATCAATAGCCAAAAGAACTTAAAGAACCAAGAGTAACCAATTCCTTAAGGATTACGACTGACTTCCAATCAATCGCAAATGGAACATAAAGGAGAATCAGACACCAATTCCTTTTGGATTAAGACTTGATTCCAATCAATAGCCAAAAGATGTTAAAGAAGAATGAGAAGCCAATTCCTTAAGGTTTAAGAGTTGCTTCCAATCAATTGCAAGAGGAACATAAAGGAGAATGAGAAACCAATTCCTTTTGGATAAAGACTTGATTCCATTCAATAGCCAAAAGAACTTAAAGAAGAAAGAGAAACCAATTCCTTTAGGATTAAGACTAGCTTCCAATCAATTGCAAATAGAACATAAAGGAGAATGCGACACCAATTCCTTTTGGATGAATACTTGATTCCAATCAATAGCCAAAAGAACTTAAAGAGGAAAGAGAAACCAATTCCTTAAGGATTAACACTTGCTTCCAATCAATTGCAAATGGAACATAATGGAGAATGAGAAACCAATTCCTTTTGGATTAAGACTTGATTCCAATCAATACTCAAAAGAACTTACAGAAGAAAGAGAAACCAATTCCTTAAGGATTAAGACTTGCTTCCAATCAATTACAAATGGAACATAAAGGAGAATGAAAAACCAATTCCTTTTGGATAAAGACTTGACTCTAATCAATAGCCAACAGACCTTAAAGCAGAAAGAGAAACCAATTCCTTAAGGATTAAGACTTGCTTCCAATCAATTGCAAAAGGAACGTAAAAGAGAATTAGAAACCAATTCCTTTTGGACTAAGACTTGATTCCAATCAATAGCCAAAAGAACTTAAAGAAGAAAGAGAAACCAATTCCTTAAGGATTAAGACTGGCTTCCTATCAATTGTAAATGGAACATAAAGGAGAATGAGACACCAATTCCTTTTGGATTAAGACTTGACTCCAATCAATAGCCAAAAGAACTTAAAGAGGAAAGAGAAACCAATTCCTTAAGGATTAAGACTTGCTTCCAATCAATTGCAAATGGAACATAAAGGAGAATGAGAAACCAATTCCTTTTGGATTAAGACTTGATTCCAATCAATAGCCAAAAGAACTTAAAGAAGAAAGAGAAACCAATTCCTTAAGGATTAAGACTTGCCTCCAATCAATTGCAAATGGAACATAAAGGAGAATGAGAAACCAATTCCTTTTGGATTAAGACTTGATTCCAATCAATAGCCAAAAGAACTTAAGGAAGAAAGAGCAATCAATTCCAATTAAGACTTGCTTCCAATCAATTGCACATTCATAAAGGAGAATCAGAAACCAATTCCTTTTGGATTAAGACTTGATTCCAATCAATAGCCAAAAGAACTTAAAGAAGAAAGAGAAACCAATTCCTTAAGGATTAAGACTTGCTTCCAATCAATTGGAAATGGAACATAAAAGAGAATGAGAAACCAATTCCATTTGGATTAAAACTTGATTCCAATCGATAGCCACAAGAACTTAAAGAAGAAAGAGAAACCAATTCCTTAAGGAATAAGACTTGCTTCGAATCAATTGCAAATGGAACATAAAGGAGAATGAGAAACCAATTCCTTTTGGATTAAGACTTGATTCCAATCAATGGCCAAAAGAACTTAAAGAAGAAAGAGAAACCAATTCCTTAAGGATTAAGACATGCTTCCAATCAATTGCAAAAGGAACATAAAGGAGAATGAGAAACCAATTCCTTTTGGATTAAGACTTGATTCCAATCAATAGCCAAAAGAACATAAAAGGCAAAGAGAAACCAATACCTTAAGGATTAAGACTTTCTTCCAATCAATTGCAAATGGAACATAAAAGAGAGTGAGAAACCAATTTCTTTTGGATTAAGACTTGATTCCATTCAATGGCCAAAAGAACTTTAAGAAGAAAGGAAAACCATTTCCTTAAGGATTAAGATTTGCTTCATATCAATTGCAAAAGCAACATAAAGGAGAATGAGAAACCACTTCCCTTTGGATAAAGACTTGATTCTGATCAATAGCCAAAAGGACTTAAAGAAGAAAGAGAAACCAATTCCCTTAAGGATTAAGACTTGCTTCCAATCAATTGCAAAAGAAACATAAAGGAGAATGAGAAAACCAATTCCTTTTGGATTAAGACTTGATTCCAATCAATAGCCAAAAGAACTGAAAGAAGAAAAGAGAAACCAATTCCTTAAGGATTAAGACTTGCTTCCAATCAATTGCAAATGGAACATAAAGGAGAATGAGAAACCAATTCCTTTTGGGATTAAGACTTGATTCCAATCAATAGCATAAAGGAGAATGAGAACAAAAGAAATTAAAGGACAAAGAGAAACCAATTCATTATGGACAAAGACTTGCTTCCAATCAATTGCAAAAGGAACATAAAGGAGAATGAGAAACCAATTCCTTTAGGATTAAGACTTGATTCCCAATCAATAGCCAAAAGAACTTAAAAAGAAAGAGAGAACCAATTCCTTAAAGGATTAAGACTTGCTTCCAATCAATTGCAAATGGAACATAAAGGGAGAATGAGAAACCAATTCCTTTTGGATTAAGACTTGATTCCAATCAATAGTAAAAGGAACATAAAAGAGAATGAGAAACCAATTCCTTAAGGATTAAGACTTGCTTCCAATCAATAGCCAAAAGAACATAAAGAACAAAGAAAAACCAAGTCCTTAAGGATTAAGACTTGCTTCCAATCAATTGCAAATCGAACATAAAGGAGAATGAGAAACCAATTCCTTTAGGATTAAGACTTGATTCCAATCAATAGCCAAAAGAACTTAAAGAAGAAAGAGAAACCAATTCCTTAAGGATTAAGACTTGCTTCCAATCAATTGCCAAATGGAACATAAAGGAGAAGAATGATAAGCCAATTCCGTTTGGATTAAGACTTGATTCCAATCAATAGCCAAAAGAACTTAAAAGAAGAAAGAGAAACCAACTCCTTAAGGATTAAGACTGGCTTCCAATCAATTGCAAATGGAACATAAAGGAGAATGAGACACCAATTCCTTTGGATAAAGACTTGATTCCAATCAATAGCCAAAAGAACTTAAAGAAGAAAGAGAAACCAATTTCTTAAAGATTTAGACTTGCTTCCAATCAATGGCCAAAAGGAACATAAAGGAGAATGAGAAACCAATTCCTTTTGGATTAAGACTTGATTCCAATCAATAGCCAAAAGAACTTAAAGAAGAAAGAGAAACCAATTCCTTAAGGATTAAGACTTGCTTCCAATCAAATGGAAATGGAACATAAAGGAGAATGAGAAACCAATTCCTTTTGGATTAAGACTTGATTCCAATCAATAGCCAAAAGAACTTAAAGAAGAAAGAGAAACCAACACCTTAAGAATTAAGACTGGCTTCCAATCAATTGCAAAAGGAACATAAAGGAGAATGAGAAACCAGTTCCTTTTGGATTAAGACTTGATTCCCATCAATAGCCAAAAGAACTTAAAGAAGAAAAAGAAACCAACTCCTTAAGAATTAAGACTGGCTTCCAATCAATCGCAAATGGAATATAAAGGAGAATGAGACACCAATTGCTTTTGGATAAAGACTTGTTTCCAATCTATAGCCAAAAAGAAGTTAAATAAGAAAGAGAAACCAACTCCTTAAGGATTAAGACTTGCTTCCAATCAAATGGAAATGGAAAATAAAGGAGAATGAGAAAGCAATTCCTGATGGATTAAGACTTGCTCCCAATCAATAGCCAAAAGAACATGCAGAAGAATGAGAAACCAATTCCTTAAGGATTAAGTCTTGCTTCCAATCAATTGCAAATGGAACATAAAGCAGAATGAAAAACCAATTCCTTTTGGATTAAGATATGATTCCAATCAATAGCCAAAAGAACTTAAAGAAGAGAGAGAAACCAATTCCTTAAGGATTAATGCTTGCCTCCAATCAATTGCAAATGGAACATAAAGGAGAATGAAAAACCAATTCCTTTTGGATTAAAACTTGATTCGAATCTATAGCCAAAAGAACTTAAAGAAGAGAGAGAAACCAATTCCTTAAGGATTAAGGCTAGCTTCCAATCAATTGCAAATGGAACATAAAGGAGAATGACAAACCAATTCCTTTTGGATTAAGACTTGATTCCAATCAATAGCCAAAAGAACTTAAAGAAGAAAGAGAAACCAATTCCTTAAGGATTAAGACTTGCTTCCAATCAATTGCAAAAGGAACATAAAGGAGAATGAGAAACCAATTCCTTTTGGATTAAGACTTGATTCCAATCAATAGCCAAAAGAACTTAAAGAAGAAAGAGAAACCAATTCCTTAAGGATTAAGACTGGCTTCCTATCAATTGTAAATGGAACATAAAGGAGAATGAGACACCAATTCCTTTTGGATTAAGACTTGACTCCAATCAATAGCCAAAAGGACTTAAAGAAAAAAGAGAAACCAATTCCTTAAGGATTAAGACTTACTGCCAATCAATTGCAAATGGAACATAATGGAGAATGAGTAACCAATTCCTTTTGGATTAAGACTTGGTTCCAATAAATAGCCAAAAGAACTTAAAGAAGAAAGAGAAACCAATTCCTTAAGGATTAAGACTAGCTTCCAATCAATTGCAAATGGAACATAAAGGAGAATGAGAAACCAATTCCTTTTGGATTAAGACTTGATTCCAATCAATAGCCAAAAGAACTTAAGGAAGTACGGGAAACCAATTCCTTAAGGATTAAGACTTGCTTCCGATCAATTGCAAATGGAACATACAGGAGAATGAGAAGCCAATTCCTTTTGGATCAAGACTTTATTCCAATCAATGGCCAAAAGAAGTTAAAGAAGAAAGAGAAACCAAACCAATTCCTTAAGGATTAAGACTTGCTTCCAATCAATTGCAAAAGGAACATAAAGGAGAATGAGAAACCAATTCCTTTTGGATTAAAACTTGATTCCAATCAATAGCCAAAAGAACTTAAAGAAGAAAGAGAAACCAATTCCTTAAGGATTAAGACATGCTTCCATTCAATTGCAAATGGAACACAACGGTGAATGAGAAACCAATTCCTTTTGGATTAAGATTTGATTCCAATCAATAGCCAAAAGAACTTAAAGAACCAAGAGAAACCAATTCCTTAAGGATTAAGACTTGCTTCCAATCAATTGCAAATGGAACATAAAGGAGAATGAGAAACCAATTCCTTTTGGATTAAGACTTGATTCCAATCAATAGCCAAAAGAACTTAAAGAACCAAGAGAAACCAATTCCTTAAGGATTAAGGCTAGCTTCCAATCAATTGCAAATGGAACATAAAGGAGAATGAGAAACCAATTCCTTTTGTATTAGGACTTGATTCCAATCAATAGGAAAAGAACTTAAAGAGGAAAGCGAAACCAAGTCCATATGGATTAAGATTGGCTTCCAATCAAATGCAAAAGGAACATAAAGGTGAATGAGACACCAATTCCTTTTGGATTAAGACTTGATTCTAATCAATAGCCAAAAGAACTTAAAGAACAAAGAGAAACCAATTCCTTAAGGATTAAGACTTGCTTCCAATCAATTGCAAATGGAACATAAAGGAGAATGAGACGCCAATTCCTTTTGGATTAAGACTTGACTCCAATCAATAGCCAAAAGAACTTAAAGAAGAAAGAGAAACCAATTCCTTAAGGATTAACACTTGCTTCCAAACAATTGCAAATGGAACATAATGCAGAATGAAAAACCAATTCCTTTTGGATTAAGACTTGATTCCAATCAATAGCCAAAAGAACTTAAAGAAGAAAGAGAAACCAATTCCTTAAGGATTAAGACTTGCTTCCAATCAATTGCAAATGGAACATAAAGGAGAATGAGACACCCATTCCTTTTGGATTAAGACTTGACTCCAATCAATAGCCAAAAGAATATAAAGAGGAAAGAGAAGCCAATTCCTTAAGGATTAACACTTGCTTCCAATCAAATGCAAGAGGAACATAAAGGAGAATGAGAAACCAATTCCTTTTGGATTAAGACTTGATTCCATTCAATAGCCAAAAGAACTTAAAGAAGAAAGAGAAACCAATTCCTTAAGGATTAAGACTAGCTTCCAATCAATTGCAAATAGAACATAAAGGAGAATGAGAAACCAATTCCTTTTGGATTAAGACTTGATTCCATTCAATAGCCAAAAGAACTTAAAGAAGAAAGAGAAGCCAATTCCTTGAGGATTAATACTTGCTTCCAATCAATTGCAAATGGAACATAATGGAGAATGAGAAGCCAATTCCTTTTGGATTTAGACTTGATTCCAATCAATACTCAAAAGAACTTAAAGAAGAAAGAGAAACCAATTCCTTAAGGATTAAGACTGGCTTCCTATCAATTGCAAATGGAACATAATGGAGAATGAGACACTAATTCCTTTTGGATTAAGACTTGACTCCAATCAATTGCCAAAAGAACATAAAGAAGAAGGAGAAACGAATTCCTTAAGGATTAACACTTGCTCCCAATCAATTGCAAATGGAACATAAAGGAGAATGAGAAGCCAATTCCTTTTGGATTAAGACTTGATTCCAATCAATAGCCAAAAGAACTGAAAGGAGAAAGAGAAACCAATTCCTTAAGGATTAAGACTTGCTTCCAATCAATTGCAAATGGAACATAAAGGAGAATGAGAAACCAATTCCTTTTGGATTAAGACTTGATTCCAATCAATAGCCAAAAGAACTTAAAGAAGAAAGAGAAACCAATTCCTTAAGGATTAAGACTTGCCTCCAATCAATTGCAAATGGAACATAAAGGAGAATGAGAACCCAATTCCTTTTGGATTAAGACTTGATTCCAATCAATAGCCAAAAGTGCTTAAAGAAGAATGAGAAACCAATTCCTTAAGGATTAACACTTGCTTCCATTCAATTGCAAATGGAACATAAAGGAGAATGAGAAACCAATTCCTTTTGGATTAAGACTTGATTCCAATCAATAGCCAAAAGAACTTAAAGAAGAAAGAGAAACCAATTCCTTAAGGATTAAGACTTGCTTCCAATCGATTGCAAAAGGAACATAAAGGAGAATGAGAAACCAATTCCTTTTGGATTAAGACTTGATTCCAATCAATAGCCAAAAGAACTTAAGGAAGAAAGAGAAACCAATTCCTTAAGGATTAATACTTGCTTCTAATCAATTGGAAATGGAGCATAAAGGAGAATGAGAACCCAATTCCTTTTGGATTAAGACTTGATTCCAATCAATAGCCAAAAGAACTTAAAGAAGAAAGAGAAACCAATTCCTTAAGGATTAAGGCTGGCTTCCTATCAATTACAAATGGAATGTAAAGATTCCAATCAATAGAGAATGAGAAACCAATTCCTTAAGGATTAAGACTTGCAAAAGAAGTTAAAGAAGAAGAGAAACCAATCAACTGCAAAAGGAACATGAAGGAGAATGAGAAACAAATTCCTTTTGGATTAAGACTTGATTCCAATCAATAGCCAAAAGAACTTAAAGAAGAAAGAGAAACCAATTCCTTAAGGATTAAGACTGGCTTCCTATCAATTGCAAATGGAACATAAAGGACAATGAGACACCAATTTCTTTCGAATTAAGACTTATTTCCAATCTATAACAAAAAGAAGTTAAAGAAGAAAGAGAAGCCAATTCTTTAAGGATTAAGACTTAAATTCCAATCAATTGCAAGAGGAACATAAAGGAGAATGAGAAACCAATTCCTTTAGGATTAAGACTTGATTCCAATCAATAGCCAAAAGAACTTAAAGAAGAAAGAGAAACCAATTGCTTAAGGATTAAGACTGGCTTCCTATCAATTGCAAATGGAACATAAAGGATAATGAGGCACCAATTCCTTTTGGATTAAGACTTGTTTCCAATCTATAGCCAAAAGAAGTTAAAGAAGAAAGAGAAGCCAATTCCTTAAGGATTAAGACTTGCTTCCAATCAATTGCAAAAGGAACATAAAGGAGAATGAGAAACAAATTCCTTTTGGATTAAGACTTGATTCCAATCAATAGCCAAAAGAACTTAAAGAAGAAAGAGAAACCAATTCCTTAAGGATTAAGACTGGCTTCCAATCAATTGCAAATGGAACATAAAGGAGAATGAGAAACCAATTCCTTTTGGATTAAGACTTGATTCCAATCAATAGCCAAAAGAACTTAAAGAAGAAAGAGAAACCAATTCCTTAAGGATTAAGTCTTGCTTCCAATCAATGGCAAAAGGAATGTAAAAGAGAATGAGAAACCAATTCCTTTTGGATTAAGACTTGATTCCAATCAATAGCCAAAAGAATCTAAAGAGGAAATAGAAACCAATTCCTTAAGGATTAATACTTGCTTCCAATCAATTGCAAATGGAACATAAAGTAGAATGAGAAACAAATTCCTTTTGGATTAAGACTTGATTCCAATCAATAGCCAAAAGAACTTAAAGAAGAAAGAGAAACCAATTCCTTAAGGATTAAGGCTAGCTTCCAATCAATTGCAAATGGAACATAAAGGAGAATGACAAACCAATTCCTTTTGGATTAAGACTTGATTCCAATCAATAGCCAAGAGAACTTAAAGAAGAAAGAGAAACCAATACCTTAAGGATTAAGACTTGCTTCCAATCAATTGCAAATGGAACATAAAGGAGAATGAGAAACCAATTCCTTTTGGATTAAGACTTGATTCCAATCAATAGCCAAAAGAACTTAAAGAACCAAGAGAAACCAATTCCTTAAGGATTAAGACTTGCTTCCAATCAATTGCAAATGGAACATAAAGGATAATGAGAAACCAATTCCTTTTGGATTAAGACTTGATTCCAATCAATAGCCAAAAGAACTTAAAGAAGAAAGAGAAACCAATTCCTCAAGGATTAAGACTGGCTTCCTATCAATTGTAAATGGAACATAAAGGAGAATGAGACACCAATTCCTTTTGGATTAAGACTTGACTCCAATCAATAGCCAAAAGAACTTAAAAAAGAAAGAGAAACCAATTCCTTAAGGATTAAGACTGGCTTCCTATCAATTGTAAATGGAACATAAAGGAGAATGAGTAACCAATTCCTTTTGGATTAAGACTTGGTTCCAATAAATAGCCAAAAGAACTTAAAGAAGAAAGAGAAACCAATTCCTTAAGGATTAAGACTAGCTTCCAATGAATTGCAAATGGAAAATAAAGGAGAATGAGACGCCAATTCCTTTTGGATTAAGACTTGACTCCAACCAATAGCCAAAAGAACTTAAAAAAGAAAGAGAAACCAATTCCTTAAGGATTAAGACTGGCTTCCTATCAATTGTAAATGGAACATAAAGGAGAATGAGAAACCAATTCCTTTTGGATTAAGACTTGATTCCAATCAATAGCCAAAAGAACTTAAAAAAGAAAGAGAAACCAATTCCTTAAGGATTAAGACTTGCTTCCAATCAATTGCAATAGGAATATAAAGGAGAATGAGGAACCAATTCCGTTTGGATTAAGACTTTATTCCAATCAATAGCCAAAAGAACTTAAAGAAGAAAGAGAAACCAATTCCTTAAGGATTAACACTTGCTTCCAATCAATTGCAAAAGGAACATAAAGGAGAATGAGAAACCAATTCCTTTTGGATTAAGACTTGATTCCAATCAATAGCCAAAAGAAGTAAAAGAAGAAAGAGAAACCAATTCCTTAAGGATTAAAACTTGCTCCCAATCAATTGCAAATGGAACATAAAGGAGAATGAGAAACCAATTCCTTTTGGATTAAGACTTTATTCCAATCAATAGCCAAACGAACTTAAAGAAGAAAGAGAAACCAATTCCTTAAGGATTAAGACTTGCTTCCAATCAAATGGAAATGGAACATAAAGGAGAATGAGAAACCAATTCCTTTTGGATTAAGACTTGATTCCAATCAATAGCCAAAAGTGCTTAAAGAAGAATGAGAAACCAATTCCTTAAGGATTAAGACTTGCTTCCAATCAAATGGAAATGGAACATAAAGGAGAATGAAAAACCAATTCCTTTTGGATTAAGACTTGATTCAAATCTATAGCCAAAAGAAGTAAAAGAAGAAAGAGAAAACAATTCCTTAAGGATTAAAACTTGCTTCCAACCAATTGCAAATGGAACATAAAGGAGAACGAGAAGCCACTTCCTTTTGGATTAAGACTTGATTCCAATCAATAGCCAAAAGAACTTAAAAGAAGAAAGAGAAACCAATTCCTTAAGGATTAACACTTGCTTCCAATAAATTGCAAATGGAACATAAAGGAGAATGAGAAACCAATTCCTTTTGGATTATGACTTGATTCGAATTAATAGCCAAAACAACTTAAAGAAGAAAGAGAAACCAACTCCTTAAGGATTAAGATTGGCTTCCAATCAATTGCAAACGAAACTTAAAGGAGAATAAGAAACCAATTCCTTTTGGATTAGGACTTGATTCCAATCAATAGCCAAAAGAAGTTAAAAAAGAAAGAGAAACCAATTCCTTAAGGATTAAGACTTGCTTCCAATCAAATGGAAATGGAACATAAAGGAGAATGAGAAACCAATTCCTTTTGGATTAAGACTTGATTCCAATCAATAGCCGAAAGAACTTAAAGAAGAAAGAGAATCCAACTCCTTAAGGATTAAGTCTTGCTTCCAATCAATTGCAAATGGAACATAAAAGAGAATGAGAAACCAATTCCTTTTGGATTAAGACTTGATTCCAATCAATAGCCAAAAGAACTTAAAGAAGAAAGAGAAACCAATTCCTTAAGGATTAAGACTTGCTTCCAATCAATTGCAAAAGGAACATAAAGGAGAATGAGAAACCAGTTCCTTTTGGATTAAGACTTGATTCCAATCAATAGCCAAAAGAACTTAAAGAAGAAAGAGAAACCAATTCCTTAATGATTAAGACTTGCTACCAATCAAATGCAAATGGAAAATAAAGGAGAATAAGAAACCAATTCCTTTTGGATTAAGACTTGATTCCAATTAATAGCCAAAAGAACTTAAAGAAGAAAGAGAAACCAACTCCCTAAGGATTAAGACTTGCTTCCAATCAATGGCAAACAGAACTTAAAGGGGATTAAGAAACCAATTCCTTTTGGATTAAGACTTGATTCCAATCAATAGCCAAAAGAACTTAAAGAAGAAAGAGAAACCAATTCCTTAAGGATTAAAACTGGCTTCCAATCAATTGCAAATGGAGCATAACGGAGAATGAGAAACCAGTTCCTTTTGGATTAAGACTTGATTCCAATCAATAGCCAAAAGAACTTAAAGAAGAAAGAGAAACTAGTTTCTTAAGGATTAAGACTTGCTTCCAATCAATTGCAAATGGAACATAAAGGAGAATGAGAAACCAATTCCTTTTGGATTAAGACTTGATTCCAATCAATAGCCAAAAGAACTTAAAGAAGAAAGAGAAACTAATTCCTTAGGGATTAACACTTGCTTCCAATCAATTGCAAACGGAACATAAAGGAGAATGAGAAACCAATTCCTTTTGGATTAAGACCTGATTCCAATCAATAGCCAAAAGAACTTAAAGAAGAAAGAGAAACCAATTCCTTAAGGATTAAGACTTGCTTCCAATCAATTGCAAATGGAACATAAAGGAGAATGAGAAACCAATTCCTTTTGGATTAAGACTTGATTCCAATCAATAGCCAAAAGAACTTAAAGAAGAAAGAGAAACCAATTCCTTAAGGATTAAGACTTGCTTCCAATCAATTGCAAATGGAACATAAAGGAGAATGAGAAACCAATTCATTTTGGATTAAGACTTGATTCCAATCAATAGCCAAAAGAACTTAAGGAAGTACGGGAAACCAATTCCTTAAGGATTAACACTTGCTTCCAATCAGTTGCAAAGGGAACATAAAGGATAATGAAAAACTAATTCCTTTTGGATTAAGACTTGATTCCAATCAATAGCCAAAAGAACTTCAAGAAGAAAGAGAACCCAATTCCTTAAGCATTAAGACTTGCTTCCAATCAATTGCAAATGGAAGATAAAGGAGAATGAGAAACCAATTCCTTTTGGATTAAGACTTGATTCCAATCAATAGCCAAAAGAACTTAAAGAAGAAAGAGAAACCAATTCCTTAAGGATTAAGACTGGCTTCCAATCAATTGTAAATGGAACATAAAGGAGAATGAGTCTCCAATTCCTTTTGGATTAAGACTTGATTCCAATCAATAGCCAAAAGAACTTAAAGAAGAAAGAGAAACCAATTCCTTAAGGATTAAGACTAGCTTCCAATCAATTGCAAATGGAACATAAAGGAGAATGAGACGCCAATTCTTTTAGCATTAAGACTTGAACTTAAAGAGAAAGAGAAACCAATTCCAATCAATAGCCAAATGGAACATAAAGAAGAAGGAGAAACCAATTACTTAAGGATTAAGACTTGCTACCAATCAAATGCAAATGGAACATAAAGGAGAATGAGAAACCAATGCCTTAAGGATTAAGACTTGCTTCCAATCAATTGCAAAAGGAACATAAAGGAGAATGAGAAACCAATTCCTTTTGGATTAAAACTTGATTCCAATCAATAGCAAAAAGAACTTAAAGAAGAAAGAGAAACCAATTTCTTAAGGATTAAGATTGGCTTCCAATCAATTGCAAATGGAACATAAAGGGGAACGAGACACCAACTCCTTTTGCGTTAAGACTTAACTCCAATCAATAGCCAAAAGAACTTAAAGGATAAAGAGAAACCAAGTCATTACGGATTAAGACTTGCTTCCAATCAATTGCAAAAGGAACATAAAGGATAATGAGAAACCAATTCCTTTTGGATTAAGACTTGATTCCAATCAATAGCCAAAAGAACTTAAAGAAGAAAGAGAAACCAATTCCCTAAGGATTAAGACTTGCTTCCAATCAATTGCAAAGGGAACATAAAGGAGAATGAGAAACCAATTCCTTTTGGATTAAGACTTGTTTCAAATTTATAGCCAAAAGAAGTAAAAGAAGAAAGAGAAACCAATTGCTTAAGGATTAAAACTTGCTCCCAATCAATTGCAAATGGAACATAAAGGAGAATGAGAAACCAATTCCTTTTGGATTAAGAGTTGATTCCAATCAATAGCCAAAGGAACTTAAAAAAGAAAGAGAAACCAATTCCTTAAGGATTAAGACTTGCTTCCAATCAATTGCAAAAGGAATATAAAGGAGAATGAGAAACCAATTCCTTTTGGATTAAGACTTGATTCCATTCAATAGCCAAAAGAACTTAAAGAAGAAAGAGAAACCAATTCCTTTAGGATTAAGACTGGCTTCCAATCAATTGCAAATGGAACATAAAAGAGAATGAGAAACCAATTCCTTTTGGATTAAGACTTGATTCCAATCAATAGCCAAAAGAACTTAAAGAATTAAGAGAAACAAATTCCATAAGGAGTAAGACTTGCTTCCATTCAATTGCAAATGGAACATAATGGAGAATGAGAAACCAATTCCTTTTGGATTAAGACTTGATTCCAATCAATACTCAAAAGAACTTACAGAAGAAAGAGAAGCCAATTCCTTAAGGATTAAGACTGGCTTCCTATCAATTGTAAATGGAACATAAGGGAGAATGAGACACCAATTCCTTTTGGATTAAGACTTGATTCCAATCAATAGCGAAAAGAACTTAAAGGACCAAGAGGAACCAACTCCTTAAGGATTAAGACTGGCTTCCTATCAGTTGTAAATGGAACATAAGGGAGAATGAGACACCAATTCCTTTTGGATTTACACTTGATTCCAATCAATAGTCAAAAGAACTTAAACAAGAAAGGGAAACCAATTCCTCAAGGATTAAGACTGGCTTCCAATCAATTGCAAATGGAACATAAAGGAGAATGAGAAACCAATTCCTTTTGGATTAACTCTTGATTCCATTCAATAGCCCAAAGAACTTAAAGAAGAAAGAGAAACCAATTCCTTAAGGATTAAGACTAGCTTCCAATCAATTGCAAATAGAACATAAAGGACAATGCGACACCAATTCCTTTTGGATTAATACTTGACTCCAATCAATAAAGAACAAAGAGCCAAATGGAATTAAAGAACATAAAGAAAGAGAAGCCCATTCCTTAACGATTAAGACTTGCTTCCAATCAATTGCCAATGGAACATAAGGGAGAATGAGAAACCAATTCCTTTAAGGATTAAGACTTGATTCCAATCAATAGCCAAATGGAACATAAAGAGGAAAGACAAGCCATTTCCTTAAGGATTAACACTTGCTTCCAATCAATTGCAAATGGAACATAATGGAGAATGAGAAACCAATTCCTTTTGGATTAAGACTTGATTCCAATCAATTGCAAATGGAACATAAAGGAGAATGAGACACCAATTCCTTTTGGATTAAGACTTGACTCCAATCAATTGCCAAAAGAACATAAAAGAAGAAAGAGAAACCAATTCCTTAAGGATTCAGACTGGCTTCCAATCAATTGCAAGTGGAACGTAACGGAGACTGACAAACCAGTTCCTTCTGGATTAAGTCTTGATTCCAATCAATAGCCAAAAGAACTTAAAGAAGAAAGAGAAACCATTTCCTTAAGGATTAAGATTGGCTTCCAATCAATTGCAAAAGGAACATAAAGGAGAATGAGAAACCAATTCCTTTTGGATTAAGACTTGATTCCAATCAATAGCCAAAAGAACATAAAGAAGAAATAGAAACCAATTCCTTAAGGATTAAGACTGGCTTCCTATCAGTTGCAAATGGAACATAAAGGAGAATGAGGCACCAATTCCTTTTGGATTAAGACTTGTGTCCAATCAATAGCCAAAAGAATATAAAGAGGAAAGAGACACCAATTCCTTAAGGATTAAGACTTGCTTCCAATCAATTGCAAATGGAACATAAAGGAGAATGAGAAACCAATTCCTTTTGGATTAAGACTTGATTCCAATCAATAGCCAAAAGAACATAAAGAAGAAAGAGAAACCAATTCCTTAAGGATTAAGACTGGCTTCCAATCAATTGCAAATGGAACATAAAGGAGAATGAGAAACCAATTCCTTTTGGATTAAGACTTGATTCCAATCAATAGCCAAAAGAACATAAAGAAGAAAGAGAAACCAATTCCTTAAGGATTAAGACTTGCTTCCAATCAATTGCAAAAGGAACATAAAGGAGAATGAGAAACCAATTCCTTTTGGATTAAGACTTGATTCCAATCAATAGCCAAAAGAACTTAAAGAAGAGAGAGAAACCAATTCCTTAAGGATTAAGACTGGCTCCCTATCAATTGCAAATGGAACATAAAGGAGAATGAGAAACCAATTCCTTTTGGATTAAGACTTGATTCCAATCAATAGCCAAAAGAACTTATAGAAGAAAGAGAAACCAATTCCTTAACGATTAAGACTTGCTTCCAATCAATTGCAAAAGGAACATATAGGAGAATGAGAAACCAATTCCTTTAGGATTAAGACTTGATTCCATTCAACAGCCAAAAGAACATAAAGAAGAAATAGAAACCAATTCCTTAAGGATTAAGACTGGCTTCCTATCAGTTGCAAAAGGAACATAAAGGAGAAAGAGAAACCAATTCCTTAAGGATTAAGACTTGATTCCAATCAATAGCCAAAAGAACATAAAGAAGAAAGAGAAACCAATTCCTCAAGGATTAAGAGTTGCTTCCAATCAATTGCAAAAGGAACATAAAGGAGAATGAGAAACCAATTCCTTTTGGATTAAGACTTGATTCCAATCAATAGCCAAAAGAACTTAAAGAAGAAAGAGAAACCAATTCCTTAAGGATTAAGATTGGCTTCCAATCAATTGCAAATGGAACATAAAGGAGAATGAGACACCAATTCCTTTTGGATTAAGACTTGATTCCAATCCATAGCCAAAAGAACATAAAGAAGAAAGAGAAACCAATTCCTTAAGGATTAAGACTTGCTTCCAATCAATTGCAAAAGGAACAAAAAGGAGAATGAGAAACCAATTCCTTTTGGATTAAGACTTGATTCCAATCAATAGCGAAAAGAACTTAAAGAGGAAAGAGAAACCAATTCCTTAAGGATTAAAACTGGCTTCCAATCAATTGCAAAAGGAGCATAAAGGAGAATGAGAAACCAATTCCTTTTGGATTAGGACTTGATTCCAATCCATAGCCAAAAGAACTTAAAGAAGAAAAAGAAACCAATTCCTTAAGGATTAATACTGGCTTCCAATCAATTGCAAATGGAACATAAAGGAGAATGAGAAACCAATTCCTTTTGGATTAAGACTTGATTCCAATCAATAGCCAAAAGAACTTAAAGAAGAAAGAGAAACCAATTCCTTAAGGATTAAGATTTGCTTCCAATCAACTGCAAAAGGAACATACAGGAGAATGAGAAACCAATTCCTTTTGGATTAGAACTTGATTGCAATCAATAGCCAAAAGAACTTAAAGAAGAAAGAGAAACCAATTACTTAAGGATTAAGACTTGCATCCAATCAATTGCAAAAGGAACATAAAGGAGAATGAGAAACCAATTCCTTTTGGATTAAGATATGATTCCAATCAATAGCCAAAAGAACTTAAAGAAGAAAGAGAAACCAATTCCTTAAGGATTAAGACTTGCTTACAATCAAATGCAAATGGAAGATAAAGGAGAATGAGAAACCAATTCCTTTTGGATTAAGACTTGATTCCAATCAATAGCCAAAAGAACTTAAAGAAGAAAGAGAAACCAATTCCTTAAGGTTTAAGACTTGCTCCCAATCAATTGCAAGCAGAACTTAAAGGAGAATAAGAAACCAATTCCTTTTGAATTAAGACTGTTTCCAATCTATAGCCAAAAGAACTTAAAGAAGAAAGAGAATCCAATACCTTAAGGATTAAGACTTGCTTCCAATCAATTGCAAAAGGAACATAAAGGAGAAAGAGAAACCAATTCCTTTAGCATTAAGACTTGATTCCAATCAGTAGCCAAAAGAACTTAAAGAAGAAAGAGAAACCAATTCCTTAAGGATTAAGACTTGCTACCAATCAAATGCAAATGGAAGATAAAGGAGAATGAGAAACCAATTCCTTTTGGATTAAGACTTGATTCTAATCAATAGCCAAAAGAACTTAAAGAAGAAAGAGAAACCAATTCCTTAAGGATTAAGACTGGCTTCCAATCAATTGCAAATGTAACATAAAGGAGAATGAGACACTAATTCCTTTTGGATTAAGACTTGACTCCAATCAATAGCCTAAAATAGTTAAAGAAGAAGGAGAAGCCAATTCGTTAAGGATTAAGACTTGCTTCCAATCAATTCCAAAAGGAACAAATGGGAGAATGAGAAACCAATTCCTTATGGATTAAGACTTGATACCAATCAATAGAGAAAAGAACTTAAAGAGGAAAGAGAAACTAACCATATGGATTAAGATTGGCTTCCAATCAATTGCAAAAGGAACATAAAGAAGAATGAGAAACCAATTCCTTTTGGATTAAGACTTGATTCCAATCAATAGCCAAAAGAACTTAAAGAACCAAGAGAAAGAGAAACCAATTCCTTAAGGATTAAGACTTGCTTCCAATCAATTGCAAATGGAACATAAACGAGAATGAGAAACCTATTCCTTTTGGATTAAGCCTTTATTCCAATCAATAGCCAAAAGAACTTAAAGAAGAAAGAGAAACCAATTCCTTAAGAATTAAGACTGGCTTCCAATCAATTGCAAATGGAACATAAAGGAGAATGAGACACCAATTCCTTTTGGATTAAGACTTGATTCCAATCAATAGCCAAAAGAACTTAAAGAAGAAAGAGAAACCAATTCCTTAAGGATTAAGACTTGCTTCCAATCAATTGCAAATGGAACATAAAAGAGAATGAGAAACCAATTCCTTTTGGATTAAGACTTGATTCCAATCTATAGCCAAAAGAAGTTAAAGGAGAAAGAGAAACCAATTCCTTTAGCATTAAGACTTGCTTCCAATCAATTGCAAATGGAACATAAAGGAGAATGAGAAACCAATTCCTTTTGGATTAAGACTTGATTCCAATCAATAGCCAAAAGAACTTAAAGAAGAAAGAGAAACCAATTCCTTAAGGATTAAGACTTCCGTCCAATCAAATGGAAATGGAACATAAAGGAGAATGAGAAACCAATTCCTTTTGGATTAAGACTTGATTCCAATCAATAGCCAAAAGTGCTTAAAGAAGAATGAGAAACCAATTCCTTAAGGATTAAGACTTTCTTCCAATCAATTGCAAAAGGAACATAAAGGAGAATGAGAAACCAGTTCCTTTTGGATTAAGACTTGATTCCCATCAATAGCCAAAAGAACTTAAAGAAGAAAAAGAAACCAACTCCTTAAGGATTAAGACTTGCTTCGAATCAATTGCAAAAGGAACATGAAGGAGAATGAGAAACCAATTCCTTTTGGATTAGGACTTGATTGCAATCAATAGCCAAAAGAACTCAAAGAAGAAAGAGAAACCAATTCCTTAAGGATTAAGACTTACCTCCAATCAATTGCAAAAGGAACATAAAGGAGAATGAGAAACCAATTCCTTTTGGATAAAGACTTGATTCCAATCAATAGCCAAAAGAACTTAAAGAAGAAAGAGAAACCAATTCCTTAAGGATTAAGACTTGCTTCCAATCAATTGCAAATGGAACATAAAGGAGAATGAGAAACCAATTCCTTTTGGATTAAGATTTGATCCGAATCAATAGGGAAAAGAACTACAAGAACAAAGAGGAACCAATTCCTTAAGGATTAAGACTAGCTTCCACTCAATTGCAAATGGAACATAAAGGAGAATGAGAAACCAATTCCTTTTGGATTAAGACTTGATTCCAATCAATACTCAAAAGAACTTAAAGAAGAAAGAGAAACCAATTCCTTAAGGATTAAGACTGGCTTCCTATCAATTGCAAATTGAGCATAAAGGAGAATGAGAAACCAATGCCTTTGGGATTAAGACTTGATTCCAATCAATAGCCAGAAGAACTGAAAGAAGAAAGAGAAACCAATTCCTTAAGGATTAACACTTGCTTCCAATCAATTGCAAATGGAACATAAAGGAGAATGAGACACCAATTCCTTTTGGATTAAGACTTGACTCCAATCAATAGCCAAAAGAATATAAAGAAGAAAGAGAAACCAATTCCTTGAGGATTAAGAAAAGAATATAAGAAGAAAGAGAAACTTGCTTCCAATCAATTGCAAATGGAACATAAAGGAGAATGAGACACCAATTCCTTTTGGATTAAGACTTGATTCCAATCAATAGCCAAAAGAACTTAAAGAAGAAAGAGAAACCAATTCCTTAAGGATTAAGACTTTCTTCCAATCAATGCAAATGCATAAATGGAAATGGAACATAAAGGAGAATGAGAAGGCAATTCCTTTTGGATTAAGACGTGATTCCAATCAATAGCCAAAAGAACTTAAAGAATAAAGAGAAGCCAATTCCTTAAGGATTAAGACTTGCTTCCAATCAATTGCAAGAGGAACATAAAGGAGAATGAGAAACCAATTCCTTTTGGATTAAGACTTGATTCCAATCAATAGCCAAAAGAACTTAAAGAAGAAAGAGAAACCAATTCCTTAAGGATTAAGACTAGCTTCCAATCAATTGCAAATAGAACATAGAGGAGAATGAGAACCCAATTCCTTTTGGATTAGGACTTGATTCCAATCAATAGCCAAAAGAAGTTAAAGAAGAAAGAGAAACCAATTCCTTAAGGATTAAGACTTGCTACCAATCAAATGCAAATGGAACATAAAGGAGAATGAGAAACCAATTCCTTTTGGATTAAGACTTGATTCCAATCAATAGCCAAAAGAACTTAAAGAAGAAAGAGAAACCAATTCCTTAAGGATTAACACTTGGTTCCAATCAATTGCAAATGGAACATAATGGAGAATGAGAAACCAATTCCTTTTGGATTAAGACTTGATTCCAATCAATACTCAAAAGAACTTAAAGAAGAAAGAGAAACCAATTCCTTAAGGATTAAGACTTGCTTCCAATCAATTGCAAAAGGAACGTAAAGGAGAATGAGAAACCAATTCCTTTTGGATTAAGACTTGATTCCAATTAATAGCCAAAAGAACTTAAAGAAGAAAGAGAAACCAACTCCTTAAGGATTAAGACTAGCTTCCAATCAATTGCAAAAAGAACATAAAGGAGAATGAGAAACCAATTCCTTTTGGATTAAGACTTGATTCCATTCAATAGCCAAAAGAACTTAAAGAAGAAAGAGAAACCAATTCCTTAAGGATTAAGACTAGATTCCAATCAATTGCAAATGGAACATAATGGAGAATGAGAAACCAATTCCTTTTGGATTAAGACTTGATTCCAATCAATACTCAAAAGAACTTAAAGAAGAAAGAGAAGCTAATTCCTTAAGGATTAAGACTGGCTTCCTATCAATTGCAAATGGAACATAATGGAGAATGAGAAACCAATTCCTTTTGGATTAAGACTTGATTCCAATCAATACTCAAAAGAACTTAAAGAAGAAAGAGAAACCAATTCTGTAACGATTAAGACTTGCTTCCAATCTATTGCAAAAGGAACATAAAGGAGAATGAGAAACCAATTTCTTTCAAATTAAGACTTGTTTCCAATCTATAGCCAAAAGAGGTTAAAGAAGAAAGAGAAACCAATTCCTTAAGGATTAAGACTTGCTTTCAATCAATTGCAAATGGAAAATAAAGGAGAATGAGAAACCAATTCCTTAGCCAAAAGAATTGGAAAGAGAAACCAATTAAGACTTGATTCCAATCAATAAATGCATAAAGGAGAATGAGAAACAATTCCTTTTGAAATTAAGAACTTAAAAAAGAAAGAGAGAAAGAGAAAACAATTCCTTAAGGATTAGGACTTGCTTCCAATCAATTGCAAATGGAACATAAAGGAGAATGACAAACCAATTCCTCTTGGAATGAGACTTGATCCCATTCAATGGCCAAAAAGAACTTAAAGAAGAAAGAGAAACCAATTCCTTAATGATTAAGACTTGCTTGCTATCAACTGCAAAAGGAATATACAGGAGAATGAGAAAACTGTTCCTTTTGGATTAAGACTTGATTCGAATTAATAGCCAAACGAACATAAAGAAGAACTTAAAGGAGAA
>JAVHNO010000267.1:2904358-3067878 GCA_031439595.1 Pterocarpus santalinus | reverse complement strand
ACCAATTCCTTTTGGATTAAGACTTGATTCCAATCAATAGCCAAAAGAACTTAAAGAAGAAAGAGAAACCAATTCCTTAAGGATTAAGACTTGCTACCAATCAATTGCAAGCGGAATTTAAAGGAGAATAAGAAACCAATTCCTTTCAAATTAAGACTTGTTTCCAATCTATAGCCAAAAGAAGTTAAAGTAGAAAGAGAAACCAATTCCTTAAGTATTAAGATTTGCTTCCAATCAAATGGAAATGGAACATAAAGGAGAATTTGAAGCCAATTCCTTTTTGATTAAGACTTGATTCCGATCAATAGCCAAAACAACTTACAGAAGAATGAGAAACCAATTCTTTAAGGATTAAGACTTGCTTCCAATCAATTGCAAACGGAACTTAAAGGATAATAAGAAGCCAATTCCTTTCAAATTTAGACTTGTTTCCAATCTATAGCCAAAAGAAGTGAAAGAAGAAAGAGAAACCAATTCCTTAAGTGTAACATCCCGATTTCCGAGTTCAGCTTCGCCCTCAGGATTGATCCATTCCGATTTCCAACTTCATCTTTGAAACACAGATAAGGAGGATTATTTCCGAATTCCGAGTTCGCCTTCGGATTCCACATAAATTCCGACTTCACATCCTGTCCGACTTCCGATTTAATCTTCAATTTTGATTATGACCGATTTCCGACTTAGAGGTATATTGGGCATAAATTAAAACCACGACTTCATGTGACATAATTTGCTACTTCACGACTTCCGACCTCATGTCTTAAAAGTATTTATACACGGTTTCCGAGTTTAAGTACCTAGGTTTGGAAATGTGACTCGCGTTCCCGAGTTCCGACCTTATTGTTGAACTCAATTGGAGTGGACACGAGTTCGGAACCTTGAGCCAATTCTCATAGACAAACTAGTTCCGATATCCGATTTTACATCTAGCATTGGCATTCCCGAGTTCAAATAGGAGTTAAGATTATAGGATTACTCGTTTGCATGGCTTCTACCTCCAGACCTAAGATAACAAGGTTCAAAATAGTGTCAAAATGGTTTCCCAGTTTGAATTGGGAGTTCCAAAATTATGTGATTGTAAGCTTTCGACTTAGGAATCCGACATTGATACTGAGATTTCCCAAGTCACAAACAGGGTGATACGAGTTCGGCGTTAGCTTCACTCAAGCTCAAGTAAAATGCGACCACGGTTCGGACCTTAAACGTAATATGGACGAGTTCCGGCTTGAAATAGGATAAATGCGAGTTCCGATTTCAAATAGTATGGTGGCAAGTTCCACGAAGGAGAGCGTGGCCAAATTTTGTCCACAAGAAATTCATCGATCAAAGCCTCCAAGTTAACTACCACCTCAAGCTTATAAACTCATCTCTTTCTCTCCTTCAGCCCCATTTCTACGCCACTTTCTCCCTTGTTCAGCTCTCTTCTCTCTTCTCCAACTCCATTACTCCTTCAAGCTTAGTAAGGCTCTAACACTCCAAGTTTCAGCACCTAGCTCAAATCATACTCCAAAGAGGTAGGATTCTACTTTTATTCTTGAATTAATTGCCTTATGGCTGTATGAACTTGTATTCTTCTTCATGTATTCAATGAGTTAATGGAGGTATTATGATGGATTATGACTAAATTCATAGTAGATCTTGATTTAGAATTATGATTAGAAGGAGGAAAATTAGGAGAAATGGATGGGTTGGGATGCTGCCTGAGTGAGAATTCCATGGCAGTCCGTACGACGGAGTGTACGGCTCCGCCTACAATCGGTCAAATCCGATGAAACTATTTTTAGATGAAAGTAGACATTCAGGGCTTTCCATAGATATATCATATAAGGTTATTGGATTAGTATTGAGGGAGATACGAATTTTTGAAGTTTGACCTAGGGTTTAGAATGTTCATCCGGGCAGGGTGACATGAGGAGGGTATAACTCACCCTATACAACTCCAAATCGAATGAAACTAAGTTTGTTAGAAAGCTTACATACAGAGGAACACCCCAATATAAGATTCCGAGTTTGTTATGGTCCCAATTGTTCCCAGTGATTCGAGGAAGTTGTCCTATGTCCAAACCAAGCCAAAACAGAGTAGTTCAGGAAGGTCGAGTTTCAGGACTTATATCTCGAGATGTACTTAAGCAAATGGAGTGAAACTTTGGCAAATGAAAGGTTGTCCTGTTAGCTTTAATATGAGACCGATTTCACATGATTTGAGCTTAGTTTCTATTTTTAGTGAATTTATACTTCCAGGAGTGTAACTCGGGCTAGTGACTGAATGAGTTGAGGTAAGATTTGAATGTCTTGATTTATATAAATCAGAATGACATGGGACCAAAGAGGTTAGAAAGTAGACATATAGAGCTATGACGTGTCCAAATTTCAGATTTAAATGAGTTGAATAGAGATAAAGGTGGATTATACAAGATTCGGGCAGAACCGAATAGAATTGGCAGAATGGCCAAGATGATAAGTGTTAGTGGAATACATAAAGTTTGAGTTGAGGATTGCCAACTTGACATTGACATATATGTGTTAAGTTGATTATGTTGCTATGACTGTTTTGTCCGTGAAATCTAGCACTATTCATGGGGAAACGGACCTGATCCGTTATACTGCCGGACAGTTCTGTGAGTCTAAGAAGTTATGAATGTTTAGATGTAGGGATGAATTGAAATATAAATGGGTATATAGAAATCCTATATTCAAGAATGACATAATTATGTTATGAGGTATGTGAGGGTAAGTGATGTAGCATATGTATGACTATGCTTGAATATGTTTGAGAATGAAAGAATGTGAAAATATTGAATGTGAATCCCTTCACTTGGAGGCAGTTGCACTTGAATCCCTCCCTGTGAAGGCAGCTAAGACAATGAGATCCCTCTACCTTGGAGGCACGTGGTCAGATGAGATCCCTCTATGTTGAAGGCACGTGGTTAGATGAGATCCCTCAATTTTGAGGCACGTGACCAGAAGAGATCCCTTCAACTAGAGGCACGTGACCAGAATAAGATCCCTCCAAGACTAGAGGCACGTGAATTCCCTTGCGGGTGAGTCGGTGTGACGACGGTCACGGGTGAAGCTGACGAGCTCACTCCAAGGCTAGACTACCCAAGGGCAGTAAATGCACCCTAGGGACAGCGATACGTAACACCTAAGTGTGCCAAGTAAAAGACTAAAGACTAAAGATTTTATGACGAGAAGGAAGATGAAGAAAGAAAAGCAAGTTTCATGTATAGGCATGAATTCAAGTACGAGTAATTTTATGTGCAGATGTTATATTCCCAACATATTGATGTTATCTGTGTTTTAATATGCGACAGTTATTATTCACGGTGTTATAATTAAATGAATTTTATGGGTTCTCCCAAATACTAAGTGTATAATTACAATGAACTTTGCTTTGGACAAGACGTTTTTCGAAATTGTAAAATTAAACAGTTTGTGCTACATGTTCATTTTTTCAAAATAAACCGAAGCAAAACTGGAGACGACCATGATGACCCTATGTATGAAGATTAGAGAATCCTACTGAGAATTTTATAATTCTCACTATTATTTCCATGTTGTCTCCAGATGATTGTAGAAGTTTCCGAGAGCGTTGAAGTTCTTGTCAGGGCGAGGTCCACTCAGTAACGATACTTGACTCCAGGGTATAGTACTATGACTTAAGCATAGTACTGTGCTTAAGAGGGTGTTACATTAAGGATTAAGACTTGCTACCAATCAAATGCAAATGGAAGATAAAGGAGAATGAGAAACCAATTCCTTTTGGATTAAGACTTGATTCCAATCAATAGCCAAAAGAAGTTAAAGAAGAAAGAGAAACCAATTCCTTAAGGATTAAGACTTGCTTCCAATCAATTGCAAAAGGAACATACAGGAGAATGAGAAACCAATTCCTTTTGGATTAAGACTTGATTCCAATTAATAGCCAAAAGAACTTAAAGAAGAAAGAGAAACCAACTCCTTAAGGATTAAGACTGGCTTCCAATCAATTGCAAACGAAACTTAAAGGAGAATAAGAAACCAATTCCTTTCAAATTAAGACTTGTTTCCAATCTATAGCCAAAAGAAGTTAAAGAAGAAAGAGAAACCAATTCCTTAAGGATTAAGACTTGCTTCCAATCAAATGGAAATGGAACATAAAGGAGAATGAGAAGCCAATTCCTTTTGGATTAAGACTTGATTCCAATCAATAGCCAAAAGAACTTAAAAGAAGAAAGAGAAACCAACTCCTTAAGGATTAAGACTGGCTTCCAATCAATTGCAAATGGAACATAAAGGAGAATGAGACACCAATTCCTTTTGGATAAAGACTTGATTCTAATCAATAGCCAAAAGAATATAAAGAGGAAAGAGAAACCAATTCCTTAAGGATTAACACTTGCTTCCAATCAATTGCAAATGGAACATAAAGGAGAATGAGAAACCAATTCCTTTCAAATTAAGACTTGTTTCCAATCTATAGCCAAAAGAAGTTAAAGAAGAAAGAGAAACCAATTCCTTAAGGATTAAGACTTGCTTCCAATCAAATGGAAATGGAACATAAAGGAGAATGAGAAACCAATTCCTTTTGGATTAAGACTTGATTCCAATCAATAGCCTAAAGAACTTAAAGAAGAACGAGAAATCAATTCCTTAAGGATTAAGACTTTCTTCCAATCAATTGCAAATGGAAATTAAAGGAGCATAAGAAAAGATTTCCTTTCAAATTAAGACTTGTTTCCAATCTATAGCCAAAAGAACTTAAAGAAGAAAGAGAAACCAATTCCTTAAGGGTTAAGACTTGCTCCAATCAATTGCGAAAGGAACATGAAGGAGAATGAGAAACCAATTCCTTTTGGATTAGGACTTGATTGCAATCAATAGCCAAAAGAAATTAAAGAGGAAAGAGAAACCAATTCCTTAAGAATTAAGACTTGCTTCCAATCAATTGCAAATGGAAATTAAAGGAGAATGAGAAACCAGTTCCTTTTGAATTAAGAATTGATTCCAATAAATAGCCAAAAGAACTTAAAGAAGAAAGAGAAACCAACTCCTTAAGAATTAAGACTGGCTTCCAATCAATTGCAAATGGAATATAAAGGAGAATGAGACACCAATTCCTTTTGGATAAAGACTTGATTCTAATCAATAGCCAAAAGAATATAAAGAGGAAAGAGAAACCAATTCCGTAAGGATTAACACTTGCTTCCAATCAATTGCAAATGGAACATAAAGGAGAATGAGAAACCAATTCCTTTCAAATTAAGACTTGTTTCCAATCTATAGCCAAAAGAAGTTAAAGAAGAAAGAGAAACCAATTCCTTAAGGATTAAGACTTGCTTCCAATCAAATGGAAATGGAACATAAAGGAGAATGAGAAGCCAATTCCTTTTGGATTAAGACTTGATTCCAATCAATAGCTAAAAGAACATAAAGAAGAAAGAGAAACCAATTCTTTAAGGATTAAGACTTGCTTCCAATCAATTGCGAACGGAGCTTAAAGGAGAATAAGAAACCAATTTCTTTGAAATTAAGACTTGTTTCCAATCTGTAACCAAAAGAAGTGAAAGAAGAAAGAGAAACCAATTCCTTAAGGATTAAGACTTGCTACCAATCAAATGCAAATGGAACATAAAGGAGAATGAGAAACCAATTCCTTTTGGATTAAGACTTGATTCCAATCAATAGCCAAAAGAACTTAAAGAAGAAAGAGAAACCAATTCCTTAAGGATTAAGACTTGCTTCCAATCAATTGCAAAAGGAACATACAGGAGAATGAGAAACCAGTTCCTTTTGGATTAAGACTTGATTCCAATTAATAGCCAAAAGAACTTAAAGAAGAAAGAGAAACCAACTCCTTAAGGATTAAGACTGGCTTCCAATCAATTGCAAACGGAACTTAAAGGAGAATAAGAAACCAATTCCTTTCAAATTAAGACTTGTTTCAAATCTATAGCCAAAAGAAGTTAAAGAAGAAAGAGAAACTAGTTCCTTAAGGATTAAAACTTGCTTCCAATCAAATGGAAATGGAACATAAAGGAGAATGAGAAGCCAATTCCTTTTGGATTAAGACTTGATTCCAATCAATAGCCAAAAGAACTTAAAAGAAGAAAGAGAAACCAACTCTGAGACGCGCTCCGGAGGACAAATTGGACATTCCAACACTAAAGGGCAAGATGGAAATTTCAGCATGCCCGTGGGACCTATCACAAGGGCAAGAGCAAAGATGCTGAAGGAAAGCTTTGGGAACTTGGCTAAAGCAATTGTGGAAGACATGTATCAAGAATGGGCCAAGAAGATGCCAACACATACTAATGGACAACCCAAGATCTTATTATTTGCTGCTAATTGGGCTTAGAAGCTTATACTGGCCATGTTAGGCCATTATCCTATTTTGGTCTTGTTTAGTTTAGTTAGTATAAGTATTTAGGACATCTAAACTTTTAGTTATTTTATTTAGCCCATATTTTATGTTTTATGTTTTATCCAGCCCAATTCATATTATTTAGCATTAGAACACTTCTTATTGGGCTTGGACTTAGTTTAAGTGTTTAACCTAGTGTAAGAGGTTATAAATACCTCAAGGAACACATTGTTTACGAGTTTTGATTAATTGAAATTACTGTTTTGTTTCTTTCAAGAAAACAATGCTTTTAATATTACCCAAGTGAGGTGAGTGATTTGCTTTGCTTGTTGCATCAAGAAATTGAGAGAATTCATTCGAAGGTAAATTCCTTGCGATATTCAATCAATTTCTATTCTATCTTTTCCCTGTTATCTACGTTTCCAAGGACAGGTTTCTTGGGGGTTTAGTAGGGAAGGTCTTTATTCTACATCTTGTTTTCTATCAAAGTGTGTGCCTGGGGTTTTTGGATCTTTATATCCTCGGGGTTCCGCATTATTTGGTATCAGAGCAAGGTCTAGATAAATTCCTATTTATCTGTCTTTTACATTTACCTTTTGTCTTCTTTCCTTGTGTGTTTGCGTTCTTATTTTTTTGTCTATCCTTTATGTTGCGGTCATATATTTGTTCCATCTTTGTGTTTCTCCTGTTTGCTTTCAATCTTTGTTGCTAGTTCAAATTTGAAAAAAAAAAAAAAAAAAAAAGAAGGTGCCGAAAAAAAAAACGAAAAAAAAGCGAAAAAAAAAGAAGGACGAAAAAAAAAAAGAGAAGAAGGAGGGGAAGTTAGAAAAGATTGAAAGGATTATACTCAAATTTAGTTTTGATTCACACCAGATTACATTATCCTTTGTTTCAAATTCAAAAAGATTGTGTTTAGACTCAGTTTTAATTCAAATCAGATTACATATCTTGTCTTTGCTTGGAATTTAAATTTTGATTTTTAAATCTGATTTACATCAGATTTGGTTGATTTACTCCAGATTTTGTGTTATCTTGAGTTCCTTGGAGTCTAAGTAATCCTTAGTTGTGTGTCTTTTGCATTTTTTTTCCTTGCAAATTAAGTAATCCATTCTGAGTCTTCAACTTGAGTTTCTCTTGGTCCTTGTCATCAAATTCTGATCGTAATATTACTTGTGGATTTGCCTTGCTTGATTTCATTTAATTTCTAAAGTGCAACATTCTAAAGTGATCAAGAGTGGTAAAAGGCAAGAGTGGTGAGCACAAAAGAGGGTAAAAGCCAAGAATTGAGTGAAAACACGAGTGTACCCAATTTTGAGTGCAAACACGTGAGAGAGTGCTTGTGAGGTCCTTTTCTTTTATTAACATTTTGCAGGTTGTTCAATGGCTAACAACTCAAGGAAGGAAGGAAAAGAAAATTATGAAGAGGAACCTGGTATGATACTTGACATGAAGCTCATGTACCAAACTTTCACTAGTCAATTTCAAAAGTTGAATAGTAGACTTGATGAGATGGATGAGTGGAGAAAGGAGATGACACAAAGCATGTCCAGAGGTAGTAGACGGGTTGATCTGAGGAATCGACGTCACCATGATTCTAGCCAGGAGCTATCTGGGGAGGAGTTTGATGAAGTTGATTCACCGAAATAGGAGAACTAGAAAGCAGGCTTGGAATAGCAACATTAACTCTATCAAGATGCAGATACCACCATTCAAGGGTAAGACTGATGTTGAAGCTTATTTAGAGTGGGAAAGAAAGGTGGAGATGATTTTTGCTTGTCATAATTATTCTGAAGAGAAGAAGGTCGATTAATCTGTGTGGAATTTTCTGATTACGCTCTAATTTGGTGGGATGAGCTAGTTAAGTCCACAAGGAGGAATGGCGAATACCCCATAGAAACTTGGGATGAGATGAAGAGGATAATGAAGAAGAGATTTGTTCCTTCCCACTACTAAAGCGAAGTGCACCAAAAATTGCATAGGCTCATTCAAGGCTCCAAGTCAGTAGAAGATTACCATAAGGAGATGGCAATGCTCATGATTAAAGCCAACATTGAGGAGGACATGGAAGTAACTATGGCTTGGTTTATAGGTGGTTTAAACAAGGAGATTGCAGATGTGGTAGAATTACAGCATTATGTGGAGATAGAGGATTTGGTTAGCATGGCAATGAAGGTGGAGAAACAACAAAATCAAAGAAGGGCAGCTAAGGCATTTTCGAATTCCAACTCGAAGTGGGGTTCAAAATGGTCTAAGTATGAGGACACAAAGAAGAATAAGGACTCAAATCCCAAGGAAAAGGGACTGGACATAGCCAAGAAGAATGGTACTTCTAATTCATCTTCTTCTGCTGCTACTTCTAGACATAGAGATGTTAAATGCTTCAAGTGCCGCGGCTTGGGCCATTATGCATCTAATTGCCCGAACAAGAGAACAATGGTCATTAGGGGAGGTGAAGTTGTATCTGAATCTGATGATGATGGTAAGTTTGATGGTAGTGATGATATGCCACCATTAGAGGACTGTTCTAATAATGATGAGAATGTTGAATATGCTGTGCATGGTGAGTCTCTTGTTGCTAGACGTGCTTTGAATATGCAAGTTAAGGAGGATAGCCTAGAGCAAAGAGAGAACATCTTTCACACTAGATGTTTGGTTGGTGGAAAGGTGTGCAGTTTGATTGTTGATGGTGGAAATTGCACCAATGTTGCTAGTACCACCTTAGTGGAGAAGTTGGGATTGAAGCATGATAAACATCCTAATCCATATAGGTTGCAATGGTTGAATAATAGTGGGGAAGTGAAAGTTACTAGACAAGTTATGGTTGCATTCTCCATTGGGAAGTATAATGATGAAGTAATGTGTGATGTAGTACCCATGCAGGCTAGTCATTTGTTGTTGGGGAGACCATGGCAATTTGATAGGCGTGTGCTACATGATGGGTACAAGAATAGGTATTCCTTTGAGTATAATGGCCACAAGATCACTCTTGCACCATTATCGCCCAAGGAGGTGTATCTTGATCAAATGAAGCTTCAACAAACTTGTATGCGGAATTTGGGAAGTGAGGAAAAAGAAAAAGAAAGAAAAGAGGCCATGAGAGAAAAGAATAAAGAACAAGGCCCAATGGTGAGAGAAAATAAAGAAAAGAAAGAGAGAGGTGAGAAAAATGCAAAGAAAGAAAAGAGTGAAAAGAAAGAGAAGAGTGAAAAAAATGAAGAGAGTGAGAGGAAATGTATTTATGCAAATGAGAGAGATTTGAAAAGTGCTTTGTTAGGCAAAAGAGCTTTGATTATGATTCGATTTAAGGAGGTTTTACTCTATGAAACTGAACTTAACCCAAATTTGCCTAGTTGTTTTCTTTCTTTGTTCTTGCGGGAGTTTGAAGATGTGTTCCACTAGTGAGGTGCCAAGTGGATTACCACCATTGAGAGGATTGAGCACCAAATTGATTTTGTGCACTGGAGCTAGTATTCCAAATAGACCAGCCTATAGAAGTAATCTGAGGAGACAAAGGAGCTTCAAAGGCAAGTGGATGATTCTTTGGCTAAAAGTGGTATGTGAGGGAAAGCATGAGTCCATGTGCTATTCCAGTTTTGTTGGTTCCAAAGAAATATGGCACTTGGAGGATGTGTGTGGATTGCCGTGCAGTCAACAAGATAATGGTAAAGTATCGTCATCCTATTCCTAGGTTAGATGACATGCTTGATGAGTTAAATGGTGCATCCATATTCACTAAAATTGATTTAAAAAGTGGGTATCACCAAATTAGAATGAAACTAGGGGATGAATGGAAGACCGCATTTAAAACAAAATATGGTCTTTATGAGTGGTTGGTTATGCCTTTTGGGTTAACTAATGCACCTAGTACTTTCATGCGCTTAATGAACCATGTTTTGAGGATTTCTTGGGAAGTTTGTGGTTGTTTATTTTGATGATATCTTAATTTATAGCAATTGTTTGGATGAACACATATTGCATGTTAAGGCTGTTTCAGAAGTTCTTAGGAAGGAGAAGTTGTATGCCAACCTTAGGAAGTGCACATTTTGCATTGATAGAGTTGTGTTTCTTAGTTTTGTTGTGAGTGCACATGGTATTGAGGTTGATGAGGAGAAGGTGAAGGCTATTCAAGAATGGCCAACGCCTAAGAGTGTTTCTGAGGTAAGGAGTTTTCATGGTTTAGCTGGGTTTTATAGGAGATTTGTGAAAAATTTCTCTACCATTGTTGCTCCTTTAACTGAAATTATTAAAAAGGATGTTGGGTTTAAATGGGGACAGGAACAAGAACTTGCTTTTAACACTTTGAAAGAAAAATTATGTTCTGCTCCTATTCTTGTTTTGCCTAATTTTGATAAGACTTTTGAAGTAGAATGTGATGCTTCTGGGATTGGTATAGGTGCTATTTTGATGCAGGAAAAACGTCCAATTGCATTCTTCAGTGAGAAGTTGAATGGAGCTCAACTCAAGTATTCTACCTATGACAAGGAGCTATATGCCTTGGTTCGAGCTTTGGAGGTTTGGCAACATTATTTGCTGCGCAAAGAGTTTGTGATTCACACTGATCATGAGTCTTTGAAGCACCTAAAAGGTCAATGTAAGTTGAACAAAAGACATGCCAAATGGGTAGAATTCATTGAGACCTTTCCATATGTGATTGCTTACAAGCAAGGAAAAGAGAATGTAGTTGCTGATGCTTTATCTAGGAGATATGCTTTAATCACTACACTTTCTTCTAAGTTGTTAGGATTTGAGCACTTGAAAGATTTGTATGCAACTGACTCTGATTTTGCTAATATATATGCTGCATGTGAAAAGGGTGCATTTAACAAGTTCTATAGGCATGAAGGTTTTCTGTTTCGTGGCAATAGAATTTGTGTGCCTATTTGCTCAACTAGAGAATTGCTTGTTAGGGAATCACATTGTGGTGGATTGATGGGTCATTTTGGTGTGCATAAGACTTTGGATGTGTTGTCTGAACATTTTTATTGGCCTCACATGCGAAAAGATGTTGAGAGAATTTGTGCTAGATGCATTGCATGTAAACAGGCTAAATCTAAGTCTATGCCACATGGTTTGTATACGCCCTTACCTATTCCTACTCATCCTTGGATTGACATATCCATGGATTTTGTGCTTGGATTGCCTAGAACTAGGAAGGGTAGAGATAGCATTTTTGTTGTAGTGGACAGATTTAGTAAAATGGCTCACTTTATTGCATGCCATAAAACTGATGATGCAACAAATATTGCTGATTTGTTCTTTAGAGAAGTTGTGCGTTTGCATGGTGTCCCTAGAACTATTGTTTCTAACCGTGATGTGAAGTTTTTAAGCCATTTTTGGAAAGTGTTGTGGGGTAAGTTGGGAAGAAAATTGCTTTATTCTACTACTTGTCATCCACAAACTGATGGTCAAACTGAAGTGGTGAATAGAACTTTAGGGACTTTATTGCGTGCAATTGTTGGTAAGAATTTGAAAACTTGGGAAGATTGTTTGCCTTTTATTGAGTTTGCTTATAATAGGACTATACATTCTTCTACAGGTTTTTCTCCATTTGAGCTTGTGTATGGTTTTAATCCTTTAACTATTTTGGATTTAATGCCTTTGCCTTTGATTGATATTGTTAGTTTAGATGGTGAAAGCAAGGCTGAAAGGGTTAAAGAGATGCACATGAAGGCACATGAGATGATTGAGAAGAGAAGCAGGTCGACAGCCCAAAGAGTGAAAAAGGGCCGTAAACAAACTGTGTTTGAACCTGGTGATTGGGTTTGGGTTCATTTGCGAAAGGAGAGGTTTCCTACTCAAAGGAAATCCAAGCTTGATGCTAGGGGAGATGGTCCATTTCAAGTGCTAGAGAGGATCAATGATAATGCATATAAGATTGACCTACCAGGTGAGTACAATGTTTCAGCTACTTTTAATGTTTCTGACCTTTCTCCTGTTGACATGGATGTAGATTCGAGGACGAATCTTTTTGAGGACGGAGGGAATGATACGCGCTCCGGAGGACAAATTGGACGTTCCAACACTAAAGGACAAGATGGAAATTTCAGCATGCCCGTGGGACCTATCACAAGGGCAAGAGCAAAGATGTTGAAGGAAAGCTTTGGGAACTTGGCTAAAGCAATTGTGGAAGACATGTATCAAGAATGGGCCAAGAAGATGCCAACACATACTAATGGACGACCCAAGATCTTGTTATTTGCTGCTAATTGGGCTTAGAAGCTTATAGTGGCCATGTTGGGCCATTATCCTATTTTGTTCTTGTTTAGTTTAGTAAGTTTAAGTATTTAGGATATCTAAACTTTTAGTTATTTTATTTAGCCCATATTTTATGTTTTATGTTTTATCCAGCCCAATTCATATTATTTAGCACTAGAACACTTCTTATTGGGCTTGGAATTAGTTTAAGTGTTTAACCTAGTGTAAGAGGTTATAAATACCTCAAGGAACACATTGTTTATCAGTTTTTGATTAATTGAAATTCTGTTTTGTTTTCTTTCAAGAAAACAGTGCTTTTGTGTGCAAGTGAGGTTATTTGCTTTGCTTGTTGCATCAAGAAATTGAGAGAATTCATTCTAAGGTAAATTCCTTGCAATATTCAATCAATTTCTATTCTATCTTTTCCCTATTATCTACGTTTCCAAGGACAGGTTTCTTGGGGGTTTAGTAGGGAAGGTCTTTATTCTACATCTTGTTTTCTATCAAAGTGTGTGCCTGGGGTTTCTGGATCTTTATATCCACGGGGTTCCGCATCAAACTCCTTAAGGATTAAGACTTGCTCCAACCAATTGCAAAAGGAACATGAAGGAGAATGAGAAACCAATTCCTTTTGGATTAGGACTTGATTGCAATCAATAGCCAAAAGAAATTAAAGAAGAAAGAGAAACCAATTCCTTAAGGATTAAGACTTACTTCCAATCAATTGCAAAAGGAACATAAAGGAGAATGAGAAACCAGTTCCTTTTGAATTAAGAATTGATTCCAATAAATAGCCAAAAGAACTTAAAGAAGAAAGAGAAACCAACTCCTTAAGAATTAAGACTGGCTTCCAATCAATTGCAAATGGAATATAAAGGAGAATGAGACACCAATTCCTTTTGGATAAAGACTTGATTCTAATCAATAGCCCGTAAGGATTAACACTTGCTTCCAATCAATTGCAAATGGAACATAAAGGAGAATGAGAAACCAATTCCTTTCAAAATTAAGACTTGTTTCCAATCTATAGCGAAAAGAAGTTAAAGAAGAAAGAGAAACCAATTCCTTAAGGATTAAGACTTGCTTCCAATCAATAGCCAAAAGAACTTAAAGAAGAAAGAGAAACAAATTCCTTAAGGATTAAGACCTGCTTCCAATCAATTGCAAAAGGAACATACAAGAGAATGAGAAACCAGTTCCTTTTGGATTAAGACTTGATTCCAATCAATAGCCAAAAGAACTTAAAGAAGAAAAAGAAACCAACTTCTTAAGGATTAAGACTGGCTTCCAATCAATTGCAAATGGAACATAAAGGAGAATGAGACACCAATTCCTTTTGGATAAAGACTTGATTCTAATCAATAGCCAAAAGAATATAAAGAGGAAAGAGAAACCAATTCCTTAAGGATTGACACTTGCTTCCAATCAATTGCAAACGGAACATAAAGGAGAATGAGAAACTAATGCCTTTTGGATTAAGACTTGATTCCAATCAATAGCCAGAAGAACATAAAGAAGAAAGAGAAACCAATTCTTTATGGATTTAGACTAGCTTTCAATCAATTGCGAACGGAACTTACAGCAGGATAAGAAACCAATTCCTTTCAAATTAACACTTGATTCCAACCAATAGTCAAAAGAACTTAAAGAAGAAAGAGAAACCAACTCCTTAAGGATTAAGACTGGCTTCCAATCAATTGCAAACGGAACTTAAAGGAGAATAAGAAACCAATTCCTTTCAAATTAAGACTTGTTTCCAATCTATAGCCAAAAGAAGTTAAAGAAGAAAGAGAAACCAATTCCTTAAGGATTAAGACTTGCTTCCAATCAATTGCAAAAGGAATATAAAGGAGAATGAGAAACCAATTCCTTTTGGATTAAGACTTGATTCCAATCTATAGCCAAAAGAAGTTAAAGAAGAAAGAGAAACCAATTCCTTAAGGATTAAGACTTGCTTCCAATCAAATGGAAATGGAACATAAAGGAGAATGAGAATCCAATTCCATTTCGATTAAGACTTGATTCCAATCAATAGCCAAAAGAACTTAAAGAAGAAAGAGAAACCAACTCCTTAAGGATTAAGACTGGGTTCCAATCAATCGCAAAAGGAACAAAACGGAGATTGAGTCACCAATTCCATTTGGATAAAGACTTGATTCTAATCAATAGCCAAAAGAATATAAAGAGGAAAGAGAAACCAATTCCTTAAGGATTAACACTTGCTTCCAATCAATTGTAAATGGAACATAAAGGAGAATGAGAAACCAATTCCTTGCAAATTGAGACGTGTTTCCAATCTATAGCCAAAAGAAGTTAAAGAAGAAAGAGAAACCAATTCCTTAAGGATTAAGACTTGCTTCCAATCAAATGGAAATGGAACATAAAGGAGAATGAGAAACCAATTCCTTTTGGATTAAGACTTGATTCCAATCAATAGCCAAAAGAACTTAAAGAAGAACGAGAAACCAATTCCTTAAGGATTAAGACTTTCTTCCAATCAATTGCAAATGGAAATTAAAGGAGAAAAAGAAAAGATTTCCTTTCAAATTAAGACTTGTTTCCAATCTATAGCCAAAATAACTTAAAGAAGAAAGAGAAACCAATTCCTTAAGGGTTAAGACTTGCTCCAATCAATTGCGAAAGGAACATGAAGGAGAATGAGAAACCAATTCCTTTTGGATTAGGACTTGATTGCAATCAATAGCCAAAAGAAATTAAAGAAGAAAGAGAAAGTAATTCCTTAAGGATTAAGACTTACTTCCAATCAATTGCAAAAGGAACATAAAGGAGAATGAGAAACCGGGCTCGATCACGGAACCCTGGGATATAAAGATCCAGAAACCCCAGGCACACACTTTGATAGAAAAACAAGACGTAGAATAAAAGACCCTCCCTACTAAACCCCCAAGAAACCTGTCCTTGGAAACGTAGATAACAGGGAAATCCCTACTAAACCCCCAAGAAACCTGTCCTTGGAAACGTAGATAACAGGGAAAAGATAGAACATTCTGCATCACACAGAACAACATGAGAAAAAACCTCACAACTATCTCGGTAGTTAAACCATGATAAAAAAATATGATCAAAATTCTCCTCTGTCTATAGGCCAAGTTGCCTATTTATACATAAATCCTAAAATTGAAAATTATCTAACCCTATCTAGAAGATTTGATTTGAAACTAAAATTTAAAAATTAAAGATACGATTCTATCCTAAAAGATTTATCCCTAACTAAATTAAATCAGATTTGATCTTTATAGATTAGATTAGATTTGATTTAAGTCTTAAAAGATAAACTAATTCAATTTAAATCTGAAAATGTCAAAACAAATCAAAAAAGAATCTAACAACAATCTAAATATATCTCCAACATGATTAGATTGGTTGCTCTCCAAGTTACTGTAATTAAGCTTGATTCCTTGATCTCCAAGTAACTTGAAATGAGCTCTTGGATTGCTTGTTCTCCAAGGTAGAACCAACTTGCTAGAAACAAGCTTTTTTTCCACTGTTGGAATGACCAAATTACCTTCTCTAAGCATGTATCATTCTCCCCCTCTTCAAAAAAATTCGTCCTCGAATCTTGCCTTTGTAATCTTCAAAGATATCTCCACCATTGCCTTTCCTCCATGAAGCCATCTAAGAACCTACAATTGAATAATCTCACTAACACTCTCTCCTTTCTCTTTTTTTTTCCCTTTTTTTTCTCTCTCTTTTTTTTTCCTTCTTTCTTTTTTTCTTTTTTTTTCGCTTTTTTTTCCTTCTTTTCTTCTTGCTTTTTTTTTGTTTTCTTTTTTGAACTGAATATACCTCAAATACAAAAAAAAATGTGGACAAAGTAGACACAATAATTAAGGAAACGAGACTCGAAACGCAAAGAAAAAAAAACTAGGGAAATAAAATTAACAAAGCGGAAACAAAATAGAAACAAAGGATAGTAAACATAGAGTTTTCCTACTAGACCTCTAAGAAACCTGTTCTTAGGAACCTAGGTCACCGGAAATGGATTTTCCTACTAGACCTCTATGAAACTTGTCCATAGCAATCAAGATCAAAGGAAAGAATTTCCCTACTAAACCCCCAAGAAACCTGTCCTTGGAAACGTAGATAACAGGGAAAAAAATTATGCTTATAATCCTCACCTTTTCTAATTTCTTCTCCTATTTTTTTTTTTTTTTGATCTGAACTAGCAACTAAAAAAAAAATGCAAAACAAAGAAGAAGCATAGAGATAGACAGAGATGTGACAACAACACAAGAGGATAGAATTCAAAAACACAAAAAAAAAAGAACGCAAATGGACAAGGAAAGAAGACAAAAGATAAACGTAAAAGACAAAGATAGATAAATAGGAATTTATCTAGACCTTGCTCTGATACCAAATGATGCGGAACCCCATGGATGTAAAGATCCAGAAATCCCAGGCACACACTTTGATAGAAAAACAAGACGTAGAATAAAAGACCCTCCCTACTAAACTCCCAAGAAACTTGTCCTTGGAAATGTAGATAACAGGGAAATCCCTACTAAACCCCCAAGAAACCTGTCATTGGAAACGTAGATAACAGGGAAAAGATAGAACATTCTGCATCACACAGAACAACATGAGGAAAAACCTCACAACTATCTCGGTAGTCAAACCATGATAAAAAAATATGATCAAAATTCTCCTCTGTCTATAGGCCAAGTTGCCTATTTATACATAAATTCTAAAATTGAAAATTATCTAACCCTATCTAGAAGATCCGATTTGAAACTAAAATTTAAAAATTAAAGATATGATTCTATTCTAAAAGATTTATCCCTAACTAAATTAAATCAGATTTGATCTTTATAGATTAGATTAGATTTGATTTAAGTCTTAAAAGATAAACTAATTCAATTTAAATCTGAAAATGTCAAAACAAATCAAAAAAGAATCTAACAACAATCTAAATATATCTCCAACATGATTAGATTGCTTGCTCTCCAAGTTACTGTAATTAAGCTTGATTCCTTGATCTCCAAGTAACTTGAAATGAGCTCTTGGATTGCTTGATCTCCAAGGTAGAACCAACTTGCTAGAAACAAGCTTTTTTTCCACTGTTGGAATGACCAAATTACCTTCTCTAAGCATGTATCATTCTCCCCCTCTTCAAAAAGATTCGTCCTCGAATCTTGCCTTTGTAATCTTCAAAGATATCTCCACTATTGCCTTTCCTCCATGAAGCCATCTAAGAACCTACAATTGAATAATCTCACTAACACTCTCTCCTTTCTCTTTTTTTTTTCCTTTTTTCTCTCTCTCCTTTTTTTTTCCTTCTTTCTCTTTTTCTTTTTTTTCGCTTTTTTTTCCTTCTTTTTTCTTGCTTTTTTTTGTTTTTTTTTTAACTGTATATACCTCAAATACAAAAAAAAAATGTGGACAAAGTAGACACAATAATTACGGAAACGAGACTCGAAACGCAAAGAACTTAAAGAACTTAAAGAAGAAAGAGAAACCAACTCCTTAAGGATCAAGATTGGCTTCCAATCCATTGCAAATGGAACATAAAGGAGAATGAGACACCAATTCCTTTTGGATAAAGACTTGATTCTAAATTAATAGCCAAAAGAATATAATGAGGAAAGAGAAACCAATTCCTTAAGGATTAACACTTGCTTCCAATCAATTGCAAAGGGAACATAAAGGAGAATGAGAAACCAATTCCTTTTGGATTAAGACTTGATTCCAATCAATAGCCAAAAGAACTTAAAGAAGAATGAGAAACCAATTCCTTAAGGATTAAGAATTGCTTCCAATCAATTGTAAACGGAACCTAAAGAAGAATAAGCAATCAATTCCTTTCAAATTAAGACTTGTTTCCAATCTATAGCCAAAAGAACTTAAAGAAGAAAGAGAAACCAATTCCTTAAGGATTAAGACTTGCTTCCAATCTATTGCAAAAGGAACATAAAGGAGAATGAGAAACCAATTCCTTTTGAATTAAGACTTGATTCCAATCAACAGCTAAAAGAACTTACAGAAGAAAGAGAAACCGATTCCTTACGGATTCAGACTTGTTTCCAATCTATAGCCAAAAGAACTTAAACAAGAAAGAGAATCCAATTCCTTGAGGATTAAGATTTGCTTCCAATCTATTGCAAAGGGAACATAAAGGAGAATAAGAATCCAATCCCTTTTGGATTAAGACTTGATTCCAATCAATAGCTAAAAGAACCTAAAGAAGAAAGAGAAACCAAATCCTTAAAGATTAAGACACGCTTCCGATCAATTGCAAATGGAAATTAATGGACAATAAGAAATCAATTCCTTTTGAATTAAAACTTGATTTCAATCAATTGAAAAAAAAAAAAAAACGTCAAGAAGAAAGAGCATGTAATTCTCAACGATTAAGACTTGCTTCCAATCAATTGCAAAAGGAACATAAAGGAGAACGAGAAACCAATTCCTTTAGGATAAAGACTTGATTCCAATCAATAGCTAAAAGAACTTAAAGAAGAAAGAGAATGCAATTCCTTAAGGGTTAAGCCTTGCAACCAATCAAATGCAAATGGAACATAAAGGAGAATGAGAAAACAATGCCTTTTGGATTAAGACTTGATTCCAATCAATAGTCAAAAGAACTTACAGAAGAAAGAGAAACCAATTCCTTATGGATTAAGACTGGCTTCCAATCAATTGCAAATGGAACTTAAAGCAGAATAAGAAACTAATTCCTTTCAAATTAAGACTTGTTTCCAATCTATAGCCAAAAGAAGTTAAAGAAGAAAGCGAAACCAATTCCTTAAGGATTAAGACTTGCTTCCAATCAATTGCGAAAGGAACATAAAGGAGAATAAGAAACCAATTCCTTTTGGATTAAGACTTGATTCCAATCAATAGCCAAAAGAACTTAAAGAAGAAAGAGAAACCATTTCCTTAAGGATTAACACCTGCTTCCAATCAATTGCAAATGGAACATAAATAAGAATGAGAAACTAATTCCATTCAAATTAAGTCTTGTTTTCAATCTATAGCTAAAAGAACTTAAAGAAGAAAGAGAAACCAATTCCTTACGGATACAGACTTGCTTCCAATCAATTGCAAATGGAACATAATGGAGAATGAGAAACCAATTCCTTTTGGATTTAAGACATGATTCCAATCAATAGCCAAAAGAACCTAAGGAAGAAAGAGAAACCAATTCCTTAAGGATTAAAACTTGCTTCCAATCAAATGGAAATGGAACATAAAGGAGAATGAGAAACCAATTCCTTTTGGATTAATACTTGATTCCAATCAATAGCCAAAAGAACTTAAAGAAGAAAGAGAAACCAATTCCTTAAGGATTAAGGCTTGCTTCCAATCAATTGCAAAGGGAACAAAAAGGAGAATAAGAATCCAATTCCTTTTGGATTAACACTTGATTCCAATCAACAGCTAAAAGAACTTAAAGAAGAAAAAGAAACCAAATCTTTAAGGATTAAGACTCGCTTCCGATCAATTGCAAATGGAACTTAATGGAGAATAAGAAATCAATTCCTCTTGAATTAAAGCTTGATTTCGATCAATTGATAAAAAAACGTAAAGAAGAAAGAGAATGCAATTCCTCAAGGATTAAGACTTGCTTCCAAGCAATTGCAAAAGGAACATAAAGGAGAACGAGAAACAAATTCCTTTAGGATTAAGACTTGATTCCAATCGATTGCTAAAAGAACTTAAAGAAGAAAGAGAATGCAATTCCTTAAGGGTTAAGCCTTGCTACCAATCAAATGCAAATAGAACATAAAGGAGAATGAGAAACCAATGCCATTTGGATTAAAACTTGACTCCTATCAATAGCCAAAAGAACTTAAAGAAGAAATAGAAACCAATTCCTTATGGATTAAGACTGGCTTCCAATCGATTGCAAACGGAAGTTAAAGTAGAATACGAAACCAATTCCTTTCAAATTAAGACTTGTTTCCAATCTATAGCCAAAAGAAGTTAAAGAAGAAAGCGAAACCAATTCCTTAAGGATTAAGACTTGCTTCCAATCAATTGCGAAAGGAACATAAAGGAGAATGAGAAACCAATTCCTTTTGGATGAAGACTTGATTCCAGTCAATAGCAAAAAGAAGTTAAAGAAGAAAGCGAAACCAATTCCTTAAGGATTAAGGCTTGCTTCCAATCAATTGCGAAAGGAACATGAAGGAGAATGAGAAACCAATTCCTTTTGGGTTAAGACTTGATTCCAATCAATAGCCAAAAGAACTGAAAAAAGAAAGAAAGCGGTTCCTTAAGGATTAAGACTCGCTTCCGATCAATTGCAATTGGAACATAATGGAGAATAAGAAATCAATTCCTTTTGAATTAAGAGTTGTTTCGAATCTATAGCCAAAAGAAGTTAAAGAAGAAGGAGAAACCAATTCCTTAAGGGTTAAGACTTGCTTCCAATCAAATGGAAATGGAACATAAAGGAGAATGAGAAACCAATTCCTATAACACTTGATTCCAATCAATAGCCAAAAGAACTTAAAGAAGAAAGAGAAACCAATTCCTTAAGGATTAAGGCTTGCTTCCAATCAATTGCAAAGGGAACAGAAAGGAGAATAAGAATCCAATTCCTTTTGAATTAAGACTTGATTCCAATCAACAACTAAAACAACTTAAAGAAGAAAGAGAAACCGATTCCTTAAGGATTAAGACTCGCTTCCGATCAATTGCAAATGGAACATAATGGATAATAAGAAATCAATTCCTTTTGAATTAAGAGTTGTTTCTAATCTATAGCCAAAAGAAGTTAAAGAAGAAGGAGAAACCAATTCTTTAAGGGTTAAGACTTGCTTCCAATCAAATGGAAATGGAACATAAAGGAGAATGAGAAACCAATTCCTTTTGGATTAACACTTGATACCAATCAATAGCCAAAAGAACTTAAAGAAGAAAGAGAAACCAATTCCTTAAGGATTAAGGCTTGCTTCCAATCAATTGCAAAGGGAACAGAAAGGCGAATAAGAATCCAATTCCTTTTGGATGAAGACTTGATTCCAATCAATAGCTAAAAGAACTTAAAGAAGAAAGAGAAACCAAATCTTTAAGGATTAAGACTCGCTTCCGATCAATTGCAAATGGAACATAGCGGAGAATAAGAAATGAATTCCTTTTGAATTAAAGCTTGGTTTCAATCAATTGATAAAAAGCCCTAAAGAAGAAACAGAATGCAATTCCTCAAGGATTAAGACTTGCTTCCAAGCAATTGCAAAAGGAACATAAAGGAGAACGAGAAACCAATTCCTTTAGGATTAAGACTTGATTCCAATCAATAGCCAAAAGAACTTAAAGAAGAAATAGAAACCAATTCCTCATGGATTAAAACTGGCTTCCAATCGATTGCAAACGGAACTTAAAGCAGAATAAGAAACCAATTCCTTTCCAATTCAGACTTCTTTCCAATCTATAGCCAAAAGAAGTTAAAGAAGAAAGCGAAACCAATTCCTTAAGGATTAAGACTTGCTTCCAATCAATTGCGAAAGGAACACAAAGGAGAATGAGAAACCAATTCCTTTTGGATTAACACTTGATTCCAATCAACAGCTAAAAGAACTTAAAGAAGAAAAAGAAACCAAATCTTTAAGGATTAAGACTCGCTTCCGATCAATTGCAAATGGAACTTAATGGAGAATAAGAAATCAATTCCTCTTGAATTAAAGCTTGATTTCGATCAATTGATAAAAAAACGTAAAGAAGAAAGAGAATGCAATTCCTCAAGGATTAAGACTTGCTTCCAAGCAATTGCAAAAGGAACATAAAGGAGAACGAGAAACAAATTCCTTTAGGATTAAGACTTGATTCCAATCGATTGCTAAAAGAACTTAAAGAAGAAAGAGAATGCAATTCCTTAAGGGTTAAGCCTTGCTACCAATCAAATGCAAATAGAACATAAAGGAGAATGAGAAACCAATGCCATTTGGATTAAAACTTGACTCCTATCAATAGCCAAAAGAACTTAAAGAAGAAATAGAAACCAATTCCTTATGGATTAAGACTGGCTTCCAATCGATTGCAAACGGAACTTAAAGTAGAATACGAAACCAATTCCTTTCAAATTAAGACTTGTTTCCAATCTATAGCCAAAAGAAGTTAAAGAAGAAAGCGAAACCAATTCCTTAAGGATTAAGACTTGCTTCCAATCAATTGCGAAAGGAACATAAAGGAGAATGAGAAACCAATTCCTTTTGGATGAAGACTTGATTCCAGTCAATAGCAAAAAGAAGTTAAAGAAGAAAGCGAAACCAATTCCTTAAGGATTAAGGCTTGCTTCCAATCAATTGCGAAAGGAACATGAAGGAGAATGAGAAACCAATTCCTTTTGGGTTAAGACTTGATTCCAATCAATAGCCAAAAGAACTGAAAAAAGAAAGAGAAACTGGTTCCTTAAGGATTAAGACTCGCTTCCGATCAATTGCAATTGGAACATAATGGAGAATAAGAAATCAATTCCTTTTGAATTAAGAGTTGTTTCGAATCTATAGCCAAAAGAAGTTAAAGAAGAAGGAGAAACCAATTCCTTAAGGGTTAAGACTTGCTTCCAATCAAATGGAAATGGAACATAAAGGAGAATGAGAAACCAATTCCTATAACACTTGATTCCAATCAATAGCCAAAAGAACTTAAAGAAGAAAGAGAAACCAATTCCTTAAGGATTAAGGCTTGCTTCCAATCAATTGCAAAGGGAACAGAAAGGAGAATAAGAATCCAATTCCTTTTGAATTAAGACTTGATTCCAATCAACAACTAAAACAACTTAAAGAAGAAAGAGAAACCGATTCCTTAAGGATTAAGACTCGCTTCCGATCAATTGCAAATGGAACATAATGGATAATAAGAAATCAATTCCTTTTGAATTAAGAGTTGTTTCTAATCTATAGCCAAAAGAAGTTAAAGAAGAAGGAGAAACCAATTCTTTAAGGGTTAAGACTTGCTTCCAATCAAATGGAAATGGAACATAAAGGAGAATGAGAAACCAATTCCTTTTGGATTAACACTTGATACCAATCAATAGCCAAAAGAACTTAAAGAAGAAAGAGAAACCAATTCCTTAAGGATTAAGGCTTGCTTCCAATCAATTGCAAAGGGAACAGAAAGGCGAATAAGAATCCAATTCCTTTTGGATGAAGACTTGATTCCAATCAATAGCTAAAAGAACTTAAAGAAGAAAGAGAAACCAAATCTTTAAGGATTAAGACTCGCTTCCGATCAATTGCAAATGTAACATACCGGTGAATAACAAATCAATTCCTTTTGAATTAAAGCTTGGTTTCAATCAATTGATAAAAAGCCCTAAAGAAGAAACAGAATGCAATTCCTCAAGGATTAAGACTTGCTTCCAAGCAATTGCAAAAGGAACATAAAGGAGAACGAGAAACCAATTCCTTTAGGATTAAGACTTGATTCCAATCAATAGCCAAAAGAACTTAAAGAAGAAATAGAAACCAATTCCTCATGGATTAAAACTGGCTTCCAATCGATTGCAAACGGAACTTAAAGCAGAATAAGAAACCAATTCCTTTCCAATTCAGACTTCTTTCCAATCTATAGCCAAAAGAAGTTAAAGAAGAAAGCGAAACCAATTCCTTAAGGATTAAGACTTGCTTCCAATCAATTGCGAAAGGAACACAAAGGAGAATGAGAAACCAATTCCTTTTGGATTAAGACTTGATTCCAGTCAATAGCCAAAAGAACTTAAAGAAGAAAGAGAAACCAATTCCCTAAGGATTAAGGCTTGCTTCCAATCAATTGCAAAGGGAACAGAAAGGAGAATAAGAATCCAATTCCTTTTGGATTAAGACTTGATTCCAATCAACAGCTAAAAGAACTTAAAGAAGAAAGAGAAACCAAATCTTTAAGGATTAAGACTCGCTTCCGATCAATTGTAAATGGAACTTAATGGAGAATAAGAAATCGATTCCTTTTGAATTAAAGCTTGATTTCAATCAATTGATAAAAAAATGTAAAGAAGAAAGAGAATGCAATTACTCAAGGATTAAGACTTGCTTCCAAGCAATTGCAAAAGGAACATAAAGGAGAACGAGAAACCAATTCCTTTAGGATTAAGACTTGATTCCAATCAATTGCTAAAAGAACTTAAAGAAGGAAGAGAATGCAATTCCTTAAGGGTTAAGCCTTGCTACCAATCAAATGCAAATAGAACATAAAGGAGAATGAGAAACCAATGCCTTTTGGATTAAGACTTGATTCCAATCAATAGCCAAAAGAACTTAAAGAAGAAATAGAAACCAATTCCTTATGGATTAAGACTGGCTTCCAATCGATTGCAAACGGAACTTAAAGCAGAATAAGAAACCAATTCCTTTCAAATTAGGACTTGTTTCGAATCTATAGCCAAAAGAAGTTAAAGAAGAAAGAGAAACCAATTGCTTAAGGATTAAGACTTGCTTCCAATCAATTGCAAAGGGAACATAAAGGAGAATAAGAATCCAATTCCTTTTGGATTAAGACTTGATTCCAATCAACAGCTAAAAGAACTTAAAGAAGAAAGAGAAACAGATTCCTTAAGGATTAAAACTCGCTTCCGATCAATTGCAAATGGAACTTAATGGAGAATAAGAAATCAATTCCTTTTGAATTAAGACTTGTTTCCAATCTATAGCCAAAAGAAGTTCAAGAAGAAAGAGAAACCAATTCCTTAATGACTTGCTTCTAATCAATTGCAAAAGGAACATAAAGGAGAATGAGAAACCAATTCCTTTTGGATTAAGACTTGATTCCAGTCAATAGCCAAAAGAACTTAAAGAAGAAAGAGAAACCATTTCCTTAAGGATTAACACCTGCTTCCAATCAATTGCAAATGGAACATAAAGTAGAATGAGAAATTAATTCCTTTCAAATTAAGTCTTGTTTCCAATCTATATCCAAAAGAACCTAAAGAAGAAAGAGAAACCAATTCCTTACGGATACAGACTTGCTTCCAATCAATTGCAAATGGAACATAATGGAGAGTGAGAAACCAATTCCTTTTGGATTTAAGACATGATTCCAATCAATAGCCAAAAGAACCTAAGGAAGAAAGAGAAACCAATTCCTTAAGGATTAAGACTTACTTCCAATCAATTGCAAAGGGAACATAAAGGAGAATAAGAATCAAATTCCTTTTTGATTAAGACTTGATTCCAATCAACAGCTAAAAGAACTTAAAGAAGAAAGAGAAACTGATTCCTTAAGGATTAAGACTCGCTTCCGATCAATTGCAAATGGAACATAATGGAGAATAAGAAATCAATTCCTTTTGAATTAAGAGTTGTTTCCAATCTATAGCCAAAAGAAGTTAAAGAAGAAGAAGAAACCAATTCCTTAAGGGTTAAGACTTGCTTCCAATCCAATGGAAATGGAACATAAAGGAGAATGAGAAACCAATTCCTCTTGGATTAACACTTGATTCCAATCAATAGCCAAAAGAACTTAACGAAGAAAGAGAAACCAATTCCTTAAGGATTAAGGCTTGCTTCGAATCAATTGCAAAGGGAACAGAAAGGAGAATAAGAATCCAATTCCTTTTGGATTAAGACTTGATTCCAATCAACAGCTAAAAGAACTTAAAGAAGAAAGAGAAACAAAATCTTGAAGGATTAAGACTCGCTTCCGATCAATTGCAAATGGAACTTAATGGAGAATAAGAAATCAATTCCTTTTGAATTAACGCTTGATTTCAATCAATTGATAAAAAAATGTAAAGAAGAAATAGAATACAATTCCTCAAGGATTAAGACTTGCTTCCAAGCAATTGCAAAAGGAACATAAAGGAGAACGAGAAACCAATTCCTTTAGGATTAAGACTTGATTCCAATCAATTGCTAAAAGAACTGAAAGAAGAAAGAGAATGCAATTCCTTAAGGGTTCAGACTTGCTACCAATCAAATGCAAATAGAACATAAAGGAGAATGAGAAACCAATGCCTTTTGGATTATGACTTGATTCCAATCAATAGCCAAAAGAACTTAAAGAAGAAAGAGAAACCAATTCCTTATGGACTAAGACTCGCCTCCAATCAATTGCAAACGGAACTTAAAGCCGAATAAGAAACCAATTCCTTTCAAATTAAGTCTTGTTTCCAATCTATAGCCAAAAGAAGTTATAGAAGAAAGCGAAACTAATTCCTTAAGGATTAAGACTTGCTTCCAATCAATTGCGAAAGGAACATATAGGAGAATGAGAACCCAATTCCTTTTGGATTAAGACTTGATTCCAGTCAATAGCCAAAAGAACTTAAAGAAGAAAGAGAAACCATTTCCTTAAGGATTAACACCTGCTTCCAATCAATTGCAAGTGGAACATAAAGTAGAATGAGAAACTAATTCCTTTCAAATTAAGTCTTGTTTCCAATCTATAGCCAAAAGAACTTAAAGAAGAAAGAGAAACTAATTCCTTACGGATACAGACTTGCTTCCAATCAATTGCAAATGGAACATAATGGAGAATGAGAAACCAATTCCTTTTGGATTTAAGACATGATTCCAATCAATAGCCAAAAGAACCTAAGGAAGAAAGAGAAACCAATTCCTTAAGGATTAAGACTTGTTTCCAATCAATTGCAAAGGGAACATAATGGAGAATAAGAATCCAATTCCTTTTGGATTAATACTTGATTGCAATCAACAGCTAAAAGAACTTAAAGAAGAAAGAGAAACCAAATCTTTAAGGATTAAGACTCGCTTCCGATCAATTGCAAATGGAACTTAATGGAGAATAAGAAATCAATTCCTTTTGAATTAAACCTTGATTTCAATCAATTGATAAAAAAACGTATAGAAGAAAGAGAACGCAATTCCTCAAGGATTAAGACTTGGTTCCAAGCAATTACAAAAGGAACATAAAGGAGAACGAGAAACCAATTCCTTTAGGATTACGATTTGATTCCAATCAATTACTAAAAGAACTGAAAGAAGAAAGAGAATGCAATTCCTTAAGGGTTCAGACTTGCTACCAATCAAATGCAAATAGAACATAAAGGAGAATGAGAAACCAATGCCTTTTGGATTATGACTTGATTCCAATCAATAGCCAAAAGAACTTAAAGAAGAAAAAGAAACCAATTCCTTATGGATTAAGACTGGCCTCCAATCAATTGCAAACGGGACTTAAAGCAGAATAAGAAACCAATTCCCTTCAAATTAAGACTTGTTTCCAATCTATAGCCAAAAGAAGTTAAAGAAGAAAGCGAAACCAATTCCTTAAGGATTAGGACTTGCTTCCAATCAATTGCGAAAGGAACATATAGGAGAATGAGAAACCAATTCCTTTTGGATTAAGACTTGATTCCAGTCAATAGCCAACAGAACTTAAAGAAGAAAGAGAAAGCATTTCCTTAAGGAGTAACACCTGCTTCCAATCAATTGCAAATGGAACATAAAGTAGAATGAGAAACTAATTCCTTTCGAATTAAGTCTTGTTTCCAATCTATAGGCAAAAGAACTTAAAGAAGAAAGAGAAACCAATTCCTTACGGATACAGACTCGCTTCCAATCAATTGCAAATGGAATATAATTGAGAATGACAAACCAATTCCTTTTGGATTGAAGACATGATTCCAATCAATAGCCAAAAGAACCTAAGGAAGAAGGAGAAACCAATTCCTTAAGGATTAAGACTTGCTTCCAATCAATTGCAAAGGGAACATAAAGGAGAATAAGAATCCAATTCCTGTTGAATTAAGACTTGATTCCAATCAACAGCAAAAAGAACTTAAAGAAGAAAGAGAAACCAAATCTTTAAGGATTAAGACTTGCTTTCGATCAATTGCAAATGGAACTTAATGGAGAATAAGATCAATTCCTTTTGAATTAAAGCTTGATTTCAATCAATTGATAAAAAAACGTAAGGAAGAAAGAGAATGCAATTCCTTAAGGATTAAGACTTGCTTCCAAGCAATTGCAAAAGGAACATAAAGGGGAACGAGAAACCAATTCCTTTAGGATTAAGACTTGATTCCAATCAATTGCTAAAAGAACTGAAAGAAGAAAGAGAATGCAATTCCTTAAGGGTTCAGACTTGCTACCAATCAAATGCAAATAGAACATAAAGGAGAATGAGAAACCAATGCCTTTTGGATTGAGACTTGATTCCAATCAACAGCCAAAAGAACTTAAAGAAGAAAGAGAAACCAATTCCTTATGGATTAAGACTGGCCTCCAATCAATTGCAAACGGAACTTAAAGCAGAATAAGAAACCAATTCCTTTCAAATTAAGACTTGTTTCCAATCTATAGCCAAAAGAAGTTAAAGAAGAAAGCGAAACCAATTCCTTAAGGAATAAGACTTGCTTCCAATCAATTGTGAAAGGAACATATAGGAGAGTGAGACACCAATTCCTTTTGGATTAAAACTTGATTCCAGTCAATAGCCAAAAGAACTTAAAGAAGAAAGAGAAGGCATTTGCTTAAGAAGTAACACCAGCTTCCAATCAATTAAAAATGGAACATAAAGTAGAATGAGAAACTAATTCCTTTCAAATTAAGTCTTGTTTCCAATCTATTGCTAAAAGAACTTAAAGAAGAAAGAGAAACCAATTCCTTACGGATACAGACTTGCTTCCAATCAATTGCAAATGGAACATAATGGAGAATGACAAACCAATTCCTTTTGGATTGAAGACATGATTCCAATCAATAGCCAAAAGAACCTAAGGAAGAAAGAGAAACCAATTCCTTAAGGATTAAGACTTACTTCCAGTCAATTGCAAAGGGAACATAAAGGAGAATATGAATCCAATTCCTTTTGGATTAACACTTGATTCCAATCAATAGCCAAAAGAACTTAAAGAAGAAAGAGAAACCAATTCCTTAAGGATTAAGGCTTGCTTCCAATCAATTGCAAAGGGAACAAAAAGGAGAATAAGAATCCAATTCCTTTTGGATTAACACTTGATTCCAATCAACAGCTAAAAGAACTTAAAGAAGAAAGAGAAACCAAATCTTTAAGGATTAAGACTCGCTTCCGATCAATTGCAAATGGAACTTAATGGAGAATAAGAAATCAATTCCTCTTGAATTAAAGCTTGATTTCGATCAATTGATAAAAAAACGTAAAGAAGAAAGAGAATGTAATTCCTCAAGGATTAAGACTTGCTTCCAAGCAATTGCAAAAGGAACATAAAGGAGAACGAGAAACCAATTCCTTTAGGATTAAGACTTGATTCCAATCGATTGCTAAAAGAACTTAAAGAAGAAAGAGAATGCAATTCCTTAAGGGTTAAGCCTTGCTACCAATCAAATGCAAATAGAACATAAAGGAGAATGAGAAACCAATGCCATTTGGATTAAGACTTGACTCCTATCAATAGCCAAAGGAACTTAAAGAAGAAATAGAAACCAATTCCTTATGGATTAAGACTGGCTTCCAATCGATTGCAAACGGAACTTAAAGTAGAATACGAAACCAATTCCTTTCAAATTAAGACTTGTTTCCAATCTATAGCCAAAAGAAGTTAAAGAAGAAAGCGAAACCAATTCCTTAAGGATTAAGACTTGCTTCCAATCAATTGCGAAAGGAACATATAGGAGAATGAGACACCAATTCCTTTTGGATTAAAACTTGATTCCAGTCAATAACCAAAAGAACTTAAAGAAGAAAGAGAAGGCATTTGCTTAAGAAGTAACACCTGCTTCCAATCAATTAAAAATGGAACATAAAGTAGAATGAGAAACTAATTCCTTTCAAATTAAGTCTTGTTTCCAATCTATAGCTAAAAGAACTTAAAGAAGAAAGAGAAACCAATTCCTTACGGATACAGACTCGCTTCCAATCAATTGCAAATGGAACATAATGGAGAATGAGAAACCAATTCCTTTTGGATTGAAGACATGATTCCAATCAATAGCCAAAAGAACCTAAGGAAGAAAGAGAAACCAATTCCTTAAGGATTAAGACTTACTTCCAGTCAATTGCAAAGGGAACATAAAGGAGAATAAGAATCCAATTCCTTTTGGATTAACACTTGATTCCAATTGTAACACCCTAATAAATCCATATTACGCTTAAGTCGTATTACGGCGTTTTATTAGTTGTTACTTATGCTCGTGGAACACTAAACTTTACTGGAAATTAAATTACGTGGAAAATACAGTAAATGTTTTTTTTTTCAAATATGTTGTTGCTTTGGAAAAATAAAGCCTTGCGCGAGAAGATAGCAATAAACGAGCGTATCGCAGAGATTTCGGGACATATGCTGTCGTAGACATATGCTGTCTTCTCTGCCCCTTCCATGCCCTTGCATCGGACTCAGGTCCTCGAATGTCGAGTCCTCCATGCTGCTCGGCCTCGGAACGCAGCAGTCACGAATGATGCGAGGGTGCCTGCTGATCACCTCTATACGACGGACGCGACGGCCGGGAACATAGCTGCCCACCGAGGAACGTGCCTCGGAGGGATCCTCCTCAGACGCGACAGGCCGATACTCGGGGAGTGGCGGCGAAGCTGCTCTGACCCTAGGGGTGGCCGTCGAACTCACCTCGACCACGGGAACCTCTGGCGGCGGCATAGGCTCGGCTACGGGTAGACCGGGAGACATAGGCTCCATCTCGATCTCGGGCAATGGCTCGGGCGGGAAATCCCAAGGACCCAACGGCTGTCCAAGGCATGACGAAGATACGTCCATAGGGGCTAGCGGAATCTCTGGCTCCTCTTGTTCAACAACTCGACCCGGATAGAAGTAGGTGCGAACTATCGTGGTGGTCGTGGCCACGATAGCGTGGGCGTCCTCATCATAAGCCCACTCATGGTGGGGAGGCTCCATGCTCCACGTCACGTGAGGCTCCATGAGTATCTGGTGACGAGACGGAAAAACAACTAGGATGAGAAATAAGATTTCTCAGTAGGACTCGACCCTGACACACCGGTGTCATCGTCATCGTCCCAGCCACTTCGGTTTTTAAATGAAGACTGTGGGCATACAATAGGTTCAATTATTTGATTTTTGAAAACATTACTATCCAAAGTGGACCCCATTTTAGTACTTATCCTCGTTGTATTAACAACATCATGGCATACAGGAAAACTCATACGACTAGTCATAACATACATAAACAGATTGAGAGTTATGTTCTTTACTTGGGGTGGACCGAAGTCCCTTTCTTTCCTTAACTTGACTCATCTTGAGTCCTTCTCTTTTCACCCACTAAACATAAGTGGTAATGAGCTCATACCGTGGCCGTCGCCACCATAAAATTTCTGCATTTACAATAGGTGGGTCATGCCATGCCTCATGTAAGCCCTATCCCCTATACTCACACTAGCTGGGTCATGCCATGCCTCATGTGAGTCGTGGGTGAGGGGAAACTTAACTTAGGTCACCTTCCCTTTTGAAGGATCACACTTTATCAAATCTTTTCTTATTAACTTATGATGCAAAATATTTCTAAGTCCACAGTTTCTACAAAATTTCGGCAGCATAACGGCTATACCGCAGCTTCCCAAAATTTTGCCAGACAGAATACCAGTATCACAGCATCATATCATATCATCATATCATATCATCATCATCATATCATCATATCATATCATCATTATCATGGCATCATAATCACATCATCATCACATCATGCTTGCAATCCTAAACATAGGCATATTCTCAAGCAAAGTCTTATGAGCTTAGCTTAGTAAATTAGGTGCAAGCTTTTACATTGGCTTTCGTTTTATTGATTCCTTCTTCTCAATTATTCTAACTTGACTTATATGATTCTCATATTTTAATTTGGAAGATTTATAGTTTAGGTTTTGCATTATAGTTGATTAGAATCTTATGAACTTAATCTAGTACCTTAACTACATTTACATTCGGTTTTCGTTTTATTCGCTTCTTTTGTTAAGGATTAGGTGAGCTTAGTATTTTATTTTATCTAGTCCTCATTAAGTAAATTATGAAGTTTCATTACTTTAGGCTAAGGCCTTTTACCTTTTTAAGTCATTTATGCATAGTCTTACTTAAGGTTAAGTTTTGACAGTTTTACTTTTACCCTAGGCAGTAACTTTAAAAATTCACCATAATTTGGTATTTTATCATTTTAATGCGAAATTTTATATGCTTATAGGGTTCTGAGTCTAGTTTTTAACAAAAGAAGTCCCACTCAAAAATTCATTTTCTAACTCCAGTTATGCATATTTTATTCTGACTTGTTCAGTTTCTAGGTTCACTCCCGGTACAGTGGATTGTGACCTCTCATTATAATTGCTCAGAAGGAATCTGAGAAAACTGTTTTAGGGGTTTGTTCCCCTATGTCTTAGCTTTCATTTAAACTTGGTCTCACTCAAAAATCATTTTTGTAGCTTGAGTTATACACATTTTAGTGTAGACTGCCCAGACAGAAACCAATCCGAGAACAGTCCACTTTGAAAAATCATATCTCACTCATTTTAACTCCGAATCTTATATATTTTATATGTATGGAAAGATCTCTGAGTCTATTTTCATATAAAATTGGTTCCAATAATTTCTGAGTTTTCTGGAAAAAGTTATACCGTTCGGTTTACAGACTGTCAGAAAATCCAGATTTTCACGTTTTGGTTTTTCTCATGTTTTCTCCAAAACACTCAACCTCACTTTCAAGAAACCATTCTCAAGTTATAAAACACCCATATACCATGAAAGATTAGTGAAAAACTAACATGTTGGAGTTCAAAAATATTGAGTTCAGCCATGCAACACACCAAACCGAAAACATGTTTCCAACAAACCACCATACAAGCAACAACATCTCATTTTATGACAAGAATGGCTATGATGCCCAAATCAATCCTTAAAACCACCTAGCTATGGAGAGCATAGGAGTTCTAAAGCTTGAAAAACTAGAGAGAAAAAGGGTTTAGAGTCACTACCAAGAAGCTTTCTTTGAAGGAACTTGTGATGGAAAAAAGATGATGGTGGTGGTGGTGCTCCTCCTCTTGGATCTTGGAAGAGGCTTGATATGTGAGTGTCTTTGATTCTCCAAGAGCAAGAAATGGTGGCTCTTGAAGAGTTTGTGAGTGGGATGAGGAGAGGAAAGGATGAGAGAAGTGGGAGAATTCTAGAGAGAGGTTGGAGAGTTTAGAGAGAAGGAGGAGAATTTGAAATTGAAGAGAGAGAAGAGAGCTTTGTGTGTGTGTTTGGGAGAGGAGTGAAAGAATGAAATGAGGGGAAAGAAAGGTGGGCTGATGGCGCACAAACGGGAGGGAAAAGAGTGATGTGACTTTGCTTCTTACAACAAGCAAGAAAGTGGAAAAACCTTGGGGTAAAAGGGTGAGTTGTTTTTCCTTGGGTCTTGGAGGCATTCTAATGTCCATTTTATGCTTTTCTCTAGGGGTTAAAGGGGAGTACCCCTCTTAGGATTTGGTTGCTTGTCTAAGACTCATCCAAGTGTCAAGATCTAATGGTGGATGACAAGGATCCTAGTCTTGGCTTTTGATCTAATGGTGTAGGATTAAAGAGTTTGAATGAAGGGTGAGATGTTGCTCCTCCTTGGTAGGTCTTTCTAGGGCATATGCATGGAAGAACTTTTATCTCTAAATGTAATTAGAATTATTTAAATGTAACTTAACTTAATTGGCTTAATTACCCATGAGTTAACTCTTGTCAATTACACTTTTTATGATGTCTTGCATTACGGTTAAGCACATGCTTAATTTGGGGTTTAATTTTTCAAAAGTTGTCTTAAGTGTCTTCATCATTATAAACTTAATTAGTAAAGTTAGGTTGTCTTACTTTTGTTTTGACACCTTCGAGTAATTAAGGATTAGACGATTAAGGTTTTATTAAAACGCTTGGGACATTATGATTAAATTGTTGGCTAGACTTAATTTACTAAGCTCTTGCTCTCGGGATTAATCGATTAGTTCTCAATTAATCGCTAATCCCTCTAATTAGCCGGGAACACCGAGCTAATTAGCTTAGGTAGAAATGGGGATGTTACATTTACTAGGGCGGGTCTTTATCCTAAATCTTGTTTTCTATCAAAGTGTGTGCCTGGGGTTTCTGGATCTCTATATCCACAGGGTTCCTTATAACACCCTACCAATTTAATGTTATGCTTAAGTCATAACATGAAATTAAGTAGATTATATTACTGTGTTGATACTCTGCTTATATTTCATGATTCGTATCACATCTTTTTTTTTTTTTTTTGTAAATGGAAGAAACGGTGTGTTGTATATAAAGAACGTGTCAATATTGTAGAACCTGACAGAGTTTAATAAAACACAACAGAAAAGATGAGAATAAGTAATATACCATCAATTGTATATGTGCATATATATAGGTCGGGAGCCGACGCTTCAGTTTATGTACAAATTCAAACAGGAGACATAAGTAGGGTCGATTTATCAAAAAAACATAAGGCCCATGTCATGTAAAACGATCCTATGGGGTCCTCAGGACATTTCAAACCTAACCAATATACATGCACCTAAGTCAGAGGGCCATGCTGTACAATGTCATCTGCGGCTGACTTACTGTAACATCCCCAATTTTTGTCTAAGCTAATTAGCTCAATGATCCTGGCTAATTAATGAGGTTAACGATTAACTGAGGACTAATCGGCTAATCTTGATGAGCAAAAGCTTAGTAAATTGAGTCAAGTCAATGATTAATCATAACGTACTAAATGTTTTAATTAAAACCTAGTTATTCGAACCTCATTACTTTGTAACTTAGAAATATAATTAAAGTAATCCAATCCTATTAATTAATTGCAAGACAATTGTTCCAATTTACCAATTGAGATAGATAAATTCTTATACCTTAATTACATAATTCAAAAGATCAATTCTTTTAGATGAAAACGCTTTAAAAGTGTAATTAACTGAAATCGTTTAAAGAGCAATTTAACTAATCAAATTGAATTAACAACTTAGGTAATTCTAATAGCTTTGAAGATTTAAAAAATTTCTTCTAATTGATGCACCAAATTTCAGCCAAGGATAAGAGCAAAATCCAACCATCTATTTGCCTTCTCATCATGCACTCTTAGATCAAGGGTCTATGTTAGTAGCATCTCTTGGGTCTAGACAAGAGTAGTACCTTCCTCCCTTAGGATTATGCCACTTGGAGTGATCATATTCACCCAAGCCAATCCTAAGAGTGGTCATGCCTTTAACCACTTGAGAAAACACTAAATGGTCTTTATCCAAATGCCAAGACTCAAAGGAAACGCAACTCACCCTTTTACCCCAAGGTCCCTAGCTTGCTTGCTTGAAAAAGAAGTTAAACTCACCTACTCCTTGGCCTTGATGTGAGACAACAATCAGCCCCCTCATTTACTCTCTTGTTTTGTAAACTTCCACTCTATCTCTTAGACACAAAAGCTCTCACTTCTCTCCAACTCTCATTGTTCTTCCTACTCTCCTTCTTGTTCTTGTCACTTTTCCACCACCATCACCCTCATCTTCTATCACCACCCTCATAACTTATCAAGGATCACATTCTTTGGTCTTTGGTAGAGCAAAACAAACACTCACTTAGCCCCATTATCAAGCTCAAGGAGGAGGAATGTCATCTCTAACCCATCAACTCTTTTTACTCCTCAAGAAACTCATTTGGTAGTGACTCTAACCTTCCTCTTTTATGTGTTCTTCAAGCCCTTGAACTCCTAAGCTCTGCATAGCTAGGTGGTTCTAGGACTTGTTTCCAAGGCCTCATGGTCATGCTTGTTGGTATGATGAGTTTTCATGTGTTGTGCCCTTCTCTTTGGCATAAAATTTTCGGTTGGAATGATTTATTGTTGTTGAACTTAATTTTTAGAAGTTAAAACATCGAGTTAATATCAAGATCTCAAAGATTAAAAGTGGTTTGGAAGAGAAAAGTGATCACTTGAAGAAAAGACTAAATGTTCTTACAGGAAAACTCCTTGAAACCAAAATTGTGGAAACTGGAAAATTCTGGCAGTCTATGTGGCACGATCAATAACTCTTTCAACTTAACTCCAAATGGATCGAAACTAATTTTAAATGAAAACATACTCATAGAGCTTTTCATACATATAAAATACATGAAATTTGCTTTAAAATAAGAGAGATATGAATTTTCAAAATGTGCTATTCCTGGATGTGTTTCTGTTCGGGCAGTATGTAATACAATCTTAATAACTCAAGTTATACAGAACATTTTTGAGTTGGACCAAGTTTGTTAGAAAGCTAAGACATAGAGGAACATCCCCATGAAATAGTTTTGGCAGATTCCTTGTGAGGAGCTCGTACTAAGGTTTAAAAGTCACTGTACCGAGAATAAACTCAAAAGCTGAGCAGTCAGAATAAAATGTGCATAACTCAAGTTACAAAATGAATTTTTCAGTGGGATTTGTTTTGTTTAAAAATAGACTCAGAGAAGTGCAATCATACCAAAATTAGAAGCAAGAGTAAAAGGTGAAATTATGGTGAATTTTTGAAGTTACTGCCCCACTATAAAAGTAAAACTAGTTATGGTAAAAGTTAAAGGTTAATGAGGAATAAGCTTTAAGACATTAAGACCCTTACATTAAGCATTTGGAAACCTTCATAATTCAACATAAAAAGTTTCAAAGAGGATAATAGATAAGATTGGCCCTAGGCCTAATAAAGGAATTTATACAAGAGGCAACCTCAATTAAAAGCTTGTACCAAATTTACTAAGCCAAGCTCATAAGACTTGGTGTGATATGTATGCCCTATGTGTCCATATGATGACACTAATATGATATGATATGATGATGATAATTATGATAATGATATGATGATGATCATTATGATAATGATATGATGATGATCATGATATGATGTGATGATGATGATTATGATAATGGTATGATGACGATATGAAAATGAATGATGATGATATGAATATGATATATCGATGATATGATGCTTAATGATATACATTAAAGAAATCACATTTGGGGACGACGATACGTAATGCCTAAATGTGAAAAAGAATCAGAATAATTTTGCATCATAAGCTTTAATAAGAAGATAATGAACTAAGGGTATGATCCTTCAAAAGGGAAGGTGACCCAAAGCAAGCTCCCCTCACCTACGACTCACATAAGGCATGGCATGACCCAGCTAGTGTAAGTACCGAAATTCTATGGTGGCAACAGCCACGGTATGAGCTCATTACCACTTATGTTTAGTGGGTGAAAAGAAAAGGACTTAAGATGAGTCAAGTTAAGGAAAGAAAAGGATTTAAGAGAAAGTCAAGTTAATAAAAGAAAGGGACTTCGGTCCGACCCAAGTAAAGAATGAAACTCTCAACATGCTCATGCATGTTATGAATTGTCATATAAGCTTTTATGTATACCCTGATGTTGTTCTTATGACGAGAATATGTACTTAAAATTGAATCCACTTTGGATAGCTATGTCTTCGAAAATCTAAGAATTGGACCTTATGCATGCTCACTGTTTTCATTATAAAACCGAAGTGGTTGGGACGATGATGATGACAATGACACCTCCATGTCAGGTTCGAGTCCTACTGAGAAATCTTATTTCTCACTCTAGTTACTTTTTCGCATCGTCACCAGAATCCGATGGCGCATCCGGTGGACTGGAGCATGAATCCCCCACACTGTGAGCGGATGTACGACGTGGGATGCCAGACGAAGCTATTTTGGGACATATAGCGACTGTCACTCTGCATCTTTGCATATTCCTTTTTGAGATGAGCTTTGTCATTGAAGTTTGTAATTAGTACCTAGTATTTGGATCATAGCACGACCATGAGCTTTCTTCAATGTAATGCTGTTATATATATGTATGTATATAAATATTATGAACCCATATGGATGTAACGATTAGTTTTGTAATGCAATGTATTTGTGAATTACTATTTATTTATCTTTCTCATGTTTTATGATATTTGGGTATGTACCTTATACGACACGCTCTTTCTCTATCTACCTTTTTGCTCAAGGCTTTACTTTCCAAAGTGACGATGTATTTCAAAAAAAAAAATTTACCATATTTTTTGTGTAACTTAATTTCAAGTGAAGTTTAGTTTTCCACGAGCATAAGTAACAAGTAATAAAACGCCGTAATATGACTTAAGCGTAGTATGGGTTTATTAGGGTGTTACACTTACTCAGTCAGATAGCCATTGACCATACCAGGTCTGGCCGGAGAGTAGTCTACACTGGGCCCCGAGGAGGATGACGAGCTAGTGGCCTCAAAGGGGTCGCTCTCGGAGCTAAGCGGTATGCCTGGAACCATCTGTAGGGGAGACTCTGTAGGAGCTGCAGGTGCTGCGGGTGCGAGAGGTGCTGGAGGAGGGTGTGCCATGTGCAACGGGACCGCAAAGTATGGGGTAGCAAGGTCAAAAGTAGAATGAAATAAAGGTACAGCAAAATTCCTATTACTAAAAAGGTAAAGACGGAAATGGCAAGAATCGGCTATATACAGTGAGTCCACTATGGGATCGTGGTGGAGTTGTAGGTCTGGAATCTCAATGAAAAGAGTGGCCGTCGAATCCATCGCCAGCATCTAAGAATGATGCAGAAATGCAAAACGAGGTGAGAATTTAAAGAAATTCTCAGTAGGGTTCACATATGGTGTTTAACTGATGTCACATTCATTCTCAGTTGCCTCAGTTTTTATTTAATTATAAAAATATGGTTCAAAATGAACTACCCATATTTAATAAGATTAAGAAAATGTCTAGTCCGAGGCAAGGTTCAGTTTTACTTAAGACAGCATATGAAATGGAACAAACTATTATGTAGTGATACTCAGAATAAAGAGCAGAATAAATGAACATACAACAGTAAGTAAATATGACAGACAAACTGTAAACAACTTGTAATGACTATTCAATGTAATCATGCAAAACTCATTCTTGAACCTTTCTTCATAAACTTTTCCATTACTTGGTCCCCTGAGAGTTCTTGGCCTTTTAGACTCCTAGGTAATAGTCTGCTTTTCAGGATCGAGCTCGTTTCTATACAGGAATGCTAAGTTTACTTTCCTCGACCTCCCCACCGATCTATTCCCCTTAACTTTAATCCGGGCCTGGCCCAAGTATCATGAAACTTTCATCATAACATACTTTTCATGTTCATCATAACATAACCTTTATGATTTTCTTGAAAATGCACATGTATCTACATGTATATTATAATTCAAGCATAGAATTGACCGAAATTTTGGCGGCATAACAAAACGTGTCCGCTTTCCCATGAATAGTGCCAGTACTCAGAACACCAGTTTCTCATAGAAGTCATAACATTGCATTCATAATTCAACATTTAACTCATAGGAGCATTAGTTACATTAAGATAGGGTTACTGCCTCAACACAATCATTCAACCTGATTTTTGTAAATCAAGCCACAATTTCTATTTAACTCATTTGGACTTGAATTTTGGATATGTTAAAGTGTTATGTGTCTATTTTCTAACCTAGTTGGTCCCACCTCATTTTGATAAATATAGCTCAAGTTATTTAGGTTTTATCCCGGTCTGCCCTCGTTTTGATAAATATTTCATTTGCAAAAAGTTTCATTCTGTTTGCCTTAGTAGGGCTCGAGTTATAAGCCCCGAAATTTAACCTTCCTGAACCACCCTGTTTTGGCCTAGTTTGAACATAGGGCAAATTTCTCGAGCCATTGGGAACAAACGGGATCTTATCTAACTTTGAAATTTTTTTAGGATATTCTCCTATGTGTAATATTTCTAAAAAAGTTGGTTTCATTCAATTCCAAGTGGTATAGGGCAAGTTTTGCCCGGAACAACCCAGTTTGCCTAGAATCAAATTCAAAAACCTAGGTCGAATTTCCAAAATTCATATCTCACTCAATACTAATCCAATGGCTTTATATGATATATGAATGGAAAACTTTGAATGTCTAGTTTCATATAAAAATGGTTTCATCAAATTTAAATGGCGGTAGGCGGAGCTGTACACTCCGTCGTACAGACTGCCGGGGTTTCTTGGTTTTCCAGCTCCTCTCCTTTTCCTACTTTCATCCTTTCTTGCTTCCTAATCGATTTTAACATCACAAACAACCAACAAACCAGCCAAATATCATCATATTCATTCAATCATCACATCAAGAATTGAGAAAATAGGGCCATCACCAGCCACCCACAATCAAAATAGCAAGGTAAGAATTAAACCTCTACCTCTTTGTATGTGATTTGGCTTGATTTTGGAGTTTGGATTATCAAAACCTTGTTGATCTTGAAGATTTGATGGAGTTGGGTGAGTGGAGAAGAGAAGAAGAGAGCTGAAGCAAGGGAGAAGGGGGCGCAAATTTGGCTGAGGGGAGAAAGAAAGAAATATGTTAACAAAGCTTTGAGGTGGTAGATGAAATCTTGCAATTTGATTGGTTGAAGAACATAAGGTTGATTTTCAGCCAACTCTTTTCATTCTTTGTGGCTTTTGTGGTGCCACTTTCATGGGTTAAGTTGCTGAGTTCTCAGCCACTTAATGTACGGTTAATGAGTTGAAACTCCTATTGGTTCGATTCCGACAGTTTAAAATACCGTAATCTTACTGATTTCCTTTAAATCGGTAAATTGGTTTAAGAAAAATTTTATGAAATCTTCTATACTTCTAACCTAATTCCCTCATATCTAAACTCAATTAGTTGCTAATTAATTGATCCTAAATAAATATTTAGTCAATTTTTAATTAATCTTAATTATTTAATAAAAACCAAACAATTGGATGAAAAACGATAAGAAAATTTTCGGTGAATGTTACATTCCTCATCACCAATTGAGGTGGTTCTTGCTGCATTGGAATTCTTACTCAAAGCTCTACAATTGCTATTTACTCTGAGGGCAAATTCCAACTATTCTAATTGCTATTGAGCCTGAAAATGAGCAAAAGAGGCAAATTTGTAGAGTTGCTGTTTTATATGCACGCTCCAGTGTGAGACCCTGCGCTCGAGCGTGGACTGTGCTCCAGTATACGAGCCCACACTTGAGCATGGACTACACTCCAGCATGCGACCCCGCGCTTGAGCACAGCTTGAAATAGAGAGAACAAGTCTATTGTGCAGTAGATCATGCAAGTCTTAATCCTTAAGAAATTGGTTTCTCTTTCTTCTTTATGTTCTTTTAGCTATTGATAGGAATCAAGTCTCTATCCAAAAGGAATTGGTGTCTCATTCTCCTTTATGTTCCTTTTGCAATTGATTGGAAGCCAGTCTTAATCCTTAAGGAGTTGGTTTCTCTTTCTTCTTTAAGTTCTTTTGGCTATTGATTGGAATCAAGTCTTAATCCAAAAGGAACTGGTTTCTCATTCTCCTATATGTTCTTTTTGCAATTGATTGGAAGAAAGTCTTAATCCTTAACGAATTGGTTTCTCTTTCTTCTTTAAGTTCTTTTGGCTATTGATTGGAATCAAGTCTTAATCCAAAAGGAATTGGTTTCTCATTCTCCTTTATTTCTTTTTGCAATTGATTGGAAGCAAGTCTTAATCCTTGAGGAAATGGTTTCTCTTTCTTCTTTAAGTTCTTTTGGCTATTGATTGGAATCAGGTCATAATCCAAAAGGAATCGGTTTCTCATTCTCCTTTATGTTCCTTTTGCAATTGATTGGAAGCAAGTCTTAATCCTTAAGAAATTTGTTTCTCTTTCTTCTTTAAGTTCTTTTGGCTATAGATTGGAAACAAGTCTTATTTTGAAAGGAATTGGTGTCTCATTTTTCGTTATGTTCCTTTTGCAATTGATTGGAAGACAGTCTTAATCCTTAAGGAGTTGGTTTCTCTTTCTTCTTTAAGTTCTTTTGGCTATTGATTGGAATCAAGCCTTAATCCAAAACGAACTGGTTTCTCATTCTCCTATATGTTCCTTTTGCAATTGATTGGAAGCAAGTCTTAATCCTCAAGGAATTGGTTTCTCTTTCTTCTTTCAGTTCTTTTGGCTATTGATTGGAATCAAGTCTTAATCCAAAAGGAATTGGTTTATCATTCTCCTTTATGTTCCTTTTGCAATTGATTGGAAGCAAGTCTTAATCCTTAAGGAATTGGTTTCTCTTTCTTCTTTAATTTCTTTTGGGTATAGATTGGAAACAAGTCTTAATTTAAAAGGAATTGGTTTCCTATTCTCCTTTAAGTTCCATTTGCAATTGATTGGAAGCCAGTCTTAGTCCATAAGGAATTGGTTTCTCTTTCTTCTTTAAGTTCTTTTGGCTATTGATTGGAATCAAGTCTTAATTTGAAAGGAATTGGTTTCTTATTCTCCTTTATGTTCCATTTGAAAATTGATTGGAAGCAAGTGTTAATCCTTAAGGAATTGGTTTCTCTTTCCTCTTTATAATCTTTTGGCTATTGATTAGAATCAAGTCTTTATCCAAAAGAAAATGGTGTCTCATTCTCCTTTATGTTCCATTTGCAATTGATTGGAAGCAAGTCTTAATCCTTAAGAAATTGGTTTCTCGTTCTTCTTTAAGTTCTTTTGGCTATTGATTGGAATCAAGCCTTAATCCAAAAGGAATTGGTGTCTCATTCTCCTTTATGTTCCTTTTGCAATTGATTGGAAGCAGTCTTAATCCTTAAGGAGTTAGTTTCTCTTTCTTCTTTAAGTTCTTTTGGCTATTGATTGGAATCAAGTCTTAATCCAAAAGGAACTGGTTTCTCATTCTCCTATATGTTCTTTTTGCAATTGATTGGAAGCAAGTCTTAATCCTTAAGGACTTGGTTTCTCTTTCTTCTTTATGTTCTTTTGGCTTTTGATTAGAATCAAGTCTTAATCGAAAAGGAATTGGTTTCTCATTCTCCTTTATGTTCTTTTTGCAATTGATTGGAAGCAAGTCTTAATCCTTAAGGAATTGGTTTCTCTTTTTTCTTTAAGTTCTTTTGGCTATTGATTGGAATCAGGTCTTAATCTAAAAGGAATTGGTTTCTCATTCTCCTTTATGTTCCTTTTGCAATTGATTGGAAGCAAGTCTTAATCCTTAAGGACTTGGTTTCTCTTTCTTCTTTATGTTCTTTTGGCTTTTGATTAGAATCAAGTCTTAATCGAAAAGGAATTGGTTTCTCATTCTCCTTTATGTTCTTTTTGCAATTGATTGGAAGCAAGTCTTAATCCTTAAGGAATTGGTTTCTCTTTTTTCTTTAAGTTCTTTTGGCTATTGATTGGAATCAGGTCTTAATCTAAAAGGAATTGGTTTCTCATTCTCCTTTATGTTCCTTTTGCAATTGATTGGAAGCAAGTCTTAATCCTCAAGGAATTGGTTTCTCTTTCTTCTTTCAGTTCTTTTGGCTATTGATTGGAATCAAGTCTTGATGCAAAAGAAATTGGTTTCTCATTCTCCTTTATGTTCCTTTTGCAATTGATTGGAAGCAAGTCCTAATCCTTAAGGAATTGGTTTCTCGTTCTTCATTAAGTTCATTTGGCTGTTGATTGGAATCAAGTCTTAATCGAAAATGAATTGGTTTCTCATTCTCCTTTATGTTCCATTTGCATTTGATTCGAAGCAAGTCTTAATCTTTAAGGAATTGGTTTCTCGTTTTTCTGTAACTTCTTTTGGCTGTTTATTGGAATCCAGCCTTAATTTGAAAGGAATTGGTTTCTTATTCTCCTTTAAGTTTCGTTTGCAATTGGTTGGAAGCAAGTCTTAATCCTTAAGAAATTGGTTTCTCTTTCCTCTTTATATTCTTTTGGCTATTGATTAGAATCAAGTCTTTATCCAAAAGGAATTTGTGTCTCATTCTCCTTTATGTTCCTTTTGCAATTGGTTGGAAGCCAGTCTTTATCCTTAAGGAGTTAGTTTCTCTTTCTTCTTTAAGTTCTTTTGGCTATTGATTGGAATCAAGTCTTAATCCAAAAGGAACTGGTTTCTCATTCTCCTTTATTTCTTTTTGCAATTGATTGGAAGCAAGTCTTAATCCTTAAGGAATTGGTTTCTCTTTCTTCTTTAAGTTCTTTTGGCTATTGATTGGAATCAGGTCTTAATCCAAAAGGAATTGGTTTCTCATTCTCCTTTATGTTCCTTTTGCAATTGATTGGAAGCAAGTCTTAATCCTTAAGAAACTAGTTTCTCTTTCTTCTTTAAGTTCTTTTGGCTATAGATTGGAAACAAGTCTTATTTTGAAAGGAATTGGTGTCTCATTCTCCTTTATGTTCCTTTTGCATTTGATTGGAAGCCAGTCTTAATACTTAAGGAGTTGGTTTCTCTTTCTTCTTTAAGTTCTTTTGGCTATTGATTGGAATCAAGTCTTAATACAAAACGAACTGGTTTCTCATTCTCCTATATGTTCCTTTTGTAATTGATTGGAAGCTAGTCTTAATCCTCAAGGAATTGGTTTCTCTTTCTTCTTTAACTTCTTTTGGCTGTAGATTGGAAACAAGTCTTAATTTAAAAGGAATTTGATGCGGAACCCCGTGGATATAAAGATCCAGAAACCCCAGGCACACACTTTGATAGAAAACAAGACGTAGAATAAAGACTCTCCCTACTAAACCCCAAGAAATCTGTCCTTGGAAACGTAGATAATAGAGAAAAGATAGAACAGATATTGATTGAATATCGCAAGGAATTTACCTTAGGATGAATTCTCTCAATTTCTTGATGCAACAAGCAAAGCAAATCACTCACCTCACTTGCACACAAAACCACTGTTTTCTTGAAAGAAAACAAAACAGAATTTCAATTAATCAAAAACTAATAAACAATGTGTTCCTTGAGGTATTTATAACCTCTTACACTAGGTTAAACACTTAAACTAAGTCCAAGCCCAATAAGAAGTGTTCTAATGCTAAATAATATGAATTGAATTTGGATAAAACATAAAACATAAAATATGGGCTAAATAAAATAACTAAAAGTTTAGATGTCCTAAATACTTAAACTAACTAAACTAAACAAGATCAAAATAGGATAATGGCCCAACATGGCCAGTATAAGCTTCTAAGCCCAATTAGCAGCAAATAACAAGATCTTGGCTTGTCCATTAGTATGTGTTGGCATCTTCTTGGCCCATTCTTGATACATGTCTTCCACAATTGCTTTAGCCAAGTTCCCAAAGCTTTCCTTCAGCATCTTTGCTCTTGCCCTTGTGATAGGTCCCACGGGCATGCTGAAATTCCCATCTTGCCCTTTAGTGCTGGAACGTCCAATTTGTCCTTCGGAGCACGTATCATTCCCTCCCTCCTCAAAAAGATTCGTCCTCGAATCTACATCCATGTCAAAAGGAGAAAGGTCAGAAACATTAAAAGTAGCTGAAATATTGTACTCACCTGGTAGGTCAATCTTATATGCATTGTCATTGATCCTCTCTAGCACTTGAAATGGACCATCTCCCCTAGCATCAAGCTTGGATTTCCTTTGAGTTGGAAACCTCTCCTTTCTCAAATGAACCCAAACCCAATCACCAGGTTCAAACATAATCTGTTTACGGCCCTTATTCACTCTTTGGGTCATCAACCTCTTCTCTTCTCAATCATCTCACGTGCCTTCATGTGCATCTCTTTAACCCTTTCAGCCTTGCCTTCACCATCTAAACTAACAATATCACTCAAAGGCAAAGGCATTAAATCCAAAACAGTTAAAGGATTAAAACCATACACAAGCTCAAATGGAGAAAAACCTGTAGAAGAATGTATAGTCCTATTATAAGCAAACTCAATAAAAGGCAAACAATCTTCCCAAGTTTTCAAATTCTTACCAACAATTGCACGCAATAAAGTCCCTAAAGTTCTATTCACCACTTCAGTTTGACCATCAGTTTGTGGGTGACAAGTAGTAGAATAAAGCAATTTTGTTCCCAACTTACCCCACAACACTTTCCAAAAATGACTCAAAAACTTCACATCACGGTCAGAAACAATAGTTCTAGGGACACCATGCAAACGCACAACTTCTCTAAAGAACAAATCAGCAGTATTTGTTGCATCATTAGTTTTATGGCATGCAATAAAGTGAGCCATTTTACTAAATCTGTCCACTACAACAAAAATGCTATCTCTACCCTTCCTAGTTCTAGGCAATCCAAGCACAAAATCCATGGATATGTCAATCCAAGGATGAGTAGGAATAGGTAAGGGCGTATACAAACCATGTGGCATAGACTTAGATTTAGCTTGTTTACATGCAATGCATCTAGCACAAATTCTCTCAACATCTTTTCGCATGTGAGGCCAATAAAAATGTTCAGACAACACATCCAAAGTCTTATGCACACCAAAATGATCCATCAATCCACCACAATGTGATTCCCTAACAAGCAATTCTCTAGTTGAGCAAATAGGCACACAAATTCTATTGCCACGAAACAGAATACCTTCATGCCTATAGAACTTGTTAAATGCACCCTTTTCACATGCAGCATATATATTAGCAAAATCAGTCGGTTGCATACAAATCTTTCAAGTGCTCAAATCCTAACAACTTAGAAGTAAGTGTAGTGATTAAAACATATCTCCTAGATAAAGCATCAAAGAACTACATTCTCTTTTCCTTGCTTATAAGCAATCACATATGGAAAGGTCTCAATGAATTCTACCCATTTGGCATGTCTTTTGTTCAACTTACATTGACCTTTTAGGTGCTTCAAAGACTCATGATCAGTGTGAATCACAAACTCTTTGGGCAGCAAATAATGTTGCCAAACCTCCAAAGCTCGAACCAAGGCATATAGCTCCTTGTCATAGGTAGAATACTTGAGTTGAGCTCTATTCAACTTCTCACTGAAGAATGCAATAGGACGTTTTTCCTGCATCAAAACAGCACCTATACCAATCCCAGAAGCATCACATTCTACTTCAAAAGTCTTATCAAAATTAGGCAAAACAAGAATAGGAGCAGAACATAATTTTTCTTTCAAAATGTCAAAAGCAAGTTCTTGTTCCTGTCCCCATTTAAACAACATCCTTTTTAACAATTTCAGTTAAAGGAGCAGCAATGGTAGAGAAATTTTTCACAAATCTCCTATAAAACCCAGCTAAACCATGAAAACTCCTTACCTCAGAAACACTCTTAGGCGTTGGCCATTCTTGAATAGCCTTCACCTTCTCCTCATCAACCTCAATACCATGTGCACTCACAACAAAACCAAGAAACACAACTCTATCAATGCAAAATGTGCACTTCCTAAGGTTGGCATACAACTTCTCCTTCCTAAGAACTTCTAAAACAGCCTTTACATGCAATATGTGTTCATCCAAACATTTGCTATAAATTAAGATATCATCAAAATAAACAACCACAAACTTCCCCAAGAAATCCCTCAAAACATGGTTCATTAAGCGCATGAAAGTACTAGGTGCATTAGTTAACCCAAAAGGCATAACCAACCACTCATAAAGACCATATTTTGTTTTAAATGCAGTCTTCCATTCATCCCCTGGTTTCATTCTAATTTGGTGATACCCACTTTTCAAATCAATTTTAGTGAATATGCATGCACCATTTAACTCATCAAGCATGTCATCTAACCTAGGAATAGGATGGCGATACTTTACCGTTATCTTGTTGACTGCACAACAATCCACACACATCCTCCAAGTGCCATCTTTCTTTGGAACCAACAAAACTGGAACAGCACATGGACTCATGCTTTCCCTCACATACCCTTTAGCCAGTAAATCATCCACTTGCCTTTGAAGCTCCTTTGTCTCCTCAGGATTACTTCTATAGGCTGGTCTATTTGGAATACTAGCTCCGGGCACAAAATCAATTTGGTGCTCAATCCCTCTCAATGGTGGTAATCCACTTGGCACCTCACTAGGGAACACATCTTCAAACTCCTGCAACAAAGAAAGAAAACAACTAGGCAAATTTGGGTTAAGTTCAGTTTCATAGAGTAAAACCTCCTTAAATCGAATCATAATCAAAGCTCTTTTGCCTAACAAAGCACTTTTCAAATCTCGCTCTTTTGCATAAAAACATTTCCTCTCACTCTCTTCATTTTTCTCACTCTTCTCTTTCTTTTCACTCTTTTCTTTCTTTTCATTTTTCTCACCTCTCTCTTTCTTTTCTTTATTTTCTCTCACCATTGGGCCTTGTTCTTTATTCTTTTCTCTCATGGCCTCTTTTCTCTCTTTTTCTTTTTCCTCACTTCCCAAATTCCCCATACAAGTTTGTTGAAGCTTCATTTGATCAAGATAGACCTCGCTGGGCGATAATGGTGCAAGAGTGATCTTGTGGCCATTATACTCAAAGGAATACCTATTCTTGTACCCATCATGTAGCACACGCCTATCAAATTGCCATGGTCTCCCCAACAACAAATGACTAGCCTGCATGGGTACTACATCACACATTACTTCATCACTATACTTCCCAATGGAGAATGCAACCACAACTTGTCTAGTAACTTTCACTTCCCCACTATTATTCAACCATTGCAACCTATATGGATTAGGATGCTTATCATGCTTCAATCCCAACTTCTCCACGAAGGTGGTACTAGCAACATTGGTGCAACTTCCACCATCAACAATCAAACTGCACACCTTTCCACCAACCAAACATCTAGTGTGAAAGATGTTCTCTCTTTGCTCTAGGCTATCCTCCTTAACTTGCATATTCAAAGCACGTCTAGCAACAAGAGACTCACCATGCACAGCATATTCAACATTCTCATCATTATCAGAACAGTCCTCTAATGGTGGCATATCATCACTACCATCAGACTTACCATCATCATCAGATTCAGATACAACTTCACCTCCCCTAATGACCATTGTTCTCTTGTTTGGGCAATTATATGCATAATGGCCCAAGCCGTGGCACTTGAAGCATTTAACATCTCTATGTCTAGAAGTAGCAGTAGAGGAAGATGAATTAGAAGTACCATTCTTCTTGGCTATGTCCAGTCCCTTCTCCTTGGGATTTGAGTCCTTATTCTTCTTTGTGTCCTCATACTTAGACCATTTTGAACCCCACTTTGAGTTGGAATTCGAAAATGCCTTAGCTGCCCTTCTTTGATTTTGTTGTTTCTCTACCTTCATTGCCATGCTAACCAAATCCTCCATCTCCACATAATGGTGTAATTCTACCACATCTGCAATCTCCTTATTTAAACCACCTATAAACCGAGCCATAGTTACTTCCATGTCCTCCTCAATGTTGGCTTTAATCATGAGCATTTCCATCTCCTTATGGTAATCTTCTACTGACTTGGAGCCTTGAATGAGCCTATGCAATTTTTGGTGCACTTCCCTATAGTAGTGGGAAGGAACAAATCTCTTCTTCATTATCCTCTTCATCTCATCCCAAGTTTCTATGGGGTATTCCCCATTCCTCCTTTTGGACTTAACTAGCTCATCCCACCAAATTAGAGCATAATTAGAAAATTCCACAAGACTAATCTGACCTTCTCCTCTTCAGAATAATTATGACAAGCAAAAATCATCTCCACCTTTCTTTCCCACTCTAAATAAGCTTCAGTATCATTCCTACCCTTGAATGGTGGTATCTGCATCTTGATAGCATTAATGTTGCTATCCCAAGCTCTGTTTCTAGTTCTCCTATTTCTGGCTGAATCAACTTCATCAAACTCCTCCCCAGATAGCTCATGGCTGGAATCATGGTGACGTCGATTCCTCAGATCAACCCGTCTACTTCCTCTGGACATGCTTTGTGTCATCTCCTTTCTCCACTCATCCATCTCATCAAGTCTACTATTCAACTTCTGAAATTGACTAGTGAAAGCTTGGTACATGAGCTTCATGTCAAGTATCATACCAGGTTCCTCTTCATAATTTTCTTTTCCTTCCTTCCTTGAGTTGTTAGCCATTGAACAACCTGCAAAATGTTAATAAAAGAAAAGGACCTCACAAGCACTCTCTCACGTGTTTGCACTCAAAATTGGGTACACTCATGTTTTCACTCAATTCTTGGCTTTTACCCTCTTTTGTGCTCACCACTCTTGCCTTTTACCACTCTTGATCACTTTAGAATGTTGCACTTTAAAAATTAAATGAAATCAAGCAAGGCAAATCCACAAGTAATATTACGATCAGAATTTGATAACAAGGACCAAGAGAAACTCAAGTTGAAGACTTAGAATGGATTACTTAATTTGCAAGGAAAAAAAAATGCAAAAGACACACAACTAAGGATTACTTAGACTCCAAGGAACTCAAGATAACACAAAATCTGGTGTAAATCAACCAAATCTGATGTAAATCAGATTTAAAAATCAAAATTTAAATTCCAAGGAAAGACAAGATATGTAATCTGATTTGAATTAAAACTGAATCTAAACACAATCTTTTTGAATTTGAAACAAAGGATAATGTAATCTGATGGGAATCAAAACTAAATCGGAGTATAATCCTTTCAATCTTTTCTAACTTCCCCTCCTTCTTCTCTTTTTTTTTTTTTTTTTTTCGTCCTTCTTTTTTTTTGGCTTTTTTTTTCGTTTTTTTTTCTGCACCTTCTTTTTTTTTTTTTTTTCAAATTTGAACTAGCAACAAAGATTGAAAGCAAACAGGAGAAACACAAAAATGGAACAAAGATATGACCGCAACACAAAGGATAGACAAAAAAATAAGAACGCAAACAGACAAAGAAAGAAGACAAAAGGTAAACGTAAAAGACAGATAAATAGGAATTTATCTAGACCTTGCTCTGATACCAAATGATGCGGAACCCCGTGGATATAAAGATCCGTAAACCCAGGCACACACTTTGATAGAAAACAAGGCGTAGAATAAAGACCTCCCTACTAAACCCCCAAGAAACCTGTCCTTGGAAACGTAGATAACAGGGAAAAGATAGAACAGAAATTGATTGAATATCACAAGGAATTTACCTTAGGATGAATTCTCTCAATTTCTTGATGCAACAAGCAAAGCAAATCACTCACCTCACTTGCACACAAAACCACTGTTTTCTTGAAAGAAAACAAAACAGAATTTCAATTAATCAAAAACTAATAAACAATGTGTTCCTTGAGGTATTTATAACCTCTTACACTAGGTTAAACACTTAAACTAAGTCCAAGCCCAATAAGAAGTGTTCTAATGCTAAATAATATGAATTGGGCTGGATAAAACATAAAACATAAAATATGGGCTAAATAAAATAACTAAAAGTTTAGATGTCCTAAATACTTAAACTAACTAAACTAAACAAGATCAAAATAGGATAATGGCCCAACATGGCCAGTATAAGCTTCTAAGCCCAATTAGCAGCAAATAACAAGATCTTGGCTTGTCCATTAGTATGTGTTGGCATCTTCTTGGCCCATTCTTGATACATGTCTTCCACAATTGCTTTAGCCAAGTTCCCAAAGCTTTCCTTCAGCATCTTTGCTCTTGCCCTTGTGATAGGTCCCACGGGCATGCTGAAATTCCCATCTTGCCCTTTAGTGCTGGAACGTCCAATTTGTCCTCCGGAGCACGTATCAGAATTGGTTTCTTATTCTCCTTTAAGCTCTGTTTGCAATTGATTGGAAGCCAGTCTTAATCCATAAGGAATAGGTTTCTCTTTCTTCTTTAAGTTCTTTTGGCTATTGATTGGAATCAAGTCTTAATTTGAAAGGAATTGGTTTCTTATTCTCCTTTATGTTCCATTTGAAAATTGATTGGAAGCAAGTGTTAATCCTTAAGGAATTGGTTTCTCTTTCCTCTTTATTTTCTTTTGGCTATTGATTAGAATCAAGTCTTTATCCAAAAGGAATTGGTGTCTCATTCTCCTTTTTGTTCCATTTGCAATTGGTTGGAAGCAAGTCTTAATCCTTAAGAAATTGGTTTCTCGTTCTTCTTTAAGTTCTTTTGGCTATTGATTGGAATCAAGTCTTTATCCAAAAGGAATTGCTTTCTCATTCTCCTTTATGTTCCATTTGCATTTGATTGGAAGCAAGTCTTAATCCTTAAGGAATTGGTTTCTTTTTCTTCTTTAACTTCTTTTGGCAATAGATTGGAAACAAGTCTTAATTTGAAAGGAATTGGTTTCTCATTCTCCTTTATGTTCCATTTGCAATTGATTGGAAGCAAGTGTTAATCCATAAGGAATTGGTTTCCTTTTCCTCTTCATATTCTTTTGGCTATAGATTAGAATCAAGTCTAACTCGAAGAGGAATTGGTGTCTCATTCTCCTATATATGTTCCTTTTGCAATTGATTGGAAGCCAGTCTTAATCCTTAAGGAGTTGGTTTCTCTTTCTTCTTTAAGTTCTTTTGGCTATTGATTGGAAGTCTTAATCCAAAACGAACTGGTTTCTCATTCTCGTATATGTTCCTTTTGCAATTGATTGGAAGCAAGTCTTAATCCTCAAGAAATTGGTTTCTCTTTCTTCTTTCAGTTCTTTTGGCTATTGATTGGAATCAAGTCTTAATCCAAAAGGAATTGGTTTCTCATTCTCCTTTATGTTGCCTTTGCAATTGATTGGAAGCAAGTCCTAATCCTTAAGGAATTGGTTTCTCTTTCTTCTTTAAGTTCTTTTGGCTATTGATTGGAATCTAGTCTTAATTTGAAAAGAATTGGTTTCTTATTCTCCTTTATGTTCCATTGGAAAATTGATTAGAAGCAAGTGTTAATCCTTAAGGAATTGGTTTCTCTTTCCTCTTTATCTTCTTTTGGCTATTGATTAGAATCAAGTCTTTATCCCAAACGAATTGGTGTCTCATTCTCCTTTATGTTCCATTTGCAATTGATTGGAAGCAAGTGTTAATCTTTAAGGAATTGGTTTCTCTTTCCTCTTTATATTCTTTTGGCTATTGATTAGAATCAAGTCTTTATCCACAAGGAATCGGTGTCTCATTCTCCTTTTTGTTCTATTTGCAATTGATTGGAAGCAAGTCTTAATCCTTAAGGAATTGGTTTCTCTTTCTTCTTTAAGTTCTCTTGGCTATAGATTGGAAGCAAGTCCTAATTTGAAAGGAATTGGTTTCTTATTCTCCTTTAAGTACCGTTTGCAATTGATTGGAAGCAAGTCTTAATCCTTAAGAAATTGGTTTCTCGTTCTTCTTTAAGTTCTTTGGGCTATTGATAGGAATAAAGTCTTTATCCAAAAGGAATTGGTGTCTCATTCTCCCTTATGTTCCTTTTGCAATTGATTGGAAGCCAGTCTTAATCCTTAAGGAGTTGGTTTCTCTTTCTTCTTTAAGTTCTTTTGGCTATTGATTGGAATCAAGCCTTAATCCAAAAGGAACTGGTTTCTCATTGTCCTATATGTTCTTTTTGCAATTGATTGGAAGGAAGTCTTAATCCTTAAGGAATTGGTTTCTCCTTCTTCTTTAAGTTCTTTTGGCAATTGATTGGAATCAAGTCTTAATCCAAAGGGAATTGGTTTCTCATTCTCCTTTATTTCTTTTTGCAATTGATTGGAAGCAAGTCTTAATCCTTAAGGAATTGGTTTCTCTTTCTTCTTTAAGTTCTTTTGGCTATTGATTGGAATTAGGTCTTAATCCAAAAGGAATTGGTTTCTCATTCTCCTTTATGTTCCTTTTGCAATTGATTGGAAGCCAGTCCTAGTCCTTAAGGAAGTGGTTTCTTTTTCTTCTTTAACTTCTTTTGGCTATAGATTGGAAACAAGTCTTAATGTGAAAGGAATTGGTTTCTCATTCTCCTTTATGTTCCATTTGCAATTGATTAGGAGCAAGTCTTAATCCTTAAGGAATTGGCTTCTCGTTCTTCTTTAAATTCTTTTGGCTATTGATTGGAATCCAGCCTTAATTTGAAAGGAATTGGTTTCTCATTCTCCTTAAGGAATTGGTTTCTCTTTCCTCTTTATATTCTTTTGGCTATCGATTAGAATCAAGTCTTTATCCAAAAGGAATCGGTGTCTCATTCTCCTTTATGTTCTATTTGCAATTGATTGGAAGCAAGTCTTAATGCTTAAGGAATTGGTTTCTCTTTCTTCTTTAAATTCTTTTGGCTATAGATTGGAAGCAAGCCTTAATTTGAAAGGAATTGGTTTCTCATTCTCCTATATGTTCCATTTGCAATTGATTGGAAGCAAGTGTTAATCCTTAAGGAATTGGTTTCTCTTTCCAATTTATATTCTTTTGGCTATTGATTAGAATCAAGACTTTATCCAAAAGGAATCCGTGTCTCATTCTCCTTTATGCACCATTTGGAATTGACTGGAAACAAGTCTTAATCCTTAAGGAATTGGTTTCTCTTTCTTCTTTAAGTTCTTCTGGCTATAGATTGGAAGCAAGTCTTAATTTGAAAGGAATTGGTTTCTTATTCTCCTTTAAGTTCCGTTTGCAATTGATTGGAAGCAAGTCTTCTTCCTTAAGAAATTGGTTTCTCATTCTTCTTTAAGTTCTTTGGGCTATTGATAGGAATAAGGTCTTTATCCAAAAGGAATTGGTGTCTCATTCTCCTTTATGTTCCTTTTGCAATTGATTGGAAGCCAGTCTTAATCCTTAAGGAGTTAGTTTCTCTTTCTTCTTTAAGTTCTTTTGGCTATTGATTGGAATCAAGTCTGAATCCAAAAGGAACTGGTTTCTCATTCTCCTGTATTTTCTTTTTGCAATTGATTGGAAGCAAGTCTTAATCCTTAAGTAATTGGTTTCTCTTTCTTCTTTATGTTCTTTTGGCTATTGATTGGAATCAAGTCTTAATCCAAAACGAACTGGTTTCTCATTCTCGTATATGTTCCTTTTGCAATTGATTGGAAGCAAGTATAAATCCTCAAGGAATTGATTTCTCTTTCTTCTTTAAGTTCTTTTGGCTATTGATTGGAATCAAGTCTTAATCCAAACTGAATTGGTTTCTCATTCTACTTTATTTCTTTTTGCAATTGATTGGAAGGAAGTCTTAATCCTCAAGGAATTGGTTTCTCTTTCTTCTTTATGTTCTTTTGGCTATTGATTGGAATCAAGTCTTAATCCAAAAGGAATTGGTTTCTCATTCTCCTTTTATGTTCCTTTTGCAATTGATTGGAAGCAAGTCTTAATCCTTAAGAAATTGGTTTCTTTTTCTTCTTTAAGTTCTTTTGGCTATAGATTGGAAACAAGTCTTATTTTGAAAGGAATTGGTGTCTCATTCTCCATTATGTTCCTTTTGCAATTGATTGGAAGCCAGTCTTAATCCTTAAGGAGTTGGTTTCTCTGTCTTCTTTAAGTTCTTTTAGCTATTGATTGGAATCAAGTCTTAATCCAAAAGGAATTGGTTTCTCATTCTCCTTTATGTACCATGTGCATTTGATTGGAAGCAAGTCTTAATCCTTAAGGAATTGGTTTCTCTTTCTTCTTTAACTTCTTTTGGCTATAGATTGGAAACAAGTCTTAATTTGAAAGGAATTGGTTTCTCATTCTCCTTTATGTTCCATTTGCAATTGATTAGGAGCAAGTCTTAATCCTTAAGGAATTGGCTTCTCGTTCTTCTTTAAATTCTTTTGGGTATTGATTGGAATCCAGCCTTAATTTGAAAGGAATTGGTTTCTCATTCTCTTTTATGATCCGTTTGCAATTGATTGGAAGCAAGTGTTAATCCTTAAGGAATTGGTTTCTCTTTCTTCTTTATATTCTTTTGGCTATTGATTAGAATCAAGTCTTTATCCAAAAGGAATCAGTGTCACATTCTCCTTTACGTTCCATTTGCAATTGATTGGAAGCAAGTCTTAATCCTTAAGGAATTGGTTTCTCTTTCTTCTTTAAGTTCTATTGGCTATTGATTGGAATCAAGTCTTAATTTGAAAGGAATTGGTTTCTTATTCTCCTTTATGTTCCATTGGAAAATTGATTGGAAGCAAGTGTTAATCCTTAAAGAATTGGTTTCTCATTCCTCTTTATATTCTTTTGGCTATTGATTAGAATCAAATCTTTATCCAAAAGGAATCGGTGTCTCATTCTCCTTTATGTTCTATTTGCAATTGATTGGAAGCAAGTCTTAATCCTTAAGGAATTGGTTTCTCTTTCTTCTTTAAGTACTTTTGGCTACAGATTGGAAGCAAGTCTTAATTTGAAAGGAATTGGTTTCTTATTCTCCTTTAAGTACCGTTTGCAATTGATTGGAAGCAAGTCTTAATGCTTAAGAAATTGGTTTCTCGTTCTTCTTTAAGTTCTTTGGGCTATTGATAGGAATAAAGACTTTATCCAAAAGGAATTGGTGTCTCATTCTCCCTTATGTTCCTTTTGCAATTGATTGTAAGCCAGTCTTAATCCTTAAGGAGTTGGTTTCTCTTTCTTCTTTAAGTTCTTTTGGCTATTGATTGGAATCAAGTCTTAATCCAAAAGGAACTGGTTTCTCATTGTCCTATATGTTCTTTTTGCAATTGATTGGGAGGAAGTCTTAATCCTTAAGGAATTGGTTTCTCTTTCTTCTTTAAGTTCTTTTGGCTATCGATTGGAATCAAGTCTTAATTCAAACAGAATTGGTTTCTCATTCTCCTTTATTTCTTTTTGCAATTGATTGGAAGCAAGTCTTAATCCTTAAGGAATTGGTTTCTCTTTCTTCTTTAAGTTCTTTTGGCTATTGATTGGAATCAAATCTTAATCCAAAAGGAATTGGTTTCTCATTCTCCTTTATGTTCCTTTTGCAATTGATTGGAAGCAAGTCTTAATCCTTAAGAAATTGGTTTCTCTTTCTTCTTTAAGTTCTTTTGGCTATAGATTGGAAACAAGTCTTATTTTGAAAGGAATTGGTGTCTCATTCTCCATTATGTTCCTTTTGCAATTGATTGGAACACAGTCTTAATCCTTAAGGAGTTAGTTTCTCTTTCTTCTTTAAGTTCTTTTGGCTATTGATTGGAATAAAGTCTTAATCCAAAAGGAATTGGTTTCTCACTCTCCTTTATGTACCATTTGCATTTGATTGGAAGCAAGTCTTAATCCTTAAGGAATTGGTTTCTCTTTCTTCTTTAACTTCTTTTGGCTATAGATTGGAAACAAGTCTTAATTTGAAAGGAATTGGTTTCTCATTCTCCTTTATCTTCCATTTGCAATTGATTAGGAGCAAGTCTTAATCCTTAAGGAATTGGCTTCTCGTTCTTCTTTAAATTCTTTTGGCAATTGATTGGAATCCAGCCTTAATTTGAAAGGAATTGGTTTCTCATTCTCCTTTATGATCCATTTGCAATTGATTGGAAGCAAGTGTTAATCCTTACGAAATTGGTTTCTCTTTCTTCTTTATATTCTTTTGGCTATTGATTAGAATCAAGTCTTTACCCAAAAGGAATCGGTGTCACATTCTCCTTTATGTTCCATTTGCAATTGATTGGAAGTAAGTCTTAATCCTTAAGGAATTGGTTTCTCTTTCTTCTTTAAGTTCTTTTGGCTATAGATTGGCAGCAAGTCTTAATTTGAAAGGAATTGGTTTTTTATTCTCCTTTAAGTTCCGTTTGCAATTGATTGGAAGCAAGTCTTAATCCTTAAGATATTGGTTTCTCGTTCTTCTTTAAGTTCTTTGGGCTATTGATAGGAATAAAGTCTTTATCCCAAAGGAATTGGTGTCTCATTCTCCTTTATGTTCCTATTGCAATTGATTGAAAGCCAGTCTTAATCCCTAAGGAATTGGTTTCTCTTTCTTCTTTAAGTTCTTTTGGCTATTGATTGGAATCAAGTCTTAATCCAAAAGGAATTGGTTTCTCTTTCTCCTTTATTTCTTTTTGCAATTGATTGGAAGCAAGTCTTAATCCTTAAGGAATTGGTTTCTCTTTTTCTTTATGTTCTTTTGGCCATTGATTGGAATCAGGTCTTAATCCAAAAGGAATTGGTTTCTCATTCTCCTTTATGTTCCTTTTGCAATTGATTGGAAGCAAGTCTTAATCCTTAAGAAATTGGTTTCTCTTTCTTCTTTAAGTTCTTTTGGCTATAGATTGGAAACATGTCTTATTTTGAAAGGAATTGGTGTCTCATTCTCCGTTATGTTCCTTTTGCAATTGATTGGAAGCCAGTCTTAATCCTTAAGGAGTTGGTTTCTCTTTCTTCTTTAAGTTCGTTTGGCTATTGATTGGAATCAAGTCTTAATCCAAAACGAACTGGTTTCTCATTCTCCTATATGTTCCTTTTACAATTGATTGGAAGGAAGTCTTAATCCTCAAGGAATTGGTTTCTCTTTCTTCTTTCAGTTCTTTTGGCTATTGATTGGAATCAAGTCTTAATCCAAAAGGAATTGGTTTCTCATTCTCCTTTATGTTCCTTTTGCAATGGATTGGAAGCAAGTCTTAATCCTTAAGGAATTGGTTTCTCTTTCTTCTTTATTTTCTTTTGGGTATAGATTGGAAACAAGTGATACATGCTCAAAGAGGGTAATTTGGTCATTCCAACAGTGGAAAAGAGCTTGCTTCTAGCAAGTTGGTTCTGCCTTGGAGATCAAGCAATCCAAGAGCTCATTTCAAGTGACTTGGAGTTTAAGAAATCAAGCTTAATTAAAGTAACTTGGAGAGCAAGCAATCTGATCATGTTGGAGATATGTTTAGATCGTGGCTAGATTCTTTTTTGATTTGTTTTGACTTATTTAGATTTAAATTGAATTAGTTTATCTTTTAAGATTTAAATCAAATCTGATCTAATCTATAAAGATCAAATCTGATTTAATTTTGTTAGGGATAAATCTTTTAGGATAGAATCATATCTTTAATTTTTAAATTTTAGTTGCAAATTAGATATGTTAGATAGGATTAGATAATTTCCAATTTTAGAATTTATGTATAAATAGGCAACTTGGCCTATAGATAATAGGGAATTTTGATCATATTTTTTTATCATGGTTTAACTACCAATAAAATTGTGAGGTTTTCCTCATGTTGTTCTGTGTGATGCAGAATGTTCTATCTTTTCCCTGTTATCTACGTTTCCAAGGACAGGTTTCTTGGGGGTTTAGTAGGGAAATTCTTTCCTTTGATCTAGGTTGCTATGGACAGGTTTCATAGAGGTCTAGTAGGAAAATCCATTTCCGGTGACCTAGGTTGCTAAGAACAGGTTTCTTAGAGGTCTAGTAGGAAAACCCTATGTTTACTATCCTTTGTTCTATTTCGTTTCCGCTTTGTTAATTTTATTTCCCTAGTTTTTTTTTTCTTTCTTTGTGTTTTGAGTCTTGTTTCCTTAATCGTTGTGTCTACTTTGTCCACATTTTTTTTTTTTTTGTATTTGAGGTATATTCAGTTCAAAAAGAAAAAAAAAGAAAGAAAAAAAAAGAAGAAAAAAAAAGCGAAAAAAAAGAAAAAAGAGAGAAAAAAAAAGAAGAAAAAAAAGAGAGAGAAAAAAAACGAAAAAAAAAAGAGAAGAGAGAGTGTTAGTAAGATTCTTCAATTGTAGGTTCTTAGATGGATTCATGGAGGGAAGGCAATGGTGGAGATATCTTTGAAGATTACAAAGGCAAAATTCGAGGACGAATCTTTTTGAAGAGGGGGAGAATGATACATGCTCAGAGAGGGTAATTTGGTCATTCCAACAGTGGAAAAGAGCTTGCTTCTAGCAAGTTGGTTCTGCCTTGGAGATCAAGCAATCCAAGAGCTCATTTCAAGTTACTTGGAGATCAAGAAATCAAGCTTAATTAAAGTAACTTGAAGAGCAAGCAATCTAATCATGTTGGAGATATGTTTAGATTGTGGCTAGATTCTTTTTTGATTTGTTTTGACTTATTTAGATTTAAATTGAATTAGTTTATCTTTTAAGATTTAAATCAAATCTGATCTAATCTATAAAGATCAAATCTGATTTAATTTTGTTAGTGATAAATCTTTTAGGATAGAATCATATCTTTAATTTTTAAATTTTAGTTGCAAATTAGATATGTTAGATAGGATTAGATAATTTCCAATTTTAGAATTTATGTATAAATAGGCAACTTGGCCTATAGATAATAGGGAATTTTGATCATATTTTTTTATCATGGTTTAACTATCAATAAAATTGTGAGGTTTTCCTCATGTTGTTCTGTGTGATGCAGAATGTTCTATCTTTTCCCTGTTATCTACGTTTCCAAGGACAGGTTTCTTGGGGGTTTAGTAGGGAGGGTCTTTATTCTACATCTTATCTTCTATCAAAGTGTGTGCCTGGGGTTTCTGGATCTTTATATCCATGGGGTTCCGCATCATTTCTTTTGTAATTTTCCTTGTCATTGTCTTTTTGTTGCAAGCATGAGTGGGGAAAGATCACCTAATTCCCCAAGGCCAGATCTTAATAGGCTTCAAATGGAGGCACTTACTCAACACTTTGAGAGAATGCTTCAAAGACAACTTGAAGGATTACATGAAAGGATGGACCGACTTGAAGGAGGAAGAGTTTCCAACCATGGGGGCAATTCTAATCATGAAGACTCTCATCAAGAAAGTGACTCATTCTATGATTCTCCAAGAGAAAGAAGGAGACATGAAGGGGGAAGAAGACGTGAAAGAAGAGGTAGAGACCATAGACGTGATGATGATCTAGGAGGGGTGAAAGTCAAGGTACCTTCCTTCCAAGGGAAGAATAATCCCGAAACATACCTTGAGTGGGAGATGAAAATAGAACAAATCTTCTCATGCCACAATTACAATGATGCAAAGAAAGTGAAGGTGGCTGCCCTTGAGTTCACCGATTATGCCTTAATTTGGTGGGATCAAGTGCAAAAAGAAAGAAGAAGATATGGAGAGCATCCTATCAACACTTGGGATGAAATGAAGACTTTGATGAGAAGGAGATTTGTGCCTTCCCACTACCACAGGGAATTGCACAACAAATTGCAAAGACTCACCCAAGGGAGTAGGAGTGTGGATGAGTATTACAAAGAGATGGAGGTGGCTTTGATTAGGGCCAATATTGTGGAGGATAGGGAAGCAACCATGGCTCGATTTCTCCATGGCCTAAACCGAGATATTAGAGACATTGTGGAGTTACAACATTATGTGCAGCTTGAAGACTTAGTTCATCAAGCAATGAAAGTGGAGCAACAATTAAAGAGAAAGGGTATCATGAAGAAATCATCTTCTTCAAGCTACTCTTTAAGTTGGAAGGATAAGCCAAAGAAGGAAGGTTCTTCTTCTAATTCTAAGGAGGTAGCAAGCACTAAGAAGCCTATTCCTACTACTTCTTCTTCTACTTCTAAGAGTATGGATATCAAGTGCTTTAGGTGTTTGGGAAAAGGACATATTGCATCCGAATGCCCGAATAAGAAGACTATGGTGGTGAGGGATAATGGGAGTATCTCGAGTGAAGAAATTTCTTCTCATTCCTCTTCCTCAAGCGATGAGGAAAATGATGAAGCAGCCTATGCACAAGATGGAGATCTCTTGTGGTTAGGAGGTTATTGGGAAGTCAAGCCAAGGAGCATGAGGAGGACCAAAGAGAAAATATTTTTCATACCCGCTGCCTTATTCAAGGTAAAACATGCTCTATGATCATTGATGGTGGGAGTTGCACTAATGTGGCAAGCACTAGGTTGGTCACTAAACTCAACCTAAAGACTACACCACATGCAAGACCATATAAGCTCCAATGGCTGAGTAATAGTGGTGAATTGGTAGTGAATCAGCAAGTGTTGATTAATTTCTCCATTGGCAAATATGAAGATCAAGTTCTATGTGATATTGTGCCTATGGAGGCAAGCCACATTCTTCTTGGAAGACCTTGGCAGTTTGATAGGCGAGTTCACCATGATGGATTCTCCAACAAGTTCTCTTTTGTTCACAATTCTCGCAAAGTCACACTTGTGCCATTATCACCTAGGGAGGTTTGTGAGGATCAAATAAAAATGAGAGAGAAAAGAGAAAAAGAAGAGCGAGAGCTTAAAAAGGAAAAAGAGTGTGTGAAAAAGAAAATACTTGATTTTGAGGACAAAACTCAAAAGAAAGGGGGGAAAGAAAAGAAAAGAGAGAATGAGGAAAAGAAAGAGAGAAAAATAGAAAATTTGTTTGCAAGAGGAAGTGAGGTGAAGAGAGCTTATTTGACAAGGCAGCCTATATTTCTTCTTTTGTGCAAGGAAACGTATTTGGAATCTAATACTAACTCCTTGCCCAGTGATGTTGTTGTTATTTTGCAGGATTTCGAGGATGTGTTTCCCAAGGAAGTGCCTCACGGTTTGCCGCCAATGAGGGGGATAGAACACCAAATAGACCTCATTCCTAGTGCTTCTCTACCCAATAGGCCAGCCTATAGGAGCAACCCTCAAGAAACAAAGGAGATACAAAATCAAGTGGAGGAGTTGTTGCAAAAAGGATGGGTTAGAGAGAGCTTAAGTCCTTGTGCTATACCTGTAATTTTGGTGCCTAAAAAGGATGGATCATGGAGGATGTGCACTGATTGTAGAGCAATCAACAACATCACAATTCGGTATAGACATCCTATCCCTAGACTTGATGATTTGCTTGATGAATTGCATGGTGCTTGCTTCTTTTCTAAAATTGATTTGAAAAGTGGGTACCATCAAATTAGGATAAGGGAAGGGGATGAATGGAAAACTGCTTTCAAAACTAAATATGGATTGTATGAATGGTTGGTAATGCCTTTTGGGTTAACTAATGCACCAAGCACTTTTATGAGGCTTATGAACCATGTCTTACGAGAATTTCTTGGAAAATTTGTGGTTGTATACTTTGATGATATTTTGGTATATTCCAAGAGTTTTGATGAGTATGTTGCACATCTCCAATCTGTCTTGCATGTCCTTAGAAAGAAGAAACTATATGCTAACTTGGAAAAGTGTTCTTTTTGCACTGATCATGTGGTTTTTCTTGGTTTTGTCATAAGTTCTAAAGGAGTGCAGGTTGATGAAGAGAAAGTTAAGGCCATTAGAGATTGGCCAACTCCTAAAACTGTGAGTGAGGTTAGGAGCTTCCATGGGTTGGCAAGTTTCTATAGAAGGTTTGTGAAGGATTTCAGCACATTAGCAGCACCCCTAAATGAAATTGTTAAGAAACATGTGGGATTTAAATGGGGGGAGAATCAAGAAAATGCATTTCAAGCACTTAAGGACAAACTCACACATGCACCCATTCTTGCTTTGCCTGATTTTTCTAAATCATTTGAAATTGAATGTGATGCATCTAATGTGGGTATTGGGGCTGTTTTACTTCAAGATGGTCATCCCATTGCATATTTTAGTGAGAAATTAAGTGGAGCCACTCTTAACTATTCCACTTATGATGAAGAATTGTATGCACTTGTTAGAGCTTTGCAAACATGGCAGCATTATCTTTTGCCTAAAGAATTTGTCATTCATAGTGATCATGAATCTTTAAAGTATTTGAAAGGGCAAGGAAAGCTCAACAAAAGGCATGCCAAATGGGTTGAATTTCTTTAACAATTTCCTTATGTGATTAAGCATAAGCAAGGAAAGGTAAATGTTGTAGCAGATGCACTTTCAAAAAGGTATAACTTGCTTGCTACACTTGAAACTAAGTTGCTTGGCTTTGAACATATCAAGGAGTTGTATGTGCATGATAATGAATTTTCCCAATTATATGCTGCATGTGAACAGAAATCACAAAATGCGTTTGTTAGGCATGATAACTACTTGTTTAAGAATAATAGACTTTGTGTGCCTAAAGGATCCATGCGTGAATTACTAGTTAGGGAAGCACATGAGGGGGGTTTAATGGGACACTTTGGGGTTCAAAAGACCTTAGAAATGCTGCATGAACATTTTCATTGGCCACACATGAAGCATGATATGCAGAAATTTTGTGAAAGGTGCATTGTGTGTAGAAAAGCAAAATCTAAGGTATCACCTCATGGACTTTACACTCCTTTACCTATTCCTAATTCCCCTTGGACTGACTTGTCTATGGATTTTGTTTTAGGGTTACCACGCACCCAAAAAGGGAAGGACTCCATCTTTGTGGTAGTTGATAGATTCTCCAAGATGGCACACTTCATACCTTGCCACAAAGTGGATAATGCAACTCATGTGGCAGATTTGTTTTTCAAAGAGGTGGTAAGACTTCATGGCATGCCTAGGAGCATTGTTTCAGATCGTGACACCAAATTCTTAAGCCATTTTTGGAGGACCTTATGGAACAAGCTAGGAACAAAGCTTCTTTTCTCCACCACATGCCACCCCCAAACTGATGGCCAAACTGAGGTGATAAATAGGACTCTTTTTACTCTTCTTAGAGCAATTATTAAGAAGAACATTAAGTCTTGGGAAGAGTGTTTACCCCATGTTGAATTTGCTTATAATAGGGCTGTCCATTCTACTACTCAATTTTCTCCTTTTGAGATTGTTTATGGATTCAATCCACTAACACCTCTTGATTTGCTTCCTTTACCTAACACTTCTTCTTTAGTTCACAAGGATGGCAAAACAAAGGCAGAATTTGTGAAGAAGCTTCATGAGCAAGTGAAAGCTCAAATTGAGAAGAAAATGGAGCAATATGCAAATAGAGCCAATAAAGGAAGAAAAAGAGTTGTCCTTGAACCCGGTGATTGGGTGTGGGTTCATATGAGGAAGGAAAGGTTTCCTGCCCAAAGGAAATCAAAGCTTCAACCAAGAGGAGATGGACCATTCCAAGTGTTGGAAAGAATTAATGACAATGCTTACAAAATTGACTTGCCCGGTGAATATGGTGTTAGTGCAACATTTAATGTGGCTGATTTGTGTCCTTTTGATGTAGGTGATGAAAACCTAAATTTGAGGACGAATTCACTTAAAGAAGGAGGGAATGATATGAGCCAAGGAGGGGTTACAAGCTTACAAGACAAAGCCAAGGAAGAAGAGGCATTGAAGGGAATTGGAGGACCCATGACAAAGTCCAAGACTAAGAGAATGAAGCAAGCTTTGGAAGGCCTAATAATGGAGCTCAAGGAAAAGGAGGATCAATCCACAATGGAGGCAACAACTAAGTGGATCACATACCTTCAAGTTGAAAGTGAAATTGAGCCAACATGAAGACATAATTGTGAAGGCCCAAATCTGCATGATCAAAGATTCATTCATGGGCTACAAGTATCCAATTTAGTGGGTTAAGAATCTTGGACCTTAGTGGAAAATAAATTAGTCCAGTTTTTATTATTTTCTTTGTATTTTCGCATGTATTTTTGGGGGACTTTTCTGAAGTGACTTTTGATGTCTTTTGTGGGTTTTTTAATGTCTTTTAAGAGTTACTAAGTTATTATTAGGATTAGTGGACACTTATGGCTGCACTAATGGGAAATAAATGTTACATGCATGAATGCATGATAGCGGTGGAGAATTAGTGCTTAATGGGTCTTAGTGGATATTAAATGCTTAGTGGGAAGTGTAGTAGAGGTCCAATGCTTCAGTCCTCCACTAAGTCCATAAATAGGAGAACTCTTGTAATGCTAAAACATCTTGAATTTGAATGAAATCTAAGTTTTCTCTATTGTGAGAGCTTCCCTTGAGTTCTTGGGCAAAGAACTAAATCTGATCTTATCAAGGCAACTTGTGGCGATCAAAATCCTCATGACTTATCACTCACCTTCTCATCTTTCTTGAGTGTGGCGTCAATATCCTTCCCTAAAACTGAATTTCAAGGCGATCCGTTTCTGTGTTTCGTATCATGTTCTTTTGGCTATTGATTAGAATCAAGTCTTTATCCAAAAGGAATTGGTGTCTCATTCTCCTTGATGTTCCATTTGCAATTGATTGGAAGCCAGTCTTAATCCTTAAGGAATTGCATTCTCTTTCTTCTTTAAGTTCTTTTTAGCTATTGATTGGAATCAAGTCTTAATCATAAAGGAATTGGTTTCTCGTTCTCCTTTGTGTTCCTTTTGCAATTGATTGGAAGCAAGTCTTAATCCTTAAGAAATGGGATTCTTGTTCTTCGTTAAGTTCTTTTGGCTATTGATTGGAATCAAGACTTAATCCAAAAGGAATTGGCTTCTCGTTCTCCTTTGTGTTCCTTTTGCAATTGATTGGAAGCAAGTCTTAATCCTTGAGCAATTGCATTCTTTTTCTTCCTCACGTTTTTTTATCAATTGATTGAAATCAAGTTTTAATTCAAAAGGAATTGAATTCTTATTCTCCGTTAAGTTCCATTTGCAATTGATCGGAAGCGAGTCTTAATCCTTAAGGATTTGGTTTCTCTTTCTTCTTTAACTTCTTTGAGCTGTTGATTGGAATCAAGTCTTAATCCAAAGGGAATTGCATTCTTGTTCTCCTCTTATGCTCCCTTTCCATTTGATTGGAAACAAGTCTTAATCCTTAAGGAATTGGTTTCTCTTTCTTCTTTAACTTCTTTTGGCTATAGATTGGAAACAAGTCTTAATTTAAAAGAAATTGGTTTCTTATTCTCCTTTAAGTTCTGTTTGCAATTGATTGGAAGCCAGTCTTAATCTATAAGGATTTGGTTTCTCTTTCTTCTTTAGTTCTTCTGGTTATTGATTGGAATCAAGTCTTAATTTGAAAGGAATTGGTTTCTCATTCTCCTTTATGTTCCATTTGCAATTGATTGGAAGCAAGTGTTAATCCTTAAGGAATTGGTTTCTCTTTCCTCTTTATATTCTTTTGGCAATTGATTAGAATCAAGTCTTTATCCAAAAGGAATTGGTGTCTCATTCTCCTTTATGTTCCATTTGCAACTGATTGGAAGCCAGTCTTAATCCCTAAGGAGTTGGTTTCTCTTTCTTCTTTACGTTCTTTTGGCTATTGATTGGAATCAAGTCATAATCCCAAAGGAACTGGTTTCTCATTCTCCTATATGTTCCATTTGCAATTGATTGGAAGCAAGTCTTCATCCTTAAGGAATTGGTTTCTCTTTCTTCTTTAAGTTCTTTTGGCTATTGATTGGAATCAAGTCTTAATCCAAAAGGACCTGGTTTCTCATTCTCCTATATGTTCGTTTTGCAATTGATTGGAAGCAAGTCTTAATCCTTAAGGAATTGGTTTCTCTTTCCTCTTTAAGTTCTTTTTGCTATACATTGGAAACAAGTCTTAATTTGAAAGGAATTGGTTTCTTATTCTCCTTTGAGTTCCGTTTGCAATTGATTGGAAGCAAGTCTTAATCCTTAAGAAATGGGATTCTCGTTCTTCGTTAAGTTCTTTTGGCTATTGATTGGAATCAAGTCTTAATCCAAAAGAATTGGTTACTCATTCTCCATTATGTTCCATTTGCATTTGATTGAAAGCAAGTCTTAATCCTTAAGGAATTGGTTTCTCTTTCTTCAACAACTTCTTTTGGCTATCGATTGGAAACAAGTCTTAATTTGAAAGGAATTGGTTTCTAATTCTCCTTTATCTACCATTTGCAATTGATTGGAAGCAAGTCTTAATCCTTAAGGAATTGGTTTCTCGTTCTTCATTAAGTTCTTTTGGCTATTGATTGGAATCAAGTCTTAATCCAATAGGAATTGGTTTCTCATTCTCCTTTATGTTCCATCTGCTTTTAATTGGAAGCAAGTCTTAATCCTTAAGGAATTGTTTTCTCTTTCTTCTTTAACTTCTTCTGGCAATAGATTGGAGTCAAGTCTTAATACAAAAGGAATTGGTTTCTCGTGCTCCTTTATGTTCCTTTTGCAATTGATTGGAAGCCAGTCTTAATCCTTAAGGAGTTGGTTTCTCCTTCCTCTTTATATTCTTTTGGCTATTGATTAGAATCGAATCTTTATCGAAAAGGAATTGGTGTCTCATTCTCCTTTATGTTCCTTTTGCAATTGATTGAAAGCAAATCTTAATCCTTAAGGAATTGGTTTCTCTTTCTTCTTTAAGTTCTTTTGGTTATTGATTGGAATCAAGTCTTAATCCAAAAGGAATTGGTTTCTCATTCTCCCTTATGTTCCATTTGCATTTGATTGGAAGCAAGTGTTAATCCTTAAGGAATTGGTTTCTTTTTCTTCTTTAAGTTCTTTTGGCTATAGATTGGAAACAAGTCTTAATCCACAAGGAAATAATTTCTCATTCTCCTTGATGTTCCTTTTGCAATTGATTGAAAGAAAATCTTAATCCTTAAGGAATTGGTTTCTCTTTCTTCTTTAAGTTCTTTTGGCTATTGATTGGAATCAAGTCTTAATCCAAAAGGATCTGGTTTCTCATTCTCAGATATGTTCCATTTGCATTTGATTGGAAGCAAGTCTAAATCCTTAAGGAATTGGTTTCTCTTTCTTCTTTAACTTCTTTTGGCTGTCGATTGGAAACAAGTCTTAATTTGAAAGGAATTGGTTTCTAATTCTCCTTTATCTACCATTTGCAATTGATTGGAAGCAAGTCTTAATCCTTAAGGAATTGGTTTCTCGTTCTTCCTTAAGTTCTTTTGACTATTGATTGGTATCAAGTCTTAATCCAAAAGGAATTGGTTTCTCATTCTCCTTCATGTTCGATTTGCATTTGATTGGAAGCCAGTCTTAATCCTTCAGGAATTGGTTTCTCTTTCTTCTTTAACTTCTTATGGCAATAGATTGGAGTCAAGTCTTAATCCAAAAGGAATTGGTTTCTCATTCTCCTTTATGTTCCATTTGCAACTGATTGGAAGCAAGTGTTAATCCTTAAAGCATTGGTTTCTCTTTCCTCTTTATATTCTTTTGGCTATTGATTAGAATCGAATCTTTATCGAAGAGGAATTGGTAGCTCATTCTCCTTTATGTTACTTTTGCAATTGATTGGAAGCCTGCCTTAATCCTTAAGGAGTCAGTTTCTCCTTCTTCTTTAATTTCTTTTGGCTATTGATTGGAATCAAGTCTTAATCCGAAAGAATCTGGTTTCTCATTCTCCTCTATGTTCCTTTTGCAATTGATTGGAAGCAAGTCTTAATCCTTAAGGAATTGGTTTCTCTTTCTTCTTTAAGTTCTTTTGGCTATTGATTGGAATCAAGTCTTAATCCAAAAGGATCTGGTTTCTCATTCTCCTATATGTTCCTTTTGCAATTGATTGGAAGCAAGTCTTAATCCTCAAGGAATTGGTTTCTTTTTCTTCTTTAAGTTTTTTTGGCTATAGATTGGAAACAAGTCTTAATTTGAAAGGGATTGGTTTCTTACTCTCCTTTGAGTTCCGTTTGCAATTGATTGGAAGCAAGTCTTAATCCTTAGGAAATGGGATTCTCGTTCTTCATTAAGTTCTTTTGGCTATTGATTGGAATCAAGTCTTAATCCAAAAGGAATTGGTTTCTCATTCTCCTTTATGTTCCATTTGCATTTGATTGGAAGCAAGTCTTAATCCTTAAGGAATTGGTTTCTCTTTCTTCTTTAACTTCTTTTGGCTATCGATTGGAAACAAGTCTTAATTTGAAAGGAATTGGTTTCTAATTCTCCTTTATCTACCATTTGCAATTGATTGGATGCAAGTCTTAATCCTTAAGGAATTGGTTTCTCGTTCTTCCTTAAGTTCTTTTGACTATTGATTGGTATCAAGTCTTAATCCAAAAGGAATTGGTTTCTCATTCTCCTTCATGTTCCATTTGCATTTGATTGGAAGCAAGTCTTAATCCTTCAGGAATTGGTTTCCCTTTCTTCTTCAACTTCTTATGGCAATAGATTGGAGTCACGTCTTAATCCAAAAGGAATTAGTTTCTCATTCTCCTTTATGTTCCATTTGCAACTGATTGGAAGCAAGTGTTAATCCTTAAGGAATTGGTTTCTCATTCCTCTTTATATTCTTTTGGCTATTGATTAGAATCAAATCTTTAACGAAAAGGAATTGGTGCCTCATTCTCCTTTATGTTCCTTTTGCAATTGATTGGAAGCCACTCTTAATCCTTAAGGAGTTGGTTTCTCGTTCTTCTTTAAGTTCTTTCGGCTATTGATTGGAATCAAGTCTTAACCCAAAAGGATCTGGTTTCTCATTCTCCTTTATCTTCCATTTGCAACTGATTGGAAGCAAGTGTTAATCCTTAAAGAATTGGTTTCTCTTTCCTTTTTATATTCTTTTGGCTATTGATTAGAATCGAATCTTTATCAAAAAGGAATTGGTATCTCATTCTCCTTTATGTTTCTTTTGCAATTGATTGGAAGCCTGTCTTAATCCTTAAGGAGTCAGTTTCTCCATCTTCTTTAAGTTCTTTTGGCTATTGATTGGAATCAAGTCTTAATCCAAAAGGATCTGGTTTCTCATTCTCCTCTATGTTCCTTTTGCTATTGATTGGAAGCAAGTCTTAATCCTTAAGGAATTGGTTTCTCGTTCTTCATTAAGTTCTTTTGGCTATTGATTGGAATCAAGTCTTAATCCAAAAGGAATTGGTTTCTCATTCTCCTTTATGTTCCATTTGCATTTGCTTGGAAGCAAGTCTTAATCCTTAAGGAATTGATTTCTCTTTCTTCTTTAACTTCCTTTTGCAATAGATTGGGGTCAAGTCTTAATCCAAAAGGAATTGGTTTCTCATTCTCCTTTATGTTCCATTTGCAACTGATTGGAAGCAAGTGTTAATCCTTAAGGAATTGGTTTCTCATTCCTCTTTATATTCTTTTGGCTATTGATTAGAATCAAATCTTTAACGAAAAGGAATTGGTGCCTCATTTTCCTTTATGTTCCTTTTGCAATTGATTGGAAGCCAGTCTTAATCCTTAAGGAGTTGGTTTCTCGTTCTTCTTTAAGTTCTTTCGGCTATTGATTGGAATCGAGTCTTAACCCAAAAGGATCTGGTTTCTCATTCTCCTTTATCTTCCATTTGCAACTGATTGGAAGCAAGTGTTAATCCTTAAAGAATTGGTTTCTCTTTCCTTTTTATATTCTTTTGGCTATTGATTAGAATCGAATCTTTATCGAAAAGGAATTGGAATCTCATTCTCCTTTATGTTTCTTTTGCAATTGATTGGAAGCCTGTCTTAATCCTTAAGGAGTCAGTTTCTCCATCTTCTTTAAGTTCTTTTGGCTATTGATTGGAATCAAGTCTTAATCCGAAAGGATCTGGTTTCTCATTCTCCTCTATGTTCCTTTTGCAATTGATTGGAAGCAAGTTTTAATCCTTAAGGAATTGGTTTCTCGTTCTTCATTAAGTTCTTTTGGCTATTGATTAGAATCAAGTCTTAATCCAAAAGGAATTGGTTTCTCATTCTCCTTTATGTTCCATTTGCATTTGATTGGAAGCAAGTCTTAATCCTTAAGGAATTGATTTCTCTTTCTTCTTTAACTTCCTTTTGCAATAGATTGGGGTGAAGTCTTAATCCAAAAGGAATTGGTTTCTCATTCTCCTTTATGTTCTATTTGCAACTGATTGGAAGCAAGTGTTAATCCTTAAGGAATTGGTTTCTCTTTCCTCTTTATATTCTTTTGGCTATTGATTAGAATCAAATCTTTATCGAAAAGGAATTGGTGTCTCATTCTCCTTTATTTTCCTTTTGCAATTGATTGAAAGCCAGTCTTAATCCTTCAGGAGTTGGTTTCTCTTTCTTCTTTAAGTTCTTTTGGCTATTGGTTGGAATCAAGTCTTAATCCAAAAGGATCTGGTTTCTCATTCTCCTATATGTTCCTTAATTGATTGGAAGCAAATCTTAATCCTTAAGGAATTGGTTTCTCTTTCTTCTTTAAGTTCTTTTGGCTATTTATTGGAATCAAGTCTTAATCCAAAAGGAATTGGGTCCTCATTCTCCTTTATGATCCTTTTACAATTGATTGGAAGCAAGTCTTAATCCTTAAGGATTTGGTTTCTCATTCTTCTTTAACTTCTTTTGGCTATAGAATGGAAACAAGTCTTAATTTGAAAGGAATGGGTTTCTCATTCTCCTTTATGTTCCATTTGCAATTGATTGGAAGCATGTCTTAATCCTTAAGGATTTGGTTTCTCGTTCTTCTTTAAGTTCTTTTGGCTATTGATTGGAATCAAGTCTTAATCCAAATGGAATTGGTTTCTCATTCTCCTTCATGTTCCATTTGCATTTGATTGGTAGCAAGTCTTAATCCTTAAGGAATTGGTTTCTCTTTCTTCTTTAACTTCTTTTGGCTATAAATTGGAAACAAGCCTTAATTTGAAAGGAATTGGTTTCTCATTCTCCTTTATGTTCCATTTGCAATTGATTGGAAGCAAGTGTTAATCCTTAAGGAATTAGTTTCTCTGTCCCCTTTATATTCTTTTGGCTATTGATTATTAGAATCAAGTCTTTATCCAAAAGGAATTGGCGTCTCATTCTCCTTTATGTTCCTTTTGCAATTGATTGGAAGCCAGTCTTAATCCTTAAGGAGTTGCATTCTCTTTCTTCTTTAAGTTCTTTTAGCTATTGATTGGAATCAAGTCTTAATCCTAAAGGAATTGGTTTCTCATTCTCCTTTGTGTTCCTTTCGCAATTCATTGGAAGCAAGTCTTAATCCTTGAGCAATTGCATTCTCTTTCTTCTTTACGTTATTTTATCAATTGATTGAAATCAAGTTTTAATTCAAAAGGAATTGATTTCTTATTCTCCGTTAAGTTCCATTTGCAATTGATCGGAAGCGAGTCTTAATCCTTAAGGATTTGGTTTCTCTTTCTTCTTTAACTTCTTTGAGCTGTTGATTGGAATCAAGTCTTAATCCAAAAGGAATTGGATTCTTGTTCTCCTTTATGTTCCCATTCCATTTGATTGGAAGCAAGTGTTAATCCTTAAGGAATTAGTTTCTCTTTCTTCTTTAACTTGTTTTGGCTATAGATTGGAAACAAGTCTTAATTTAAAAGGAATTGGTTTCTTATTCTCCTTTAACTTCCGTTTGCAATGATTGGAAACCAGTCTTAATCCATAAGGATTTGGTTTCTCTTTCTCCTTTAAGTTCTTCTGGCTATTGATTGGAATCAAGTCTTAATTTGAAAGGAATTGGTTTCTCATTCTCCTTTATGTTCCATTTGCAATTGATTGGAAGCAAGTGTTAATCCTTAAGGAATTGGTTTCTCTTTCCTCTTTATATTCTTTTGGCTATTGATTAGAATCAAGTCTTTATCCAAAAGGAATTGGTGTCTCATTCTCCTATATGTTCCTTTTGGAATTGATTGGAAGCAAGTCTTAATCCTTAAGGAATTGGTTTCTCTTTCTTCTTTAAGACCTTTTGGCTATTGATTGGAATCAAGTCTTAATCCAAGAGGAATTGGTTTCTCATTCTCCATTATGTTCCATTTGCATTTGATTGGAAGCAAGTCTTAAACCTTAAGGAATTGGTTTCTCTTTCTTCTTTAACTTCTTTTGGCTATAGATTGGATTCAAGTCTTAATTTGAAAGGAATTAGTTTCTCATTCTCCTTTATGTTCCATTTGCAATTGATTGGAGGCTAGTGATAATCCTTAAGGAATTGGTTTCTCTTTCCTCTTTATATTCTTTTGGCTATTGATTAGAATCAAGTCTTTATCCAAAAGCAATTGGTGTCTCATTCTCCTTGATGTTCCATTTGCAATTGATTGGAAGCCAATCTCAATCCTTAAGGAGTTGGTTTCTCTTTCTTCTTTAAGTTCTTTTGGCTATTGATTGGAATCAAGTCTTAATCCCGAAGGAACTGGTTTTTCATTCTCCTTTATGAACATTTGCATTTGATTGGAAGCAAGTCTTAATCCTTAAGTAATTGGTTTCTCTTTCTTCTTTAACTTCTTTTGGCTATCGATTGGAAACAAGTCTTAATTTAAAAGGAATTGGTTTCTAATTCTCCTTTATCTACCATTTGCAATTGATTGGAAGCAAGTCTTAATCCTTAAGGAATTGGTTTCTCGTTCTTCATTAAGTTCTTTTGGCTATTAATTGGAATCAAGTCTTAATCCAAAAGGAATTGATTTCTTGATAAGTGCATTTTATTCACTTATTTTATTTTCTTTTCTTTGCTTGTTCGTAGCTTTAATCATGTAGATATTATGTTTTTATTTTACCATTTGTGTTTTGTAGGAAAATAAAGCTTAAGGATGATTTTTGAGCTGAACAAGAGTAAAATGACTCAAGTTGGAGGTAATTCAAGAAAATGTTAAGAATTGAGTGTTGGACAGCATGAGCAGTATGTCTTTCCAAGGGCATAACTTTTTCCTCCGAAGTCAAAATCACATGATTCCACTTGGAGATGAAAGTAGACATCCAGAGCTTTAATTTGACACCAAGACCACTCAAAAAGTCCAACGGACCAGAAAGATTGAAGCTGCCAAAGTTGGGCCTCATACTGACCCGTCACTGCATTTAATGCAGTTTTGCTCAATTTAGTTCTCCCTTGATATAAGCCCAAATGGGATGATTCCAGAGCCAAAAATGAAGCCCAAGATGTTAACTTTTCAATGGTAGTCGAATTACTCTCATCCAAATCCATTTGGTCAATGAAATTTGCAAGTGAAGCAGAACTGCCAGAAAAAAAATCGAAACTGTCAATTTTAATCAATGAATGGTGGGCCAATTGAGTTCAATTCATTTGTGGGTTTTCATTGTCTGATTATAGGTTGTTAAAACTTAATTATCAGAATTATTTCTGATAATCACCAATTCTTTGTGAGAATGTAACCTATGAAGCTAGTTTAATGTGGAGTTACACTTGGAGCAGTTACAATTTAGATGGCTGAGGTTACATTTTGGCAGAGGGGACCAGGAGCCAGGGGGGAGGAGAAGAACTGAGCACTTTTTCTCTTTCTGGAGAGAGAAATTTTCATGGAGAGAGAAGGAGGTATCAGCCACTCATCCTTAAAAACCATAGTGACAATATTGGAGTTAGGGAAGTGACATTTTCATCAAGCTTGTAGCTGTGGACATCACTTTTTGCTGCTCTTTAGGGATTTAATTGAGGACAAGAAGAAGAGATAGGTGCTGAAGATTAGAGTTTGGGCAACTTTGCTTTCACCCTTTAGTCTGCACATATTTTCTTTCTTTCTTAACTCATGTCATGTATTCTTCAATTTGTGATATGGTTTTCTTTCGAATGTTAGGCTAAGTTATTTTTGTGGTTATGGGTGAACTTTGAATCCTAAATTATCATGTAATTAAATTGATTTTCAGGCCTCTATTTTCTTGAGAGTTGATTATATTCTCCTACTCACTTCATGATTATGGTAGTAATGTGACATATTTGGATTGGCCACCCTTCTATTTCATGTTATGGCTGATTGCTAGATTTAGGATTATGATGTTCATTATCCTTTATCCATATGTAGTAACTTGTGTGCAAACTTAATGGTCAAGTTTTGATTGTATGCAAGGGAGAATATAACCTAAGTCACTTAGTCCTATGTTAGAGACCAAAACTTAGATCAATCTGTCCTTCTAGTTGCAATTGTTAATTGAACTTAGTGGATGTTCCCTATGTCAATTAGTGATTAGAATAGGTTAATGGATGTTCCTTAATCTATTTAAAAGAAGGTAGGTAATAGAATGTTTCATTGCCTAAGATTGGTAACTATAAAAGGAGAATTGGAGGCTGAAATTGAGAACTAATTGCATGGTATAATTTGGTGGGGAAAAGGGATCCCATAACCAATTTTAATTGATTTCAACAAACCAGCATCATTTGCTCTTGTTTATTTTTTTTATTTTCGTGTAATTTTTTTATATAATTTTTGTTTGAATTATAGAAACAACAAAACCCCCCCATTTTGTGTTACTTTGTGTTTTTTTTAGAGTTTATTAGAATCAGAATCTAAAATAAGCTAAATAATTAGATTAATTCAATTCCTTGTGGATCGACCCTTTACTCATTACTAAACTAATTTTTCCTAAACCAAGCAAAGGTTTCTAATTTGGTAGTTTAACGACATATCATTTCTCATTCTCCTTTATGTTCCATTTGCATTTGATTGGAAGCAAGTCTTAATCCTTAAGGAATTGGTTTCTCTTTCTTCTTTAACTTCTTTTGGCAATAGATTGGAGTCAAGTTTTAATCCAAAAGGAATTGGTTTCTCATTCTCCTTTACGCTCCATTTGCAACTGATTGGAAGCAAGTGTTAATCCTTAAGGAATTGGTTTCTCTTTCCTCCTTATATTCTTTTGGCTATTGATTAGAATCAAATCTTTATCGAAAAGGAATTGGTGTCTCATTCTCCTTTATGTTCCTTTTGCAATTGATTGGAAGCCAGTCTTAATCCTTAAGGAGTTGGTTTCTCTTTCTTCTTTAAGTTCTTTTGGCTATTGGTTGAAATCAAGTCTTAATCCAAAAGGAATTGGTTTCTCATTCTCCTTTATGCTCCATTTGCAATTGATTGGAAGCAAGTGTTAATCCCTAAGGAATTGGTTTCTCTTTCCTCTTTATATTCTTTTGGCTATTGATTAGAATCGAATCTTTATCGAAAAGGAATTGGTGTCTCATTCTCATTTATGTTCCTTTTGCAATTGATTGGAAGCCAGTCTTAATCCTTAAGGAGTTGGTTTCTCTTTCTTTTTTAAGTTCTTTTGGCTATTGATTGGAATCAAGCCTTAATCCAAAAAGATCTGGTTTCTCATTCTCCTATATGTTCCTTTGGCAATTGATTGGAAGCAAATCTTAATCCTTAAGGAATTGGTCTCTCTTTCTTCTTTAAGTTCTTTTGGCTATTGATTGGAATCAAGTCTTAATCCAAAAGGAATTGGTTTCTCATTCTCCTTTATGTTCCTTTTGCAATTGATTGGAAGCAAGTCTTAATCCTTAAGGAAATTGTTTCTCTTTCTTCTTTAACTTCTTTTGGCTATAGATTGGAGACAAGTCTTAATTTGAAAGGAATTGGTTTCTTATTCTCCTTTATGTTCCTTTTGCAATTGATTGGAAGCCAGTCTTAATCCTTAAGGAGTTGGTTTATCGTTCTTTTTTAAGTTCTTTTGGCTATTGATTGGAATCAAGTCTTAATCTCAAAGGAATTGGTTTCTCATTCTCCTTTATGCTCCATTTCCAACTGATTGGAAGCAAGTGTTAATCCTTAAGGAATTGGTTTCTCTTTCCTCTTTATATTCTTTTGGCTATTGATTAGAATCAAATCTTCATCGAAAAGGAATTGGTGTCTCATTGTCCTTTATGCTCCTTTTGCAATTGATTGGAAGCCAGTATTAATCCTTAAGGAGTTGGTTCCTCTTTCTTCTTTAAGTTCTTTTGGCTATTGATTAGAATCAAGTCTTATTCCAAAAGGAATTGGTTTCTCATTCTCCTTTGTGTTCCTTTTGCAATTGATTGGAAGCAAGTCTTAATCCTTAAGGATTTGGTTTCTCGTTCTTCTTTAAGTTGTTTTGGCTATTGATTGGAATCAAGTCTTAATCCAAAAGGAAGTGGTTTCTCATTATCCTTTATATTCCATTTGCATTTGATTGGTAGCAAGTCTTAATCCTTAAGGAATTGGTTTCTCTTTCTTCTTTAACGTCTTTTGGCTATAGACTGGAAACAAGTCTTAATTTGAAAGGAATTGGTTTCTCATTCTCCTTTATGTTCCATTTGCAATTGATTGGAAGCAAGTGTTAATCCTTAAGAAATTGGTTTCTCTTTCCTCTTTATATTCTTTTGCTTATTGATTAGAATCAAGTCTTTATCCAAAAGGAATTGGTGTCTCATTCTCCTTTATGTTCCTTTTGCAATTGATTGGAAGCCAGTCATAATCCTTAAGGAATTGCATTCTCTTTCTTCTTTAAGTTCTTTTAGCTATTGATTGGAATCAAGTCTTAATCCTAAAGGAATTGGTTTCTCGTTCTCCTTTGTGTTCCTTTTGCAATTGATTGGAAGCAAGTCTTAATCCTTGAGGAATTGCATTCTCTTTCTTCTTTACGTTATTTTATCAATTGATTGAAATCAAGTTTTGATTCAAAAGGAATTGATTTCTTATTCTCCATTAAGTTCCATTTGCACTTGATCGGAAGCAAGTCTCAATCCTTAAGGATTTGGTTTCTCTTTCTTCTTTAAGTTCTTTGAATTGTTGATTGGAATCAAGTCTTACTCCAAAAGGAATTGGATTCTTGTTCTCCTTTATGTTCCATTTCCATTTGATTGGAAGCAAGTCTTAATCCTTAAGGAATTGGTTTCTCTTTCTTCTTTAACTTCTTTTGGCTATAGATTGGAAACAAGTCTTAATCTAAAAGGAATTGGTTTCCTATTCTCCTTTAAGTTCCGTTTACAATTGATTGGAAGCCAGTCTTAATCCATAAGGATTTGGTTTCTCTTTCTTCTTTATGTTCTTCTGGCTATTGATTGGAATCAAGTATTAATTTGAAAGGAATTGGTTTCTCATTCTCCTTTATGTTCCATTTGCAATTGATTGGAAGCAAGTGTTAATCCTTAAGGAATTGGTTTCTCTTTCCTCTTTATATTCTTTTCGCAATTGATTAGTATCAAGTCTTTATCAAAAAGGAATTGGTGTCTCATTCTCCTTTATCTTCCATTTGCAATTGATTGGAAGCGAGTGTTAATCCTTAATGAGTTGGTTCCTCTTTCTTCTTTACGTTCTTTTGGCTATTGATTGGAATCAAGTCTTAATCCCAAAGGAACTGGTTTCTCATTCTCCTATATGTTCCATTTGCATTTGATTGGACGCAAGTCTTAATCCTTAAGGAATTGGTTTCTCTTTCTTCTTTAAGATCTTTTGGCTATTGATTGGAATCAAGTCTTAATCCAGGAGGAATTGGTTTCTCATTCTCCATTATGTTCCATTTGCATTTGATTGGAAGCCAGTCTTAATCCATAAGGATTTGGTTTCTCTTTCTTCTTTAAGTTCTTCTGGCTATTGATTGGAATCAACTATTAATTTGAAAGGAATTGGTTTCTCATTCTCCTTTATGTTCCATTTGCAATTGATTGGAAGCAAGTGTTAATTCTTAAGGAATTGGTTTCTCTTTCCTCTTTATATTCTTTTCGCAATTGATTAGTATCAAGTCTTTATCCAAAAGGAATTGGTGTCTCATTCTCCTTTATCTTCCATTTGCAATTGATTGGAAGCAAGTCTTAATCCTTAAGGAATTTGTTTCTCTTTCTTCTTTAAGATCTTTTGGCTCCTGATTGGAATCAAGTCCTAATCCAGGAGGAATTGGCTTCTCATTCTCCATCATGTTCCATTTGCATTTGATTGGAAGCAAGTCTTAATCCTTAAGGATTTGGTGTCTCTTTCTTCTTTAAGTTCTTTTGGCTATAGATTGGAAACAAGTCTTAATATAAAAGGAATTGGTTTCTTATTCTCCTTTGAGTTCCATTTGCAATTGATTGGAAGCAAGTCTTAATCCTTAAGGAATTGGTTTCTCTTTCCTCTTTATATTCTTTTGGCTATCGATTAGAATCAAGTCTTTGTCCAAAAGGAATTGGTGTCTCATTCTCCTTTATGTTCCTTTTGCATTTGATTGGAAGCCAGTCTTATTCCTTAAGGAATTGCATTCTCTTTCTTCTTTAAGTTCTTTTAGCTATTGATTGGAATCAAGTCTTAATCTTAAAGGAATTGGTTTCTCGTTCTCCTTTGTGTTCGTTTTGCAATTGATTGGAAGCAAGTCTTAATCCTTAAGGAATTGCATTCTTTTTCTTCTTTACATTTTTTTATCAATTGATTGAAATCAAGTTTTAATTCAAAAGGAATTGATTGCTTATTCTCCATTAAGTTCCATTTGCAATTGATCGGAAGCCAGTCTTAATCCTTAAGGATTTGGTTTCTCTTTCTTCTTTAAGTTCTTTTAGATGTTGATTTGAATCAAGTCTTAATCCAAAAGGAATTGGATTCTTATTCTCCTTTATGTTCCCTTTGCAATTGATTGGAAGCTTGTCTTAATCCTTAAGGAATTCGCTTATCTTTCATCTTTAAGTTCTTTAGGCTATAGATTGGAAACAAGTCTTAAATCAAAAGGAATTGATTTCTTATTCTCCATTAAATTCCATTTGCAATTGATCGGAAGCGAGTCTTAATCCTTAAGGAATTGGTTTCTCTTTCTTCTTTAACTTCTTTTGGCTATATACTGGAAACAAGTCTTAATTTGAAAGGAATTGGTTTCTCATTCTCCTTTATGTTCCATTTGCAATTGATTGGAAGCAAGACTTAACCCTTAAGGAATTCGTTTCTCATTTTTCTTTAAGTTTTTTAGCTATAGATTGGGATCAAATGTTAACCCAAAAGGAATTGGTTTCTCATTCTCCTTTATGTTCCATTTGCATTTGACTAGCATAATCATTAAGGAATTGGTTTCTCTTTCTTCTTTAACTTCTTTTGGCTATAGATTGGAAACAAGTCGTAATTTGAAAGGAATTGGTGTCTCATTCTCCTTTATGTTCCATTTGCAATTGATTGGAAGCAAGTCTTAATCCTTAAGGAATTGGTTTCTCTTTCCTCTGTATATTCTTTTGGCTATTGATTGGAATCAAGTCTTTATCCAAAAGGAACTGGTGTATCATTCTCCTTTCTGTTCCTTTTGCTATTGATTGGAAGCCAATCTTAATCCTTAAAGAATTGCATTCTCTTTCTTCTTTAACTTCTTTTAGCTATTGATTCGAATCAAGTCTTAATCCAAAAGGAATTGGTTTCTCGTTCTATTTTGTGTTCCTTTTGCAATTGATTGGAAACAAGTCTTAATCCTTGAGGAATTGCATTCTCTTTCTTCTTTACGTTTTTTTATGAATTGATTGAAATCAAGTTTTAATTCAAAAGTAATTGATATCTTATTCTCCATTAAGTTCCGTTTGCACTTGATCGGAAGCGAGTCTTAATCCTTAAGGATTTGGTTTCTCTTTCTTCTTTAAGTTCTTTTAGATGTTGATTTGAATCAAGTCTTAATCCAAACGGAATTGGATTCTTATTCTCCTTTATGTTCCCTTTGCAATTGATTGGAAGCAAGTCTTAATCGTTAAGGAATTGGTTTCTCTTTCTTCTTTAAGTTCTTTAGGCTATAGAATGGAAACAAGTCTTAAATCAAAAGGAATTGATTTCTTATTCTCCATTAAGTTCCATTTGCAATTGATCGGAAGCGAGTCTTAATCCTTAAGGAATCAGTTTCTCTTTCTTTTTTAAGTTCTTTGAGCTGTTGATTGGAATCAAGTCTTAATCCAAAATGAATTGGATTCTTGTTCTCCTTTATGTTCCCTTTCCATTTGATTGGAAGCAAGTCGTAATCTTTAAGGAATTGGTTTCTCTTTCTTCTTTAACTTCTTTTGGCTATAGATTGGAAACAAGTCTTACTTTAAAAGGAATTGGTTTCCCATTCTCCTTTATGTTCAGTTTGCAATTGACTGGAAGCCAGTCTTAATCCATAAGGATTTCATTTCTCTTTCTTCTGTAAGTTCTTCTAGCTATTGATTGGAATCAAGTCTTAATTTGAAAGGAATTGGTTTCTCCTTCTCCTTCATGTTCCATTTGCAATTGATTGGAAGCAAGTGTTAATCCTTAAGGAATTGGTTTCTCTTTCCTCTTTATCCAAAAGGAATTGGTGTCTAATTCTCCTTTATGTTCCATTTGCAATTGATTGGAAGCCAGTCTTAATCCTTAAGGAGTTGGTTTCTCTTTCTTCTTTACGTTCTTTTGGCTATTGATTGGAATCAAGTCTTAATCGCAAAGGAACTGGTTTCTCATTCTCCTATATCTTCCTCTTGCAATTGATTGGAAGCAAGTCTTAATCCTTAAGGAATTAGTTTCTCTTTCTTCTTTAAGATCGTTTGGCTATTGATTGGAATCAAGTTTTAATCCAAGAGGAATTGGCTTCTCATTCTCCATTATGTTCCATTTGCATTTGATTGGAAGGAAGTCTTAATCCTTAAGGAATTGGTTTCTCTTTCTTCTTTAACTTCTTTTGGCTATAGATTGGAATCAAGTCTTAATTTGAAAGGAATTGGTTTCTCATTCTCCTTTATGTTCCATTTGCAATCGATTGGAGGCAAGTGTTAATCCTTAAGGAATTGCTTTCTCTTTCCTCTTTATATTCTTTTGGCTATTGATTAGAATCAAATCTTTATCCCAAAGGAATTGGTTTCTCATTCTCCTTTATGTTCCTTTTGCAATTGATTGGAAACCAGTCTTAATCCTTAGCGAATTGCATTCTCTTTCTTCTTTAAGTCCTTTTAGCTATTGGTTGGAATCAAGAAGTAATCCTAAAGGAATTGGTTTCTCGTTCTCCTTTGTGTTCCTTTTGCAATTGATTGGAAGCAAGTCTTAATCCTTGAGGAATTGCATTATCTTTCTTCTTTACGTTTTTTTATCAATTGATTGAAATCAAATTTTAATTCAAAAGGAATTGATTTCTTGTTCTCCATTAAGTTCCATTTGATATTGATCGGAAGCGAGTCTTAATCCTTAAGAATTTGGTTTCTCTTTCTTCTTGAAGTTCTTTTAGCTGTTGATTGGAATCAAGTCTCAATCCAAAAGGAATTGGATTCTTATTCTCCTTTATGTTCCCTTTGCAATTGATTGGAAGCAAGACTAAATCCTTAAGAAATTGGTTTCTCTTTCTTCTTTAAGTTCTTTAGGCTATAGATTGGAAACAAGTCTTAAATCAAAAGGAATTGATTTCTTACTCTCCATTAAGTTCCATTTGCAATTGATTGGAAGCCAGTCTTAATCCATAAGGATTTAGCTTCTCTTTCTTCTTTAAGTTCTTCTGGCTATTGATTGGAATCAAGTCTTAATGTGAAAGGAATTGGTTTCTCATTCTCCTTTATGTTCCATTTGCAATTGATTGGAAGCAAGTCTTAATCCTTAAGGAATTGGTTTCTCTTTCCTATTTATATTCTTTTCGCTATTGATTAGAATCAAGTCTTTATCCAAAAGAAATTTGTGTCTCATTCTCCTTGATGTTCCATTTGCAATTGATTGGAACCCGGTCTTGATCCTTAAGGAGTTGGTTTCTCTTTCTTCTTTAAGTTCTCTCGGCTATTGATTGGAATCAACTCTTTATACCGAAGGAACTGGTTTTTCATTCTCCTACGTGTTCCTTTTGCAATTGACTGGAAGCAAGTCTTAATCCTTAAGGAATTGGTTTCTCTTTCTTCTTTAACTTATTTTGGCTATAGATTGGAAACAAGTCTTAATTTTAATGGAATTGGTTTCTTATTCTCCTTTATGTTTTGTTTGCAATTGATTGGAAGCCAGTCTGAATCCATAAGGAATTGGTTTCTCTTTCTTCTTTAAGTTCTTTTGGCTATTGATTGGAATCAAGACTTAATAGAAAAGGCATTGGTTTCTCATTCACCTTTACGTTCCATTTGCATTTGATTGGTAGCAAGTCTTCATCCTTAAGGAATTCATTCTCTTTCTTATTTAAGTTCTTTTAGCTATTGGTTGGAATCAAGTCTTAATCCTAACGGAATTGGTTTCTCGTTCTCCATTGTGTTCCTTTTGCAATTGATTGGAAGCAAGTCTTAATCCTTGAGGAATTGCATTATCTTTCTTCTTTACGTTTTTTTATCAATTGATTGAAATCAAGTTTTAATTCAAAATGATTTGATTTCTTATTCTCCATTAAGTTCCATTTGCAATTGATCGGAAGCGAGTCTTAATCCTTAAGGATTTGGTTTCTCTTTCTTCTTTATGTTCTTGGCTATTGAACTGTTAATCTATTCTTTCATTCTCCTTTATGTTCCATTTGCAATTGATTGGAAGCAAGTGTTAATCCTTAAGGAATTGGTTTCTCGTTCCTCTTTATATTCTTTTGGCAATTGATTAGAATCAAGTCTTCATCCAAAAGGAATTGGTGTCTCATTCTCCTTTATGCTCCATTTGCAATTGATTGGAAGCCAGTCTTAATCCTTAAGGAGTTGGTTTCTCTTTCTTCTTTACGTTCTTTTGGCTATTGATTGGAATCAAGTCTTAATCCTAAAGGAATTGGTTTCTCTTTCTCCTTTATGTTCCCTTTGCAATTGATTGGATGCAAGTCTTAATCCTTAAGGAATTGGTTTCTCTGTCTTCTCTAAGTTCTTTTCGCAATTGATTGGAATCAAGTCTTAATCCAAAAGGAATTGGTTTCTCATTCTCCATTATGTTCCATTTGCAATATATTGGAAGCAAGTGTTAATCCTTAAGGAAATGGCTTCTCTTCTTCGTTAACTTCTTTTTGGCAATAGATTGGAGTCAAGTCTTAATCCAAAAGGAATTGGTTTCTCATTCTCCTTTATGTTCCATTTGCAATTGATTGGAAGCAAGTGTTAATCCTTAAGGAATTGGTTTCTCTTTCCTCTTTATATTCTTTTGGCTATTGATTAGAATCAGGTCTTTGTCCAAATCGAATTGGTGACTCATTCTCCTGTATGTTCCTTTTGCAATTGATCGGAAGCTAGTTTTAATCCTTAAGGAGTTGGTTTCTCTTTCTTCTTTAAGTTCTTTTGGCTATTGATTGGAATCAAGTCTTAATCCAAAAGGAATTGGTTTCTCATTCTCCTTTATGTTCCTTTTGCAATTGATTGGAAGCAAGTCTTAATCCTTAAGGAATTGGTTTCTCTTTCTTCTTTAACTTCTTTTGGCTATAGATTGGAAACAAGTCTTAATTTGAAAGGAATTGGTTTCTCATTCTCCTTTATGTTCCATTTGCAATTGATTGGAAGAAAGTCTTAATCCTTAAGGAATTGGTTTCTCGTTCTTCTTTAAGTTCTTTTGGCTATTGATTGGAATCAAGTCTTAATCCAAAAGGAATTGGTTTCTCATTCTCCTTTATGTTCCATTTGCATTTGATTGGTAGCAAGTCTTAATCCTTAAGGAATTGGTTTCTCTTTCTTCTTTCACTTCTTTTGGCTATAGATTGGAAACAAGTCTTAATTTGAAAGGAATTGGTTTCTCATTCTCCTTTATGTTCCATTTGCAATTGATTGGAAGCAAGTGTTAATCCTTAAGGAATTGGTTTCTCTTTCCTCTTTATATTCTTTTGGCTATTGATTAGAATCAAGTCTTTATCCAAAAGGAATTGGTGTCTCATTCTCCTTTATGTTCCATTTGCAATTGATTGGAAGCCAGTCTTAATCCTTAAGGAGTTGATTTCTCTTTCTTCTTTTAAGTTCTTTTGGCTATTGATTGGAATCAAGTCTTAATCCTAAAGGAATTGGTTTCTCGTTCTCCTTTGTGTTCCTTTTGCAAATAATTGGAAGCAAGTCTTAATCCTTGAGGAATTGCATTCTCTTTCTTCTTTACGTGTTTTTATCAATTGATTGAAATCAAGTTATAATTCAAAAGGAATTGATTTCTTGTTCTCCATTAAGCTCCATTTGATATTGATCGGAAGCGAGTCTTAATCCTTAAGAATTTGGTTTCTCTTTCTTCTTTAAGTTCTTTTAGCTGTTGATTTGAATCAAGTCTTAATCCAAAAGGAATTGGATTCTTATTCTCTGTTATGTTCCCTTTGCCATTGATTGGAAGCAAGTCTTAATCCTTAGGGAGTTGGTTTCTCTTTCTTCTTTAAGTTCTTTTGGCTATTAATTGGAAACAAGCCTTAATCCAAAAGGAATTGATTTCTTATTCTCCATTAAATTCCATTTGCAATTGATCGGAAGCTTGTCTTAATCCTTAAGGAATTGGTCTATCTTTCTTCTTTAAGATCTTTTGGCTATTGATTGGAATCAAGTCTTAATCCAAGAGGAATTGGTTTCTCATTCTCCATTATGTTCCATTTGCTTGATTGGAAGCAAGTCTTAATCCATAAGGAATTGGTTTCTCTTTCTTCTTTAAGTTCTTTGACTATTGATTGGAAACAAGTCTTAATTTTGAAAGGAATTGGTTTCTCATTCTCCTTTATGTTCCATTTGCAATTGATTGGAAGCAAGTGTTAATCCTTACGGAATTGGCTTCTCTTTCCTCTTTATATTCTTTTGGCTATTGATTAGAATCAAGTCTTTATCCAAAAGGAATTGGTGTCTCATTCTCCTTTATCTTCCATTTGCAATTGATTGGAAGCAAGTCTTAATACTTAAGGAATTGGATTCTCTTTCTTCTTTAAGTTCTTTTGGTCATTGATTGGAATCAAGTCTTAATCCAAAAGGAATTGGATTCTCATTCTCCTTTATGTTCCTTTTGCAATTGATTGGAAGCAAGTCTTAATCCTTAAGGAATTGGTTCCTCATTCTTCTTTAACTTCTTTTGGCTATAGATTGGAAACAAGTCTTAATTTAAAAGGAATTGGTCTCTTATTCTCCTTTAAGTTCCATTTGCAATTGATTGGAAGCAAGTGTTAATCCTTAAGGAATTGGTTTCTCTTTCCTCTTTATATTCCTGTTGCTATTGATTAGAATCAAGTCTTTATCCAAAAGGAATTGGTTTCTCATTCTCCTTTATGTTCCCATTTGCATTTGATAGGTAGCAAGTCTTAACCCTTAAGGAATTGCATTCCTTTCTTCTTTAAGTTCTTTTAGCTATTGATTGGAATCAAGTCTTAATCCAAAAGGAATTGGTGTCTCATTCTCCTTTATGTTCCATTTGCGATTGATTGGAAGCCAGTCTTAATCCTTAAGGAATTGGTTTCTCTTTGCTCTTTATGTTCTTTTTATCAATTGATTGAAATCAAGTCTTAATTCCAAAAGGAATTGATTGCTTATTCTCCTTTATGTTCCATTTGCCATTGATTGGAAGCCAGTCTTAATCCTTAAGGAATTGGTTTCTCTTTCTTCCTTAAGTTCTTTTGGCTATTGATTGGAATCAAGTCTTAATCCAAAAGGACTTGGTTTCTCATTCTCCTTTATGTTCAATTTACGATTGATTGGAGGCAAGTCTTAATCCTTAAGGAATTCGTTTATCTTTCATCTTTAACTTCTTTTCGCTATAGATTGGATACAAGTCTTAATAATTTGACAGGAATTGGTTTCTCATTCTCCCTTATGTTCCTTTTGCAATTGATTGGAAGCAAGTCTTAATCCAAAAGGAATTGATTTCTCATACTTCTTTAACTTCTTTTGGCTATAGATTGGAAACAAGTCTTAATTTGAAAGGAATTGGTTTCTCATTCTCCATTATGTTCCATTTGCAATTGATTGGCAGTAAGTCTTAATCCTTAAGGAATTGGTTTCTCTTTTTTCTTTAACTTCTTTTGGCTATAGATTGGGATCAAATCTTAATCCAAAAGGAATTGGTTTCTCATTCTCCGTTAAGTTCCATTTGCATTAGATTGGAAGCATAATCCTTAAGGAATTGGTTTCTCTTTCTTCTTTAACTTCTTTTTGGCTAGTGATTGGAATCAAGTCTTATTTCAAAAGGAATTGGTTTCTCATTCTCCTTTATGTTCCTTTTGCAATTGATTGGAAACAAGTCTTAATCCTTAAGGAATTGGTTTCTCTTTCCTCTTTATATTCTTTTGGCTATTGATTGGAGTCAAGTCTTAATCCAAAAGGAATTGGTGTCTCATTCTCCTTTAAGTTCCATTTACAATTGATAAGAAGCCAGTCTTAATCCTTAAGGAATTGGTTTCTCTTTCTTCTTTCAGTTCTTTTGACTATTGATTGGAATCAAGTCTTAATCCAAAAGGAAATGGTTTTTCGTTCTCCTTTATGTTCCATTTGCAATTGATTGGAAGCAAGTGTTAATCCTTAAGGAATTGGTTTCTCTTTCTTCTTTAAGTTCTTTTGGCTATTGATTGCAAACAAGTCTTAATTTTAAAGGAAATCATTTCTTATTCTCCTTTAATTTCCGTTTGCAATTGATCGAAGCAAGTCTTAATCCTTAAGGAAGTGGTTTCTCTTTCTTCTTTAAGTTCTTTGGCTATTGATTTGAATCAAGTCTTAATTTGAAAGGAATTGGATTCTTATTCTCCTTTAAGATCCATTTGCAATTGATTGGAAGCCAGTCTTAATCCTTAAGGAGTTGGTTTCTCTTTCTTCATTTAGTTGTTTTGGCTATAGATTGGAAACAAGTCTTAATCTAAAAGGAATTGGTTTCTCATTCTCCTTTATGTTCCATTTGCAATTGATTGGAAGCAAGTCTTAACCCTTAAGGTATTGGTTTCTCTTTCTTCATTAACTTCTTTTGGCTATAGATTGGAAATAAGTCTTAATTTGAAAGGAATTGGTTTCTGATTCTTCTTTATGTTCCATTTGCAATTGATTGGAAGCAAGTGTTAATCCTTAAGGAATTGGTTTCTCTTTCTTCATTAACTTCTTTTGGCTATAGATTGGAAATAAGTCTAAATCCAAAGGAATTGGTTTCTCATTCTCCTTTACGTTCCTTTTGCAATTGATTGGAAGCAAGTCTTAATCCTTAAGGAATTGGTTTCTCTTTCTTCTTTAAGTTCTTTTGGCTATTGATTGCAAACAAGTCTTAACCGGAAAGGAATTGGTTTCTGATTCTCCTTTATGTTCGATTTTGCATTTGATTGGAAGCAAGTCATAATCCTTAAGGAATTGGTTTCTCTTTCTTTAAGTTCTTTTGGCTATTGATTGGAGTCAAGTCTTTATCCAAATGGAATTGGTGACTCAATCTCCTTTATGTTCCTTTTGCGATTGATTGGAACCCAGTCTTAATCCTAAAGGAGTTGGTTTCTCTTTCTTCTTTAACTTCTTTTGGCTATTGAATGGAATCAAGTCTTAATCCAAAAGGAATTGATTTCTCATTCTCCTTTATGTTCCATTTGCAATTGATTGGAAGCAAGTGTTAATCCTTAAGGAATTGGTTTCTCTTTCCTCTTTATATTCTTTTGGCTATTGATTGGAATCAAGCCTTAATCCAAAAGGAATTGGTTTCTCATTCTCCTTTATGTTCCATTTCCATTTGATTGAAAGCAAGTCTTAATCCTTAAGGAATTGGTTTCTCTTTCCTCTTTATATTCTTTTGGCTGTTGATTGGAGTCAAGTCTTAATCGAAAAGGAGTTAGTTTTTCATTCTCTTTTATGTTCCATTTGCAATTGATTGGAAGCAAGTGTTAATCCTTAAGGAATTGGCTTCTCTTTCCTCTTTATATTCTTTTGACTATTGACTGGAGGCAAGTCTTAATCCTTAAGGAATTGGCTTCTCATTCTCCTTTATATTCCTTTTGCAATTGATTGGAAGCAAGTCATAATCTTTAAGGAATTGCATTCTCTTTCTTCTTTAAATTCTTTTGGCTATTGATTGGAATCAAGTCTTAATCAAAAGAGGAAATGGTTGCTCGTTCTCCTTTACGTTCCTTTTGCAATTGATTGGAAGCAAGTCTTAATCCTTAAGTAATTGGCTTCTCTTTGTTCTTTAACTTCTTTTGGCTATTGATTGGAAATCAAGTCTTAATCCAAAAGGAATTGGTTTCTCTTTCTCCTGCATGTTCCTTTCGCAATAGATTGGTGCAAGTCTTAACGCTTAGGAAATTGGTTTCTCTTTCTCCTTTAACTTCTTTTGGCTATAGATTGGAATCAAGTCTTAATCCAAAAGGAATCGGCTTCTCATTCTCCTTTATGTTCCTCTTGCAATTGATTGGAAGCAGGTGTTAATCCTTAAGGTATTGGATTCTATTTCTTCTTTAAGTTCTTTTTCGCTATTGATTGAATCAGGTCTTAATCTAAAAGGAATTGGTTTCTCATTCTCCTTTATGTTCCATTTGCAATTGATTGGAAGCAAGTCTTAACCCTTAAGCAATTGGTTTCTCTTATTCTTTTAGTTCTTTTCGCCATTGATTGGAATCAAGACTTAATCCAAAAGGAATTAGTTTCTCATTCTCCTTTATGAATTTGCAAACGATTTGAAGCAAGTCTTAATCCTTAAGGTATTGATTTCTCTTTCTTCTTTAAGATCTTTGGCTCTTGATTGGAAGCAAGTCTTAATCCAAAGGGAACTGGTTTCTCATTCTCCTGTATGTTCCTTTTGCAATTGATTGGATGCAAGCCTTAATCCTTAAGGAATTGGTTTCTCTTTCTCCTTTAAGTTCTTTTGACTATTGGTTGGAATCAAGTGTTAATTTGAAAGGAATTGTTTTTTCATTCTCATTTATGTTCCATTTGCAATTGATTGGAAGCCAGTCTTAATCCTTAAGGAATTGGTTTCTCTTTCTTCTTTAAGTTCTTTTGGCTATTGATTGGAATCAAGTCTTAATCCAAAAGGAATTGGTTTCTCATTCTCCTTTATGTTCCATTTCCAATTGATTGGAAGCAAGTCTTAATCCTTAAGGAATTGGTTTCTCTTTCTTCTTTAAGTTCTTTTGGCTATTGATTGGAATCAAGTCTTAATCCAAAAGGAATTGGTTTCTCATTCTCCTTTTTCCTTTGCAATTGATTGGGAGCAAGTCTTAAACCTTAAGGAATTGGTTTCTCTTTCTTCTTTAAGTTCTTTTGGCTATTGATTGGAATCAAGTCTTAATTCAAAAGGAATTGGTTTCTCATTCTCCTTTATGTTCCTTTTGCAATTGATTGGAAGCAAGTCTTAATCCTTAAGGAATTGGCTTCTCTTTCCTCTTTATATTCTTTTGGCTATTGATTAAATCAAGTCTTAATCCAAAGGAATTGATCTCTCATTCTCCGTTATCTTCCATTTGCCATGGATTGTAGACCAGTCTTAATCCATAAGCAATTGGTTTCTCTTTCGTCTTTAAGTTCTTTTCACTATTGATTGGAATTAAGTCTTTATCCAAAAGGAATTGGTTTCTCATTCTCCTTTATGTTCCATTTGCAATTGATTGGAAGCAAGTCTTAATCCTTAAGGAATTGGTTTCTCTTTCTTCTTTAAGTTCTTTTGGCTATTGATTGGAATCAAGTCTTAATCCAAAAGGAATTGGTTTTTCATTCTGCTTTATGTTCCATTTGCAATTGATTGGATGCCAGTTTTAATCCTTAAGGAATTGGTTTCTCTTTGTTCTTTAAGTTCTTTTAGCTAATGATTGGAATCAAGTCTTAATCCAAAAGGAATTGGTTTCTAATTCTCCATTATGTTCCATTTGCAATTGATTGGAAGCAAGTCTTAATCCTTAAGGAATTGGTTTCTCTTTCTTCCTTAACTTCTTTTGGCTATAGATTGGAATCAAGTCTTAATCCAAAAGGAATTGGCTTCTCATTCTCCTTTATGTTCCATTTCCATTTGATTGGAAGCAAGTCTTAATCCTTAAGGAGTTTGTTTCTCTTTCTTATTTAACTTCTTTTGGCTATCGATTGGAAACAAGTCTTAATCCAAAAGGAACTGGTTTCTCATTCTCCTTTATGTTCCTTTTGCAATTGATTGGAAGCAAGTCTTAATCCTTAAGGAATTGGTTTCTCTTTCTTCTTTAAGTTCTTTTGGCTATTGATTGGAATCAAGTCTTAATCCAAAAGGAATTGGTTTCTCATTCTCCTTTATGTTCCAATTGCAATTGATTGGAAGCAAGTGTTAATCCTTAAGGAATTGGTTTCTCTTTCTTCTTTAACTTCTTTTGGCTATAGATTGGAAACAAGTCTTAATTTGAAAGGAATTGGTTTCTCATTCTCCTTTATGTTCCATTTGCAATTGATTGGAAGCAAGTCTTAATCCTTAAGGAATTGGTTTCTCTTTCTTCTTTAAGTTCTTTTGGCTATTGAATGGAATCAAGTCTTAATCCAAAAGGAATTGATTTCTCATTCTCCTTTATCTTCCATTTGCATTTGATTGGAAGCAAGTCTTAATCCTTAAGGAATTGGTTTCTCTTTCTTATTTAACTTCTTTTTGGCTATAGATTGGAAACAAGTCTTAATTTGAAAGGAATTGGTTTCTCATTCTCCTTTATGTTCCATTTGCAATTGATTGGAAGCAAGTGTTAATCCTTAAGGAATTGGTTTCTCTTTCCTCTTTATATTCTTTTGGCTATTGATTAGAATCAAGTCTTTATCCAAAAGGAATTGGTGTCTCATTCTCCTTTATGTTCCATTTGCAATTGATTGGAAGCCAGTCTTAATCCTTAAGGAGTTGGTTTCTCTTTCTTCTTTAAGTTCTTTTGGCTATTGATTGGAATCAAGTCTTAATCCAAAAGGAATTGGCTTCTCATTCTCCTTTATGTTCCATTTCCATTTGATTGGAAGCAAGTCTTAATCCTTAAGGAATTGGTTTCTCTTTCTTCTTTAACTTCTTTTGGCTATAGATTTGAAACAAGTCTTAATTTGAAAGGAATTGGTTTCTTATTCTCCTTTAAGTTCCATTTGCAATTGATTGGAAGCAAGTCTTAATCCTTACGGAATTGGCTTCTCTTTCCTCTTTATATTCTTTTGGCTATTGATTAGAATCAAGTCTTTATCCAAAAGGAATTGGTGTCTCATTCTCCTTTATGTTCCATTTGCAATTGATTGGAAGGAAGTCCTAATCCTTAAGGAATTGGTTTCTTTCTTCTTTAAGTTCTTTTCGCTGTTGATTGGAATTAAGCCTTAATTTGAAAGGAATTGGTTTCTCATTCTCCTTTATGTTCCATTTGCAATTGATTGGAAGCAAGTGTTAATCCTTAAGGAATTGGTTTCTCTTTCCTCTTTATATTCTTTTGGCTATTGATTAGAATCAAGTCTTAATTCAAAAGGAACTAGTTTCTCATTCTCCTTTATGTTCCTTTTGCGATTGATTGGAACCCAGTCTTAATCCTTAAGGAGTTGGTTTCTCTTTCTTCTTTAAGTTCTTTTGGCTATTAATTGGAATCAAGTCTTGATCCAACAGGAATTGGTCTCTCATTCTCCTTTATGTTCCTTCTGCAATTGATTGGAAGCAAGTCTTAACCCTTAAGGAATTGGTTTCTGTTTCATCATTAAGTTCTTTTGGCTATAGATTGGAAACAAGTCTTAATTTGAAAGGAAATCATTTCTTATTCTCCTTTAATTTCCGTTTGCAATTGATTGGAAGCAAGTCTTAATCCTTAAGGAATTGGTTTCTCGTTCTTCTTTAAGTTCTTTTGGCTATTGATTGGAATCAAGTCTTAATCCAAAAGGAATTGGTTTCTCATTCTCCTTTATGTTCCTTTTGCAATTGATTGGAAGCAAGTCTTAATCCTTAACGAATTGGTTGCTCTTTCTTCTTTAAGTTCTTTTGGCTATTGATTGGAATCAAGTCTTAATCCAAAAGGAATTGCTGTCTCATTCTCCTTTATGTTCCATTTGCGATTGATTGGAAGCCAGTCTTAATCCTTAAGGAATTGGTTTCTCTTTCTTCTTTAAGTTCTTTTGGCTATTGATTAGAATCAAGTCTTAATCCAAAAGGAATTGGTGTCTCATTCTCCTTTATGTTCCATTTGCAATTGATTGGAAGCCAGTCTTAATCCTTAAGGAATTGGTTTCTCTTTCTTCTTTAACTTCTTTTGGCTATTGATTGGAATCAAGTCTTAATCCAAAAGGAATTGGTTTCTCATTCTCCTTTATGTTCCATTTGCATTTGATAGGTAGCAAGTCTTAACCCTTAAGGAATTGCATTCTCTTTCTTCTTTAACTTCTTTTAGCTATTGATTGGAATCAAGTCTTAATCCAAAAGGAATTGGTTTCTCATTCTCCTTTATGTTCCTTTTGCAATTGATTGGAAGCAAGTCTTAATCCTTAAGGAATTGGTTTCTCTTTCTTCTTTAAGTTCTTTTGGCAATTGATTGGAATCAAGTCTTGATCCAAAAGGAATTGGTTTCTCATTCTCCTTTATGTTCCATTTGCGATTGTTTGGAAGCCAGTCTTAAACCTTAAGGAATTGGTTTCTTCTCTTCTTTATGTTCTTTTAGATATTGATTGGAATCAAGTCTTAATCCAAAAGGACTTGGTGTCTCATTCTCCTTTATGTTCCATTTGCAATTGGTTGGAAGCAAGTTTTAATCCTTAAGGAATTGGTTTCTCTTTCTTCTTTTACTTCTTTTGGCTATAGATTTGAAACAAGTCTTAAATCCAAAAGGAATTGGTTTCTTATTCTCCTTTATATTCCATATGCAATTGATTGGAAGCCAGTCTTAATCCTTAAGGAATTGGTTTCTCTTTCTTCTTTAAGTTCTTTTGGCTATTGATTGGAATCAAGTCTTAATCCAAAAGGAATTGGTTTCTCATTCTCCTTTATGTTCCATTTCCATTTGATTGGAAGCAAGTCTTAATCCTTAAGGAATTGGTTTCTCTTTCTTCTTTAACTTCTTTTGGCTATAGATTGGAAACAAGTCTTAATTTGAAAGGAATTGGTTTCTTATTCTCCTTTATGATCCATTTGCAATTGATCGGAGGCAAGTGTTATTCCTTACGGAATTGGTTTCTCTTTCCTCTTTAAGTTCTTTTAGCTATTGATTGGAATCAAGTCTTAATCCAAAAGGAATTGGTGTCTCATTCTCCTTTATGTTCCATTTGCAATTGATTGGAAGCAAGTCTTAATCCTTAAGGAATTGGTTTCTCTTTCTTCTTTAAGTTCTTTTGGCTATTGATTGGAATCAAGTCTTAATCCAAAAGGAATTGGTTTCTCATTCTCCTTTATGTTCCATTTCCATTTGATTGGAAGCAAGTCTTAATCCTTAAGGAATTGGTTTCTCTTTCTTCTTTAACTTCTTTTGGCTATAGATTGGAATCAAGTCTTAATCCAAAAGGAATTGGCTTCTCATTCTCCATTATGTTCCATTTCCATTTGATTGGAAGCAAGTCTTAATCCTTAAGGAATTGGTTTCTCTTTCTTCTTTAACTTCTTTTGGCTATAGATTGGAAACAAGTCTTAATTTGAAAGGAATTGGTTTCTCATTCTCCTTTATGTTCCATTTGCAATTGATTGGAAGCAAGTGTTAATCCTTAAGGAATTGGTTTCTCTTTCCCCTTATAAGTTCTTTTGGCTATTGATTGGAATCAAGTCTTAATCCAAAAGGAACTGGTTTCTCATTCTCCTTTACGTTCCTTTTGCAATTGATTGGAAGCAAGTCTTAATCCTTAAGCAGTTGATTTCTCATTCTTCATTTAGTTCTTTTCGCAATTGGTTGGAATCAAGTCTTAATCCTAAAGGAATTGGTTTCTCTTTCTCCTTTGTGAATTTGCAATTGGTTGGAAGCAAGTCTTAATCCTTAAGGAATTGGTTTCTTTTTCTTCTTTAAGTTCTTTTCGCTGTTGATTGCAATTAAGTCTTAATTCAAAAGGAATTGGTTTCTTGTTCTCCATTAAGTTCCATTTGATATTGATTGGAAGCAAGTCTTAATCCTTAAGGAATTAGTTTCTCTTTCTTCTGTAAGTTATTTTGGCTATTGATTGGAATCAAGTCTTAATCCAAAAGGAATTAGTTTCTCAGTCTCCTTTATGTTCCCTTTGCAATTGATTGGAACCAAGTCTTAATCATCAAGGAATTAGTTTCTCTTTCTTATTTAGGTTCTTTTGGCCACTGATTGGAATCAAGTCTTAAATCAAAGGAATTGATTTCTTACTCTCCATTAAGTTCCGTTCGCAATTGATTGAAAGCTAGTCTAAATCCATATGGAATTTGCTTCTCTTTCTTCTTTCAGTTCTTCTGGCTATTGATTGGAATCAAGTCTTAATCCCAAAGGCATTGGTTTTCTCATTCTCTTTTATGTTCCATTTGCAATTGATTGGAAGCAAGTGTTAATCCTTAACGAATTGGTTTCTCTTTCCTCGTTATATTCTTTTAGCTATTGATTAGAATCTAGTCTTTATCCGAAAGGAATTGGTGTCACATTCCCCTTTATGGTCCATTTACAATTGATTGGAAGCTAGTCTTAATCCTTAAAAAGTTGGTTTCTCTTTCTTCTTTAAGTTCTTTTGGCTATCGATTGGAATCAAGTCTTAATCCAAACGGAATTGGCTTTTCATTATCCTTTCTGTTCCCATTGCAATTGATTGGAAGCAAGTCTTAATCCTGAAGGAATTGGTTTCTCTTTTTTCTTTCACTTCTTTTGGCTATAGATTGGAAACAAGTCTTAATTTGAATGGAATTGGTTTCTTATTCTCCTATATGTTCCGTTTAAAATTGATTGGAAGCCAGTCTTAATCCACAAGGAATTGGTTTCTCTTTCTTCTTTAAGTTCTTTTGGCTGTCGATTGGAATCAAGACTTAATAGAAAAGGAATTGGTTTCTCATTCTCGTTTATGTTCCACTTGCATTTGATTGGTAGCAAGTCTTCATCCTTAAGGAATTCATTCTCTTTCTTATTTAAGTTCTTTTTAGCTATTGGTTGGAATCAAGTCTTAATCCTAAAGGAATTGGTTTCTTATTCTCCATTGTGTTCCTTTTGCAATTGATTGGAAGCAAGTCTTAATCCTTGAGGAATTGCATTATCTTTCTTCTTTACGTTTTTTTATCAATTGATTGAAATCAAGTTTTAATTCAAAATGTTTTGATTTCTTATTCTCCATTAATGTTCCATTTGCAATTGATTGAAGCAAGTGATCCTTAAGGATTTGGTTTCTCTTTCTTTCTTGGCTATGTTTCTTTTCCCTAAAAGAATTGGTTTCTCATTCTCCTTCATGTTCCATTTGCAATTGATTGGAAAGCAAGTGTTAATCCTTAAGGAATTAGTTTCTCGTTCCTCTTTATATTCTTTTGGCAATTGATTAGAATCAAGTCTTCATCCAAAAGGAATTGGTGTCTCATTCTCCTTTATGCTCCATTTGCAATTGATTGGAAGCCAGTCTTAATCCTTAAGGAGTTGGGTTGTCTTTCTTCTTTACTTCGTTCTTTTGGCTATTGATTGGAATCATGTCTTAATCCCAACGGAACTGGTTTCTCATTCTCCTTTATGTTCCCTTTGCAATTGATTGGATGCAAGTCTTAATCCTTAAGGAATTGGTTTCTCTGTCTTCTCTAAGTTCTTTTCGCAATTGATTGGGATCAAGTCTTAATCCAAAAGGAATTGGTTTCTCATTCTCCATTATGTTCGATTTGCATTTGATTAGAAGCAAGTCTTAATCCTTAAGGAATTGGTTTCCCTTTCTTCGTTAACTTCTTTTGGCAATAGATTGGAGTCAAGTCTTAATCCAAAAGGAATTGGTTTCTCATTCTCCTTTATGTTCCATTTGCAATTGATTGGAAGCAAGTGTTAATCCTTAAGGAATTGGTTTCTCTTTCCTCTTTATATTCTTTTGGCTGTTGATTAGGATCACATCTTTATCGAAAAGGAATTGGTGTCTCATTCTCCTTTATGTTCCTTTTGCAATTGATCGGAAGCTAGTTTTAATCCTTAAGGAGTTGGTTTCACTTTCTTCTTTAAGTTCTTTTGGCTATTGATTGGAATCAAGTCTTAATCCAAAAGGAATTGGTTCCTCATTCTCCTTTATGTTCCTTTTGCAATTGATTGGAAGCAAGTCTTAATCCTTAAGGAATTGGTTTCCCTTTCTTCTTTAACTTCTTTTGGCTATAGATTGCAAACAAGTCTTAATTTGAAAGGAATTGGTTTCTCATTCTCCTTTATGTTCCATTTGCAATTGATTGGAAGCAAGTCTTAATCCTTAAGGAATTGGTTTCTCGTTCTTCTTTAAGTTCTTTTGGCTATTGACTGGAATCAAGTCTTAATCCAAAAGGAATTGGTTTCCCATTCTCCTTTATGTTCCATTTGCATTTGATTGGTAGCAAGTGTTAATCCCTAAGGAATTGGTTTCTCTTTCTTCTTTAACTTCTTTTGGCTATAGATTGGAAACAAGTCTTAATTTGAAACGAATTGGTTTCTCATTCTCCTTTATGTTCCAATTGCAATTGATTGGAAGCAAGTGTTAATCCTTAAGAAATTGGTTTCTCCTTCCTCTTTATATTCTTTTGGCTATTGATTAGAATCAAGTCTTTATCCAAAAGGAATTGGTGTCTCATTCTCCTTTATGTTCCTTTTGCAATTGACTGGAAGCCAGTCTTAATCCTTAAGGAATTGCATTCTCTTTCTTTTTTAAGTTCTTTTATCTATTGATTGGAATCAAGTCTTAATCCTAAAGGAATTGGTTTCTCGTTCTCCTTTGTGTTCCTTTTGCAAATAATTGGAAGCAAGTCTTAATCCTTGAGGAATTGCATTCTCTTTCTTCTTTACGTGTTTTTATCAATTGATTGAAATCAAGTTATAATTCAAAAGGAATTGATTTCTTGTTCTCCATTAAGCTCCATTTGATATTGATCGGAAGCGAGTCTTAATCCTTAAGAATTTGGTTTCTCTTTCTTCTTTAAGTTCTTTTAGCTGTTGATTTGAATCAAGTCTTAATCCAAAAGGAATTGGATTCTTATTCTCTGTTATGTTCCCTTTGCCATTGATTGGAAGCAAGTCTTAATCCTTAAGGAATTGGTCTATCTTTCTTCTTTAAGTTCTTTAGGCTATAGATTGGAAACAAGTCTGAAATCAAAAGGAATTGATTTCTTATTCTCCATTAAATTCCATTTGCAATTGATCGGAAGCTTGTCTTAATCCTTAAGGAATTGGTCTATCTTTCTTCTTTAAGATCTTTTGGCTATTGATTGGAATCAAGTCTTAATCCAAGAGGAATTGGTTTCTCATTCTCCATTATGTTCCATTTGCGTTTGATTGGAAGCCAGTCTTAATCCATAAGGATTTGGTTTCTCTTTCTTCTTTAAGTTCTTCTGACTATTGATTGGAATCAACTATTAATTTGAAAGGAATTGGTTTCTCATTCTCCTTTATGTTCCATTTGCAATTGATTGGAAGCAAGTGTTAATTCTTAAGGAATTGGTTTCTCTTTCCTCTTTATATTCTTTTCGCAATTGATTAGTATCAAGTCTTTATCCAAAAGGAATTGGTGTCTCATTCTCCTTTATCTTCCATTTGCAATTGATTGGAAGCAAGTCTTAATCCTTAAGGAATTTGTTTCTCTTTCTTCTTTAAGATCTTTTGGCTCTTGATTGGAATCAAGTCCTAATCCAAGAGGAATTGGCTTCTCATTCTCCATCATGTTCCATTTGCATTTGATTGGAAGCAAGTCTTAATCCTTAAGGAATTGGTGTCTCTTTCTTCTTTAAGTTCTTTTGGCTATAGATTGGAAACAAGTCTTAATTTAAAAGGAATTGGTTTCTTATTCTCCTTTGAGTTCCATTTGCAATTGATTGGAAGCAAGTCTTAATCCTTAAGGAATTGGTTTCTCTTTCCTCTTTATATTCTTTTGGCTATCGATTAGAATCAAGTCTTTGTCCAAAAGGAATTGGTGTCTCATTCTCCTTTATGTTCCTTTTGCATTTGATTGGAAGCCAGTCTTATTCCTTAAGGAATTGCATTCTCTTTCTTCTTTAAGTTCTTTTAGCTATTGATTGGAATCAAGTCTTAATCTTAAAGGAATTGGTTTCTCGTTCTCCTTTGTGTTCGTTTTGCAATTGATTGGAAGCAAGTCTTAATCCTTAAGGAATTGCATTCTTTTTCTTCTTTACATTTTTTTATCAATTGATTGAAATCAAGTTTTAATTCAAAAGGAATTGATTGCTTATTCTCCATTAAGTTCCATTTGCAATTGATCGGAAGCCAGTCTTAATCCTTAAGGATTTGGTTTCTCTTTCTTCTTTAAGTTCTTTTAGATGTTGATTTGAATCAAGTCTTAATCCAAAAGGAATTGGATTTTTATTCTCCTTTATGTTCCCTTTGCAATTGATTGGAAGCTTGTCTTAATCCTTAAGGAATTCGCTTATCTTTCATCTTTAAGTTCTTTAGGCTATAGATTGGAAACAAGTCTTAAATCAAAAGGAATTGATTTCTTATTCTCCATTAAATTCCATTTGCAATTGATCGGAAGCGAGTCTTAATCCTTAAGGAATTGGTTTCTCTTTCTTCTTTAACTTCTTTTGGCTATATACTGGAAACAAGTCTTAATTTGAAAGGAATTGGTTTCTCATTCTCCTTTATGTTCCATTTGCAATTGATTGGAAGCAAGACTTAATCCTTAAGGAATTGGTTTCTCGTTTTTCTTTAAGTTTTTTAGCTATAGATTGGGATCAAATGTTAACCCAAAAGGAATTGGTTTCTCATTCTCCTTTATGTTCCATTTGCATTTGACTAGCATAATCCTTAAGGAATTGGTTTCTCTTTCTTCTTTAACTTCTTTTGGCTATAGATTGGAAACAAGTCGTAATTTGAAAGGAATTGGTTTCTCATTCTCCTTTATGTTCCATTTGCAATTGATTGGAAACAAGTCTTAATCCTTAAGGAATTGGTTTCTCTTTCCTCTGTATATTCTTTTGGCTATTGATTGGAATCAAGTCTTTATCCAAAAGGAACTGGTGTATCATTCTCCTTTCTGTTCCTTTTGCTATTGATTGGAAGCCAATCTTAATCCTTAAAGAATTGCATTCTCTTTCTTCTTTAACTTCTTTTAGCTATTGATTCGAATCAAGTCTTAATCCAAAAGGAATTGGTTTCTCGTTCTACTTTGTGTTCCTTTTGCAATTGATTGGAAACAAGTCTTAATCCTTGAGGAATTGCATTCTCTTTCTTCTTTACGTTTTTTTATGAATTGATTGAAATCAAGTTTTAATTCAAAAGTAATTGATTTCTTATTCTCCATTAAGTTCCGTTTGCACTTGATCGGAAGCGAGTCTTAATCCTTAAGGATTTGGTTTCTCTTTCTTCTTTAAGTTCTTTTAGATGTTGATTTGAATCAAGTCTTAATCCAAACGGAATTGGATTCTTATTCTCCTTTATGTTCCCTTTGCAATTGATTGGAAGCAAGTCTTAATCGTTAAGGAATTGGTTTCTCTTTCTTCTTTAAGTTCTTTAGGCTATAGATTGGAAACAAGTCTTAAATCAAAAGGAATTGATTTCTTATTCTCCATTAAGTTCCATTTGCAATTGATCGGAAGCGAGTCTTAATCCTTAAGGAATCAGTTTCTCTTTCTTTTTTAAGTTCTTTGAGCTGTTGATTGGAATCAAGTCTTAATCCAAAACGAATTGGATTCTTGTTCTCCTTTATGTTCCCTTTCCATTTGATTGGAAGCAAGTCGTAATCTTTAAGGAATTGGTTTCTCTTTCTTCTTTAACTTCTTTTGGCTATAGATTGGAAACAAGTCTTACTTTAAAAGGAATTGGTTTCCCATTCTCCTTTATGTTCAGTTTGCAATTGACTGGAAGCGAGTCTTAATCCATAAGGATTTCATTTCTCTTTCTTCTGTAAGTTCTTCTAGCTATTGATTGGAATCAAGTCTTAATTTGAAAGGAATTGGTTTCTCCTTCTCCTTCATGTTCCATTTGCAATTGATTGGAAGCAAGTGTTAATCCTTAAGGAATTGGTTTCTCTTTCCTCTTTATCCAAAAGGAATTGGTGTCTAATTCTCCTTTATGTTCCATTTGCAATTGATTGGAAGCCAGTCTTAATCCTTAAGGTGTTGGTTTCTCTTTCTTCTTTACATTCTTTTGGCTATTGATTGGAATCAAGTCTTAATCGCAAAGGAACTGGTTTCTCATTCTCCTATATCTTCCTTTTGCAATTGATTGGAAGCAAGTCTTAATCCTTAAGGAATTAGTTTCTCTTTCTTCTTTAAGATCGTTTGGCTATTGATTGGAATCAAGTCTTAATCCAAGAGGAATTGGCTTCTCATTCTCCATTATGTTCCATTTGCATTTGATTGGAAGGAAGTCTTAATCCTTAAGGAATTGGTTTCTCTTTCTTCTTTAACTTCTTTTGGCTATAGATTGGAATCAAGTCTTAATTTGAAAGGAATTGGTTTCTCATTCTCCTTTATGTTCCATTTGCAATCGATTGGAGGCAAGTGTTAATCCTTAAGGAATTGCTTTCTCTTTCCTCATTATATTCTTTTGGCTATTGATTAGAATCAAATCTTTATCCCAAAGGAATTGGTTTCTCATTCTCCTTTATGTTCCTTTTGCAATTGATTGGAAGCAAGTCTTAATCCTTAGCTTAATTGCATTCTCTTTCTTCTTTAAGTCCTTTTAGCTATTGGTTGGAATCAAGTAATCCTAAAGGAATTGGTTTCTCGTTCTCCTTTGTGTTCCTTTTGCAATTGATTGGAAGCAAGTCTTAATCCTTGAGGAATTGCATTATCTTTCTTCTTTACGTTTTTTTATCAATTGATTGAAATCAAGTTTTAATTCAAAAGGAATTGATTTCTTGTTCTCCATTAAGTTCCATTTGATATTGATCGGAAGCGAGTCTTAATCCTTAAGAATTTGGTTTCTCTTTCTTCTTGAAGTTCTTTTAGCTGTTGATTGGAATCAAGTCTCAATCCAAAAGGAATTGGATTCTTATTCTCCTTTATGTTCCCTTTGCAATTGATTGGAAGCAAGACTAAATCCTTAAGAAATTGGTTTCTCTTTCTTCTTTAAGTTCTTTAGGCTATAGATTGGAAACAAGTCTTAAATCAAAAGGAATTGATTTCTTACTCTCCATTAAGTTCCATTTGCAATTGATTGGAAGCCAGTCTTAATCCATAAGGATTTAGCTTCTCTTTCTTCTTTAAGTTCTTCTGGCTATTGATTGGAATCAAGTCTTAATGTGAAAGGAATTGGTTTCTCATTCTCCTTTATGTTCCATTTGCAATTGATTGGAAGCAAGTCTTAATCCTTAAGGAATTGGTTTCTCTTTCCTATTTATATTCTTTTGGCTATTGATTAGAATCAAGTCTTTATCCAAAAGGAATTTGTGTCTCATTCTCCTTGATGTTCCATTTGCAATTGATTGGAACCCGGTCTTGATCCTTAAGGAGTTGGTTTCTCTTTCTTCTTTAAGTTCTCTCGGCTATTGATTGGAATCAACTCTATATCAGGACGGAACTGGTTTTTCATTCTCCTACGTGTTCCTTTTGCAATTGACTGGAAGCAAGTCTTAATCCTTAAGGAATTGGTTTCTCTTTCTTCTTTAACTTATTTTGGCTATAGATTGGAAACAAGTCTTAATTTTAATGGAATTGGTTTCTTATTCTCCTTTATGTTTTGTTTGCAATTGATTGGAAGCCAGTCTGAATCCATAAGGAATTGGTTTCTCTTTCTTCTTTAAGTTCTTTTGGCTATTGATTGGAATCAAGACTTAATAGAAAAGGCATTGGTTTCTCATTCACCTTTACGTTCCATTTGCATTTGATTGGTAGCAAGTCTTCATCCTTAAGGAATTCATTCTCTTTCTTATTTAAGTTCTTTTAGCTATTGGTTGGAATCAAGTCTTAATCCTAACGGAATTGGTTTCTCGTTCTCCATTGTGTTCCTTTTGCAATTGATTGGAATCAAGTCTTAATCCTTGAGGAATTGCATTCTCTTTCTTCTTTACATTTTTTTTATCAATTGATTGAAATCAAGTTTTAATTCAAAATGAATTGATTTCTTATTCTCCATTAAGTTCCATTTGCAATTGATCGGAAGCGAGTCTTAATCCTTAAGGATTTGGTTTCTCTTTCTTCTTTATGTTCTTCTGGCTATTGGTTTCTCATTCTCCTTCATGTTCCATTTGCAATTGATTGGAAGCAAGTGTTAATCCTTAAGGAATTGGTTTCTCGTTCCTCTTTATATTCTTTTGGCAATTGATTAAAATCAAGTCTTCATCCAAAAGGAATTGGTGTCTCATTCTCCTTTATGCTCCATTTGCAATTGATTGGAAGCCAGTCTTAATCCTTAAGGAGTTGGTTTCTCTTTCTTCTTTACGTTCTTTTGGCTATTGATTGGAATCATGTCTTAATCCCAACGGAACTGGTTTCTCATTCTCCTTTATGTTCCCTTTGCAATTGATTGGATGCAAGTCTTAATCCTTAAGGAATTGGTTTCTCTGTCTTCTCTAAGTTCTTTTCGCAATTGATTGGGATCAAGTCTTAATCCAAAAGGAATTGGTTTCTCATTCTCCATTATGTTCGATTTGCATTTGATTAGAAGCAAGTCTTAATCCTTAAGGAATTGGTTTCCCTTTCTTCGTTAACTTCTTTTGGCAATAGATTGGAGTCAAGTCTTAATCCAAAAGGAATTGGTTTCTCATTCTCCTTTATGTTCCATTTGCAATTGATTGGAAGAAAGTGTTAATCCTTAAGGAATTGGTTTCTCTTTCCTCTTTATATTCTTTTGGCTGTTGATTAGGATCACATCTTTATCGAAAAGGAATTGGTGTCTCATTCTCCTTTATGTTCCTTTTGCAATTGATCGGAAGCTCGTTTTAATCCTTAAGGAGTTGGTTTCTCTTTCTTCTTTAAGTTCTTTTGGCTATTGATTGGAATCAAGTCTTAATCCAAAAGGAATTGGTTCCTCATTCTCCTTTATGTTCCTTTTGCAATTGATTGGAAGCAAGTCTTAATCCTTAAGGAATTGGTTTCTCTTTCTTCTTTAACTTCTTTTGGCTATAGATTGGAAACAAGTCTTAATTTGAAAGGAATTAGTTTCTCATTCTCCTTTATGTTCCATTTGCAATTGATTGGAAGCAAGTCTTAATCCTTAAGGAATTGGTTTCTCGTTCTTCTTTAAGTTCTTTTGGCTATTGACTGGAATCAAGTCTTAATCCAAAAGGAATTGGTTTCCCATTCTCCTTTATGTTCCATTTGCATTTGATTGGTAGCAAGTGTTAATCCCTAAGGAATTGGTTTCTCTTTCTTCTTTAACTTCTTTTGGCTATAGATTGGAAACAAGTCTTAATTTGAAAGGAATCGGTTTCTCATTCTCCTTTATGTTCCATTTGCAATTGATTGGAAGCAAGTGTTAATCCTTAAAGAATTGGTTTCTCTTTCCTCTTTATATTCTTTTGGCTATCGATTAGAATCAAGTTTATATCCAAAAGTAATTGGTGCCTCATTCTCCTTTTTGTTCCTTTTGCAATTGATTGGAAGCCAGTCTTAATCCTTAAGGAATTGCATTCTCTTTCTTCTTTAAGTTCTTTTAGCTAATGATTGGAATCAAGTCTTAATCCTAAAGGAATTGGTTTCTCGTTCTCCTTTGTGTTCCTTTTGCAATTGATTGGAAGCAAGTCTTAATCCTTGAGGAATTGCATTCTCTTTCTTCTTTACGTTTTTTTATCAGTTGATTGAAATCAAGTTTTAATTCAAAAGGAATTGATTTCTTATTCTCCATTAAGTTCCATTTGCCATTGATCGGAAGCGAGTCTTAATCCTTAAGGAATCGGTTTCTCTTTCTTCTTTAAGTTCTTTGAGCTATTGATTGGAATCAAGTCTTAATCCAATAGGAATTGGATTCTAGTTCTCCTTAATGTTCCCTTTCCTTTTGATTGGAAGGAAGTCTTAATCCTTAAGGAATTGGTTTCTCTTTCTTCTTTAACTTCTTTTGGCTATAGATTGGAAACAAGTCTTAATTTGAAAGGAATCGGTTTCTCATTCTCCTTTATGTTCCATTTGCAATTGATTGGAAGCAAGTGTTAATCCTTAAAGAATTGGTTTCTCTTTCCTCTTTATATTCTTTTGGCTATCGATTAGAATCAAGTCTATATCCAAAAGTAATTGGTGCCTCATTCTCCTTTATGTTCCTTTTGCAATTGATTGGAAGCCAGTCTTAATCCTTAAGGAATTGCATTCTCTTTCTTCTTTAAGTTCTTTTAGCTAATGATTGGAATCAAGTCTTAATCGTAAAGGAATTGGTTTCTCGTTCTCCTTTGTGTTCCTTTTGCAATTGATTGGAAGCAAGTCTTAATCCTTGAGGAATTGCATTCTCTTTCTTCTTTACGTTTTTTTATCAGTTGATTGAAATCAAGTTTTAATTCAAAAGGAATTGATTTCTTATTCTCCATTAAGTTCCCTTTGCCATTGATCGGAAGCGAGTCTTAATCCTTAAGGAATCGGTTTCTCTTTCTTCTTTAAGTTCTTTGAGCTATTGATTGGAATCAAGTCTTAATCCAATAGGAATTGGATTCTAGTTATCCTTAATGTTCCCTTTCCTTTTGATTGGAAGGAAGTCTTAATCCTTAAGGAATTGGTTTCTCTTTCTTCTTTAACTTCTTTTGGCTAAAAATTGGAAACAAGTCTTAATTTAAAAGGAATTGGTTTCTCATTCTACTTCATGTTCCACTTCCAATTGATTGGAAGCAAGTGTTAATCCTTAAGGAATTGGTTTCTCTTTCCTCTTTATATTCTTTTGGCAAATGATTAGAATCAAGTCTTTATCCAAAAGGAATTGGTATCTCATTCTCCTTTATGTTCCATTTGCAATTGATTGGAAGCCAGTCTTAATCCTTAAGGAGTTAGTTTCTCTTTCTTCTTTACGGTCTTTTGGCTATTGATTGGAATCAAGACGTAATCCTAAAGGAACTGGTTTCTCATTCTCCTGTGTGTTCCTTTTGCAATTGATTGGAAGCAAGTCTTAACTCTTAAGGAAGTAGCTTCTCTTTGTTCTTTAACTTCTTTTGGCTATAGATTGGAAACAAGTCTTAATCCAAAAGGAATTGGTTTCTCATTCTCCTATATGTTCCTCTTGCAATTGATTGGAAGCAAGTCTTAATCCAAATGGAATTAGTTTCTCATTCTCCATTGTGTTCCATTTGCATTTGATTGGAAGCAAGTCTTAATCCATAAGGAATTGGTTTCTCTTTCTTCTTTAACCTCTTTTGGCTATAGATTGGAAACAAGTCTTAATTTGAGAGGAATTGGTTTCTTATTCTCTTTTATGTTCCATTTGCAACTGATTGGAAGCAAGTGTTAATCCTTAAGGAATTGGTTTCTCTTTCCTCTTTATATTCTTTTCGCAATTGGTTGGAAGCAAGTCTTAATCCAAAAGGCATTGGTTTCTCATTCTCCTTTATGTTCTATTTGCATTTGATTGGTAGCAAGGCTTAACCCTTAAGGAATTGCATTCTCTTTCTTCTTTAAGTTCTTTTAGCAATTGATTGGAATCAAGTCTTAATCCTAAAGGAATTGGTTTCTCGTTCTCCTTTATGTTCCTTTTGCAATTGCTTGGAAGCAAGTCTTAATCCTTGAGGAATTGCATTCTCTTTCTTCTTTACGTTTTTTTATCAATTGATTGAAATCAAGCTTTAATTCAAAAGGAATTCATTTCTTATTCTCCATTAAGTTCCATTTGCAATTTATCGGAAGCGAGTCTTATTCCTTAAAGATTTGGTTTCTCTTTCTTCTTTAAGTTCTTTTAGCTGTTGATTGGAATCAAGTCTTAATCCAAAAGGAATTGGATTCTTATTCTCCTTTTTGTTCCCTTTGCAATTGATTGGAAGCAAGCCTTAATCCTTAAGGAATTGGTTTCTCTTTCTTCTTTAAGTTCTTTTGGCTATTGACTGGAATCAAGTCTTAATCCAAAAGGAATTGGTTTCTCATTCTCCTTTATGTTCCATTTCCATTTGATTGGAAGCAAGTCTTAACCCTTAAGGAATTGGTTTCTCCTTCTTCTTTAACTTCTTTTGGCTATAGATTGGAAACAACTCTTAATTCAAAAGGAATTGATTTCTTATTATCCATTATGTTCCATTTGCAATTGATCGGGAGCGAGTCTTAATCCTTAAGGAATCGGATTCTCTTTCTTCTTTAAGTTGTTTTAGTTGTTGATTGGAATCAAGTCTTAATTCAAAAGGAATTGGATTCTTATTCTCCTTTCTGTTCCCTTTGCAATTGATTGGAAGCAAGCCTTAATCCTTAAGGAATTGGTTTCTCTTTCTTCTTTAAGTTCTTTTGGCTATTGATTGGAATCAAGTGTTTATCCAAAAGGAATTGGTTTCTCATTCTCCTTTCTGTTCCATTTCCATTTGATTGGAAGCAAGTCTTAACCCTTAAGGAATTGGTTTCTCCTTCTTCTTTAACTTCTTTTGGCTATAGATTGGAAACAACTCTTAATTCAAAAGGAATTGATTTCTTATTCTCCATTATGTTCCAATTGCAATTGATTGGAAGCGAGTCTTAATCCTTAAGAAACCAGTTTCTCTTTCTTTTTTCAGTTCTTTTGGCTATTGATTGGAATCAAGTCTTAACCCAAAAGGAATTGGTTTCTCATTCTCCTTCATGTTCCTTTCGCAATTGATTGGAAGCAAGCCTTAATCCTTAAGGAATTGGTTTCGCTTTCTTCTTTAACTTCTTTTGGCTACTGACTGGAATCAAGTCTTCATCCAAAAGGAATTGGTTTCTCATTCTCCTTTATGTTCCTTTCGCAATTGATTGGAAGCAAGTCTTAATCCTTAAGGAATTGGTTTCGCTTTCTTCTTTAACTTCTTTTGGCTATAGATTGGAAACAAGTCTTAATTTGAAAGGAATTGGTTTCGTATTCTACTTTAAGTTCCATTTGCAATCGATTGGAAGCCAGTCTTAATCCATAAGGAATTGGTTTCTATTTCTTCTTTAAGTTCTTTTGGCTATTGATTGGAGTCAAGTCTTAATCCAAATGACATTGGTTTCTCATTCTCCTTTATGTTCTATTTGCATTTGATTGGTAGCAAGGCTTAACCCTTAAGGAATTGCATTCTCTTTCTTCTTTAAGTTCTTTTAGCAATCGATTGGAATCAAGTCTTAATCCTAAAGGAATTGGTTTCTCGTTCTCCTTTATGTTCCTTTTGCAATTGCTTGGAAGCAAGTCTTAATCCTTGAGGAATTGCATTCTCTTTCTTCTTTACGTTTTTTTATCAATTGATCGAAATCAAGCTTTAATTCAAGAGGAATTGATTTCTTATTCTCCATTAAGTTCCATTTGCAATTAATCGGAAGCGAGTCTTAATCCTTAAAGATTTGGTTTCTCTTTCTTCTTTAAGTTCTTTTAGCTGTTGATTGGAATCAAATGTTAATCCAAAAGGAATTGGATTCTTATTCTCCTTTTTGTTCCCTTTGCAATTGATTGGAAGCAAGCCTTAATCCTTAAGGAATTGGTTTCTCCTTCTTCTTTAAGTTCTTTTGGCTATTGATTGGTGTAACATCCCCATTTCTGCCTAAGCTAATTAGCTCGGTGTTCCCGGCTAATTAGAGGGATTAGCGATTAATTGAGAACTAATCGATTAATCCCGAGAGCAAGAGCTTAGTAAATTAAGTCTAGCCAACAATTTAATCGTAATGTCCCAAGCGTTTTAATAAAACCTTAATCGTCTAATCCTTAATTACTCGAAGGTGTCAAAATAAAAGTAAGACAACCTAACTTTACTAATTAAGTTTATAATGATGAAGACACTTAAGACAACTCTTGAAAAATTAAACCCCAAATTAAGCATGTGCTTAACCGTAATGCAAGACATCATAAAAAGTGTAATTGACAAGAGTTAACTCATGGGTAATTAAGCCAATTAAGTTAAGTTACATTTAAATAATTCTAATTACATTTAGAGATAAAAGTTCTTCCATGCATATGCCCTAGAAAGACCTACCAAGGAGGAGCAACATCTCACCCTTCATTCAAACTCTTTAATCCTACACCATTAGATCAAAAGCCAAGACTAGGATCCTTGTCATCCACCATTAGATCTTGACACTTGGATGAGTCTTAGACAAGCAACCAAATCGTAAGAGGGGTACTCCCCTTTAACCCCTAGAGAAAAGCATAAAATGGACATTAGAATGCCTCCAAGACCCAAGGAAAAACAACTCACCCTTTTACCCCAAGGTTTTTCCACTCTCTTGCTTGTTGTAAGAAGCAAAGTCACATCACTCTTTTCCCTCCCCTTTGTGCGCCATCAGCCCACCTTTCTTTCCCCCTCATTTCATTCTTTCACTCCTCTCCCAAACACACACACAAAGCTCTCTTCTCTCTCTTCAATTTCAAATTCTCCTCCTTCTCTCTAAACTCTCCAACCTCTCTCTAGAATTCTCCCACTTCTCTCATCCTTTCCTCTCCTCATCCCACTCACAAACTCTTCAAGAGCCACCATTTCTTGCTCTTGGAGAATCAAAGACACTCACATATCAAGCCTCTTCCAAGATCCAAGAGGAAGAGCACCACCACCACCATCATCTTTTTTCCATCACAAGTTCCTTCAAAGAAAGCTTCTTGGTAGTGACTCTAAACCCTTTTTCTCTCTAGTTTTTTAAGCTTTAGAACTCCTATGCTCTCCATAGCTAGGTGGTTTTAAGGATTGATTTGGGCATCATAGCCATTCTTGTCATAAAATGAGATGTTGTTGCTTGTATGGTGGTTTGTTGGAAACATGTTTTCGGTTTGGTGTGTTGCATGGCTGAACTCAATATTTTTGAACTCCAACATGTTAGTTTTTCACTAATCTTTCATGGTATATGGGTGTTTTATAACTTGAGAATGGTTTCTTGAAAGTGAGGTTGAGTGTTTTGGAGAAAACATGAGAAAAACCAAAACGTGAAAATCTGGATTTTCTGATAGTCTGTAAATCGAACGGTATAACTTTTTCCAGAAAACTCAGAAATTAGTGGAACCAATTTTATATGAAAATAGACTCAGAGAGCTTTCCATACATATAAAATATATAAGATTCGGAGTTAAAATGAGTGAGATATGATTTTTCAAAGTGGACTGTTCTCGGATTGGTTTCTGTCTGGGCAGTCTACACTAAAATGTGTATAACTCGAGCTACAAAAATGATTTTTGAGTGAGACCAAGTTTAAATGAAAGCTAAGACATAGGGGAACAAACCCCTAAAACAGTTTTCTCAGATTCCTTCTGAGCAATTATAATGAGAGGTCACAATCCACTGTACCGGGAGTGAACCTAGAAACTGAACAAGTCAGAATAAAATATACATAACTGGAGTTAGAAAATGAATTTTTGAGTGGGACTTCTTTTGTTAAAAACTAGACTCAGAACCCTATAAGCATATAAAATTTCGCATTAAAATGATAAAATTCCAAATTATGGTGAATTTTTATAATTACTGCCTAGGGTAAAAGTAAAACTGTCAAAACTTAACCTTAAGTAAGACTATGCATAAATGACTTAAAAAGGTAAAAGGCCTTAGCCTAAAGTAATGAAACTTCATAATTTACTTAATGAGGACTAGATAAAATTAAATACTAAGCTCACCTAATCCTTAACAAAAGAAGCGAATAAAACGAAAACCGAATGTAAATGTAGTTAAGGTACTAGATTAAGTTCATAAGATTCTAATCAACTATAATGCAAAACCTAAACTATAAATCTTCCAAATTAAAATATGAGAATCATATAAGTCAAGTTAGAATAATTGAGAAGAAGGAATCAATAAAACGAAAGCCAATGTAAAAGCTTGCACCTAATTTACTAAGCTAAGCTCATAAGACTTTGCTTGAGAATATGCCTATGTTTAGGATTGCAAGCATGATGTGATGATGATGTGATTATGATGCCATGATAATGATGATATGATATGATGATATGATGATGATGATATAATATGATGATATGATATGATCTTTGTGATCTTGGTATTCATGCGGCAAAATTTTGGGAAGCTGCGGTATAGCCAGTTATCTTTCGAAATTTTGTAGAAACCGTGGACTTAGAAATATTTTGCATCATAAGTTAATAAGAAAAGATTTGATAAAGTGTGATCCTTCAAAAGGGAAGGTGACCTAAGTTAAGTTTCCCCTCACCCACGACTCACATGAGGCATGGCATGACCCAGCTAGTGTGAGTATAGGGATAGGGCTTACATGAGGCATGGCATGACCCAGCTAGTGTAAGTACCGAAATTTTATGGTGGCGACGGCCACAGTATGAGCTCATTACCACTTATGTTTAGTGGGTGAAAAGAGAAGGACTCAAGATGAGTCAAGTTAAGGAAAGAAAGGGACTTCGGTCCACCCCAAGTAAAGAACATAACTCTCAATCTGTTTATGTATGTTATGACTAGTCGTATGAGTTTTCCTGTATGCCATGATGTTGTTAATACAACGAGGATAAGTACTAAAATGGGGTCCACTTCGGATAGTAATGTTTTCAAAAATCAAATAATTGAACCTATTGTATGCCCACAGTCTTCATTTGAAAACCGAAGTGGCTAGGACGATGACAATGACACCGGTGTGTCAGGGTCGAGTCTCTTGAAAATCTTATTTCTCATCCTAGTTGTTTTTCCGTCTCGTCACCAGATACTCATGGAGCCTCACGTGACGTGGAGCATGGAGCCTCCCCACCATGAGTGGGCTTATGATGAGGACGCCCACGCTATCGTGGCCACGACCACCACGATAGTTCGCACCTACTTCTATCCGGGTCGAGTTTTTGAACAAGAGGAGCCAGAGATTCCGCCAGCCCCTATGGACGTATCTTCGTCACGCCTTGGACAGCCGTTGGGTCCTTGGGATTTCACCGAGCCATTGCGAGATCGAGATGGAGCCTATGTCTCCCGGTCTACCCGTAGCCAGAGCCTATGCCGCCAGAGGTTCCCGTGGTCGAGGTGAGTTTGACGGCCACCCCTAGGGCCATAGCAGCTTCGCCGCCACTCCCCGAGTATCGACCTGTCGCGTCTGAGGAGGATCCCTCCGAGGCACATTCCTCGGTGGGCAGCTATGTTCCCGGCCGTCGCGTCCGTCGTATAGAGGTGATCAGCAGCACCCAGCATCATTCGCACTCCGCCTGCGTTCGAGGCCGAAAGCGACATGGAGGACTCGACATTCGAGGACCTGAGTCCGATGCAAGGGCATGGAAGGCGGAGAAGAGCGACATATGTCTACGAGGGCTTATTTTGATTTGTGCTCCCTAACTCTTGTATTTCATTTAGTATTGTATCTCATCAGACTTGTGCACCTTTGATATTTGGGGCCATGGCATGTCCATGAGTTGCCTTTATATGTATTTGTTTGGATATTGTGAGATTAAATATATTATATAATCGATGTTATAATTTGAATGTATGACTTTATGATTTATCTCATGTTCCTTCCATTTATATCGAAATCTCTGCGATACGCTCGTTTATTGCTATCTTCTCGCGCAAGGCTTTATTTTTCCAAAGCAACGACATATTTCAAAAAAAAAAAATTTACTGTATTTTCCACGTAATTTAATTTCCAGTAAAGTTTAGTGTTCCACGAGCATAAGTAACAACTAATAAAACGCCGTAATACGACTTAAGCGTAATATGGATTTATTAGGGTGTTACACTAAACCCTCAAGAAACCTGTCCTTGGAAATGTAGATAATAGGGAAAAGATAGAAAATTCTGCATAACACAGAACAAAATGAGGAAAAATGTCACAATTGTATTGGTAGTCAAACCATGATAAACTATATGATAAAATTCTCTCTATCTATAGGCCAAGTTGCCTATTTATACATAAATCCTAAAATGGAAATTATCTAATTCTATTTCGAAAGATCTGATTTGAATCTAAAATTCAAAAATTAATGATATGATTCTATCCTAAAAGATTTACTCCTAACTAATTTAAACCAGATTTGATCTTTATAGATTAGATCAGATTTGATTTAAATCTTAAAAGATAAACTAATTTAATTTAAATCTAAATAAATCTAGACTAAGTCAAAACAAATCAAAAAAGAATCTAGCCACAATCTAAACATATCTCCAACATGATCAGATTGCTTGCTCTCCAAGTTATTTTAATTAAGCTTGATTCCTTGATCTCCAAGTTGTAACATCCACCGTTTTTCGCCTAATTATTCGGTTTTATCGAATAATTGAGAATAATCAAAATTCGGTTAAATAATTATTTAGAATCAATTGATTAGCAATTACTTGAGTTTAGATATGAGAGAATTAAGTTAGGAGTATAGGAGATTTCATAAAATTTTATTGAAAACCGATTTACCGATTTAAAAGGAATCGGTAAAATTACGGCACTTTAAACTGTCAGAACTGAACCAATAGAATTTCAATTCTTTTACCTTACCTTGAGTGGCTGTGGTGCCACTTTGGCCACAAAAGCAAGAAAGTTGGTTGAAACTCCGCCATAGAATCTCAACCAATCAAAAGCCAAAGCAACTCAACAACAACCACTCATGTAATCAGATTTTTTTTTTCCACCCTTTATCACCCATTCGGACCCCTTTTCTTGCGCCACTTTCTCCTCTCTTTTCAGCTCTCTTCTTCTCTTCTTCACTCACATAACTCCAGCCAACCATCAAGCCTAATCAAGCTTGCATCAATTCTGTGGTCTTGACTGGCTGAGCTTGGATGATTTTCACAATCTTTGATGTGTTAAATGAATCACTATGATGATATGTGATTGGTTTTGGGTTGTTTGTTTGATTAAAACCGAATTGGAAGCAAGAAAGAATGAAAATAGGAAAAGCTGATGGGTTGGAGAACCAAAAACACTCGGCAGTCCATACGGCAGAGTGTACGGCTCCGCCTACAGCCGATTAAATTAGATGGAACCATTTTTACATGAAACTAGACATCTAGGACTTTCCATACATTATCATATAAGGCTTTTGGATTAGAATTGAGGGAGAGATGAATTTTTGAATTTCTAACTAGGGTTTTGACTCTGGTTCTGGGCAGACTAGGTTGTTTAGGGTAGAACTCGCCCTATACTACTTGAAAACGAGTGAAACTAACTTTTTTAGAAAGCTTACACATAGGAGAATATCCCATAAAAATTTCAGAATTAGATAAGGTCCCAGTTGCTCCCAGTGATCCTAGGAATTTTCCCTATGTCCAAACCGGGCCAGAACAGGGCAATTTAGGAAGGTCAGAATTTGGGGCTTGTAACTCAAGCCCTATTAAGTCAAATGGAATGAAACTTTTTGTAAATGAAACTCTACCCTGTTAGCTTTAATATGAGTCCAATTTCGTGTAATTTGAGGCAGTTTTAGATTTTTAATGGATTTTTACTTTTAGTTGCCTGATTCTGGCTAGCCATTGGGCAAGCTGGGATAAAACCTAAATATCTTGAGTTATAGATATCAAAATTAGATAGGACTAAAGAGGTTAGAAACTAGACACATAACACTTCATCATATTCAAAATTGAGGTCTAAATGAGTTAAATAGAAATTATGGCTTGATTTAGAAGAACCGGGTTGGCTGACTATACTAAGGCAGAAACTTTGCCTTAATGAGATTATTGTTATTATGAATATCATGTTGAACTATGTGTGTAATGTTGTGACCTTTGTGATAAATTGATGTTCTGGTGTGCTGGCACTATTCATGGGGAAGCGGACATATTCCATTATGCTACCGAAATTTCGGTAGAATCCATGCATAAGTTATGAATTACATGTTAATGCATGTGCATTTCAAGAAAGCTAAGAAGGTTATGATAAGAATTATGTTACTATGAAAGTTCCATACTACTTGGGCCAGCCCCAGATAAGAAGTTAAGGGGAATAGATCAGTGGGAATGTCGGGGAAAGTAAACCCGGCATTCCTGTATAGGAACGAGCTCGATCCTGAAAAGCAGACTATTACCCAGGAGTTTAAATGACCAAGAACTCCCAGGGGACCAAGAGATGGAAAAATGATAGAAAGTAATGAAAAAGTTTATGAAGGAAGGTTCAAGGATGAGTCTGCATGATTACATGAATGCATGAATACATGGAATGGTTATATCAAGATGTTTACAGTTGGCTATTGTGTTTATTTATTGCTATTTATTTATTTATTTTGTTTATTATTCTATGTATCATTATTAGTAATCTATTTTGTTTCTTGTGCCGTCTAAAGTAAAACTGAACTTGACCTCGGACCAGACATTTTCTTTAACTCCTTAAAATGGACATTTCAGTTTGAACACATATTTTTATAATTAAATAAAAACCGAGGCAACTGAGAATGTATGTGATGTCAGATAACCATTATACACGAACCCTACTGAGAATTTCTTTAAATTCTCACCTCGTCCTGTAGTTTCCCGCATCATTCTCAGACGCTGGTGATGGACTCCACGGCTACCCTCTTCATTGAGATCCCCGCTTTACAGCTTCACCATGATCCAGTGTTGGATTCCTTGTATATAGCCGGTTCGTGTAACTTTCGCCTTTACCTCTTTAGCAACAGGAACTTTGCTGTCCCTTTACATCATCCTATTTTTGACCTTGCGACTCCTTACATTGCTGTCCCACTACATATGGCGCACCCACCTCCAGCTCCTCCTGCACCCGCAACACAGGCAGCTCCTGCTGACCCTGCACCAGAGTCACTTCCGCAGGCAGTTCTCGATGTGCCGCTTAGTTCAGAGAGTGACCCTTCCGAGGCCACCGGCTCGTCACCCTCTTCCTCCTCAGGACCCAGCGCAGAGTATTCTCCAGCCGGGCCTGACATGGCTAACGGCTATACGACAGAGTAGCTCAGTCAGCAGGAGATGTTGTACAGGATGACCCTATTTTGGACAACACGTAGCTCTAGGTCATAAACTTCACAGTAAGATTAGCAGTAGGTTATGAAATGTCCTCTGAGGACCATAGGATCTTTTGACTGATACGAGCATTATTGTCTTTTTGGTACCCCGGCCCACTTATGTATTCTACTTTGATACTTTATACATAAACTGAAGCAGTGGCTTCTGATATATACATATATATGCACATATACAATAATGTTATTGTACTATTCTTATCTTTTGTTATATTTTGTTAAATTCGTTTCGCCCTTAGTGTATCAGCGCGCCGTTTCGCCTGTTCAAAAAAAAGAAAAGAAGAGAAGTGATGAAAAGAGGGAACACAAATCGTGAAAGGTAAGCAGAGTGTTAATACGGTAACACAATCTACTTGATTTCCTATGGCTTAAGCATAACATCAAATTAGTAGGGTGTTACATTTTTGGTATCAGAGCAGCTCGTCCTAGCTAAGGCCTGAGGATTGGACTGACTATGCTTCGCGTGTATTCTATATTCTTTACTGATAAATGCATATCTTGCCTGTATGGTTGAGATATAGTTGTGCATGTGTATGAAGTGCTTGACCGTGTGAGCTGTTATTTACTAGCACATTAGACTTAGTATTGAGCCTAATTAACTCAATAACGTTGTTTTGTGTGCTCAGAACTTAATGGCTTTCAGAAGGCGAGGCAGACCACGTGCAGAATCTGCTCCAGAGAACTCGACTGATTTTATGGCTACAATGCGAGAAATGGCCCAGGCAATACGGGAGCAAGCCGCGTGGGTCACCAGATGATGGATCAAGTAGGCAGATGACCTGAGGCAAGCTATGGAGGAAACCTTCATGGCCTAGGAGTTGACTTGGACTATCTCATGTTTGCTGAGTTTAGAAAGGCAAATCCGCCAAGTTTCCGAAGGGCGTATGATCCGGATAAAGCTGACGAATGGATCAAAGCCATGGAGAAGATTTTCTCTATCTTGGATTGCTCGGATCATCAGAAGGTGACTTTTGCCACTTACATGCTCGAAGCAGACGCCGAGTTTTGGTGGAACGGCGTACGAAGATTGTTCGAAGAATCTCAGACGATAGCTACCTGGACGATGTTTAGGGATGTATTTTACCAGAAGTACTTTCCGACTTCTGATCGAAATGCCAAGGAACTTCAGTTTATGCAGCTTCGTCAAGGGAACCGGACGATATCTGAATACATTGCCAAGTTTGAAGAGCTATGCAAATTTTCCGCGATTTACCAGAGGAACCCGGATGAAGTTTGGAAGTGCGTTAAGTTTGAAGGAGGGTTGCGAGAAGACATCCTTATTGTGATAGGGTTCATGGAGATTAAGGATTTCCCTACGTTGGTGAAAAAATGCCGACTTGTGGAGGATTGTAATTCGAAATTAGCTGCAACCAGGGCATCTGGTAGGAATTTCAAGAGGGGGTTGGCCCCGCAGGGCCCAAGATTCAAGCCCAACATACAGCAACAGCGGAGATTTCCGCCGGCAGGCAACAAAGGCAAGCAGCCCCAAAGGCCTTTTTCAAATCCAACTTGCACAAAATGTGGCAAGAATCATGGTGATCGGCCATGTTTGGCAGGCCAGAATGTCTGCTACGGATGTGGCAAGCCAGGCTAAACAATTTATGAGTGTCCAACCAGGAACTCATCACTGCTGCCTCGAGCTCAACGACAAGGATGAGTCTTTTACAATGAGCGCAGAAGAAGCTACTAAGTCGGAAGGACTAATCCAAGGCACCTGTGATGCGGACGATGAGACTCTAGCTGTACTCTATGATTCGGGTGCCTCACATTGGTTTATTTCTCATAACTGTGCAGCTGCTTTGCAATTGCCAATTTTTGAATTACCTTATGATCTATTGGTTTCTACTCCTACCAATGGACCTGTTAGAACTAGTCAAATATGCATCAATGTTCCTCTTCGAATTGAGGGTAGGACCTTTACTGCCAATTTGATTTGCCTCCCTCTATCTGGTCTTGACGTAATTCTGGGTATGGATTGGCTTTTTGCTAATCGAGTCGTACTCAATTGCTCTGATAAGACAGTGGTACTCCCCTCTGTTTCACTTTCTGAGTCCCAAACCACGACACTCTTCTATCTGAACTCCTTTGGGTCAAAGAATCAAGGGTATATTCTCTTGTCAGCTAATGTGACAGAAGCTGGGCAGGAACTAGAGGAGATTCCAGTTGTCAGGGAATATGCAGATGTTTTTCCAGAGGATATTCCTGAATTCCCTTCGGAGAGAGAGATTGAGTTTACCATCAAGTTGGTTCCAGGTGCGAGACCAATATCTATAGCTCCATATCGAATGTCACCTATGGAGCTGACGGAACTAAAAAGACAGATCGAAGAGCTTTTAGAAAAAGGATTCATATGGCCAAGCACGTCGCCATGGAGAGCTCTGGTCTTGTTGGTCAAAACGAAAGATGGAAGCATGCGCTTATACGTGGATTATAGGTAGCTGAACAAAGTGACAATTAAGAATAAATATCCACTGCCAAGGATTGATGATCTCATGGACCAACTACAAGGTGCAACGGTATTCTCCAAAATCGACTTGCGTTCTGGATATCACCAGATTCGAGTTCGAGAACAAGATATCCCCAAGACAACTTTTCGAACTCGTTACAGACACTATGAGTATACCGTGATGTCGTTTGGATTCACGAATGCACCAATAGTATTCATGGATTACATGAATCGAATGTTTTGCCCATATTTGGACAAATTTGTAGTGGTCTTCATCGATGATATACTTGTCTACTCGAAGACGGAGCAGGAGCATGTGAAACATTGGCGGCTAGTTTTGCAAATTTTAAGAGAAAAGAAACTCTATGCTAAATTATCCAAATGTGAATTTTGGATGAAGGAGGTAAAATTTCTTGGCCACATAGCGTCTTCTGGAGGAATCTCTGTAGACCCTAGCAACGTAGAAGCAGTTTTAAACTGGGAAAGGCCGACCACAGTCTCTGAAGTTAGGAGTTTTCTGGGCTTAGCTGGATATTATAGGCGATTCGTTAAGGATTTTTCTCGAATAGCCTTGCCCTTGACCAAGCTAACCAAAAGAATGTCCCATTCGAGTAGAGGCCGGAGTGCGAACAAAGTTTTCAGGATTTAAAGAGGAGATTGACCACGACACCAGTGTTAGCTTTACTAAACCCTCATGGACCATTTGAGGTTTATTGCAATGCTTCCTAACAAGGGTTAGGGTGCGTGTTGATGCAAATCGGAAAGGTGGTCGCGTATGCTTCCAGGCAATTGAAGCCACACGAAAGGAACTACCCGACTCACGACCTCGAATTAGTAGCAGTAGTATTTGCTTTGAAGATATGGAGACATCACCTGTATGGAGTGAAGTTCGAGGTCTTTTCTGATCATAAGAGTTTGAAGTACCTCTTTAATCAGAAGGAATTAAACATGAGGCAGCGGAGATGGATGGAACTCCTTAAAGACTACGAATTTGAATTGAAATATCACCCGGATAAGGCAAACATCATGGTAGATGTGTTGAGCAGGAAATCATTGACTATCGCCTGGATGATGATTAAAGAGATGGAACTTATTGAAAGCTTCCGAAATCTTAAATTGGGAATCCTTACAACTCCCAAGACCCTTCGGTTACACCAAATTAAGATAACCAATAGCTTTAAGGACCAGATTCGGCAAGCACAGCAGCAGGATGCTAACTTTCAACATACGATTAATCTCGTACAATCAGGGAGATTAACGGGTTTTGCCCAAGATAAAGAGGTCATCTGGCTGTGCCACGACAGAGTGTGGGTTCCTGAAGGGAACGATCTTCGAAGAAGAATCTTAGAAGAAGCATATAAAGGCAAATTCGTCATACATCCCGGCATTACTAAAATGTATCAAGACCTCAAGAAAATGTTCTGGTGGCTGGGCATGAAGTCAGATGTAGCAAGCTTCGTAGGTAAGTGTTTGGTCTGTTAGAAGGTGAAAGCGGAACATCAGAAACCTTCTGGGATGTTACAACCCTTGGAAATCCCTGAGTGGAAGTGGGAGAGTATCTCCATGGATTTTATAATGGGGTTACCAAGGACATCAGCGGGATATGATGCTATATGGGTTATTGTGGATAGATTAACCAAATCTGCTCATTTCCTACCCATTCGAGCAAATTATCCGCTAGAAAAACTAGCTCAGCTGTACATTCAAGAGATTATAAGGTTGCATGGGACCCCTTCAACTATTGTCTCCGATCGGGACCCGAGGTTTACCTCACGATTTTGGGGAGCTTTACAGATGGCGTTTGGTACGAAGCTACGTTTAAGCACTGCATATCACCCGCAAATAGATGGCCAAACTGAAAGGATAATTCAAACCTTGGAAGATATGCTATGAGCTTATATACTAGAGCAACGCGGAAATTGGGATCGATACTTGCCATTGGCCGAGTTCGCATACAACAATAGCTATCACGCTAGCATCGGCATGGCTCCTTGCGAAGCATTTATGGACGAAAGTGCCAATCTCCCCTGTGCTAGTATGAGACAGGAGAATCAACTCTATTAGGACCTGATTTAGTCGAGCAGACCATCGAGCAGATCAAGAAAATATGGAGCAAGATCCTTGCCGGTCAGAGCCGCCAAAAGAGTTACGCGGATACCAGGAGGAAGTCTTTGGAATTTCAAGAAGGAGACCACGTATTTCTGAAGGTTACTCCTACAACAAGGATAGGTAGAGCAGTCAAAGTCAAGAAGCTAAATCCTCGCTTTATTGGTCCCTTTCAAATCTTGAAGCGAATCGGATCAGTTGCATACCGAGTCGCTTTGCCTCCACATCTATCAAACCTTGATGATGTTTTTCATGTCTCCCAACTCAGAAAGTATCAACCTGACCCTACCCACTCCCTAGAACTCGAATCAATACAGTTAAAAGAGGACCTGACTTTCTGCGTACAACAGCACAGATCGTAGATAGAAGTAGCAGACAACTTCAGAACAGGACCGTGTAGCTAGTAAAAGTAGCATAGGGAAAAGGAGATGCAGAGGATTACACCTGGGAGCTAGAATCAGATATGAGGAAGGAGTATCCTGAGCTATTCTCAGGTACTAAATTTTGAGGACAAAATTTTTTTTAAGGAGGGTGGTAATGTAACATCTACCGTTTTTCGCCTAATTATTCGGTTTTATCGAATAATTGAGAATAATCAAAATTCGGTTGAATAATTATTTAGAATCAATTGATTAGCAATTAATTGAGTTTAGATATGAGAGAATTAAGTTAGGAGTATAGGGGATTTCGTAAAATTTTATTGAAAACCGATTTACCGATTTAAAGGGAATCGAGAAAATTATGGTATTTTAAACTGTCGGAACCAAACCAATAGAATTTCAATTCTTTTACCCTACCTTGAGTGGCTGATAGCTCAGCCACTTAGCACCAAATGTGGTGCCACTTTGGCCACAAAAGCAAGGAAAGTTCGCTGAAACTCAGCCATAGAATCTCAACCAATCAAAAGCCAAAGCAAGTCAACAGTAACCACTCATGTAATCAGATTTTTTTCCACCCTCTATCACCCATTCAGACACTTTTTCTTGCGTAACTTTCTCCTCTCTTTTCAGCTCTCTTATTCTCTTCTTCACTCACATAACTCCATCCAACCATCAAGCCTAATCAAGCTTTGCTCATCCAAGCCCTCAAAAATTAAGCAAAATCACTTATAACAAAGGTAGAGGTTTTATTCTTGCATCAGTTCTGTGGTCTTGGCTAGTTGAGCTTGGATGATTTTCACAATATTTGATGTGTTAAATGAATGATTATGATGATATATGATTGATTTTGGGCTGTTTGTTTGATTAAAATCGAATTGGAAGCAAGAAAGAATGAAAATAGGAAGAGCTGATGGGTTGGAGAATAAAAAACCCTCGACAATCCGTACGACGGAGTATATGGCTCTGCCTACAACCTATTAAATTGGATGGACCCATTTTTATATGAAACTAGACATCTAGGGCTTTCCATACATATATCGTATAAGGCTTTTGATTAGAATTGAGGGAGATATGAATTTTTGAATTTCAACCTAGGGTTTTGACTCTGATTCTGGGCAGACTGGGTTATTCAGGGTAGAACTTGCCCTATACGACTTGAAAACGAGTGAAACCAAACTTTGTTAGAAAGCTTACACTTAGGAGAATGTCCATAAAAACTTTGTTAGCTTTAATATTAGTCCAATTTTGTGTAATTTGAGGCAGTTTTCAATTTTTAGTGGATTTTTACTTTTAGTTGCCTAATTCTGGCTAGCCATTGGGCAGACTGGGATAAAACCTAAATATCTTGAGTTATAGATATCAAAATTAGATGGGACTAAAGAGGTTAGAAACTAGACACATAACACTTTAACATACCCAAAATTGAGGTCTAAATGAGGTACACAGAAATTATGGCTTGATTTAATCTGGTTGGCTGACTATGCTGAGGTAGAAACTTTGCCGCAATGAGATTATTGTTATTATGAATTTCATATTGAACTATGTATTTAATGTTGTGACCTTTGTGATAAATTGATGTTCTGGTGTGCTAGCACTATTCATGGGGAAGCGGACACGTTCCGTTATGCTGCCGAAATTTTGGTAGAATCCATGCATAAGTTATGAATTACATGTTAATGCATGTGCATTTCAAGAAAGCTAAGAAGGTTATGATAAGAATTATGTTACTATGAAAGTTCCATGCTACTTGGGTTAGCCTCGGATAAGAAGTTAAGGGGAATAGATCGGTGGGAAGGTCGGGAAAAGTAAACCCGGCATTCGTGTATAGGAACGAGCTCTATCCTGAAAAGCAGACTATTACCCAGGAGTCTAAATAGCCAAGAACTCCCAAGGGACCAAGAGATGGAAAAATGATAGAAAGCAATGAAAAAGTTTATGAAGGAAGGTTTAAGGATGAGTCTGCATGATTACATGAATGCATGAATACATGGAATGGTTATATCAAGATGTTTACAGTTGGCTATTGTGTTTATTTATTGCTATTTATTTATTTATTCTGTTTATTATTCTATGTATCATTATTAGTAATCTATTTTGTTTCTTGTGCCGTCTAAAGTAAAACTGAATCTTGCCTCGGACCAAACATTTTCTTGAACTCCATAAAATGGACATTTCAGTTTGAACACATGTTTTTATAATTAAACAAAACCCGAGGCAACTGAGAATGTATGTGGCGTCAGATAACCATTATACACGAACCCTACTGAGAATTTCTTTAAATTCTCACCTCGTCCTGTATTTTCCCACATCATTCTCAAATGCTGGTGATGGACTCCACAGCTACCCTCTTCATTGAGATCCCCGCTTTACAGCTTCACCATGATCCAGTATTGGATTCCTTGTATATAGCCGGTTCATGTAACTTCCGCCTCTACCTCTTTAGCAACAGGAACTTTGCTGTCCCTTTACATCATCCTATTTTTGACCCTGCGACTCCTTACATTGCTGTCCCACTGCATATGGTGCACCCACCTCCAGCTCCTCCTGCACTCTGATCTGAGCGACTCTGCCGACCCTGCACCAGAGTCACCTCCGCAAGTAGTTCTCGATGTGCCGCTTAGTTCAGAGAATGACCCTTCCGAGGCCACCGGCTCGTCACCTTCTTCCTCCTCGGGACCTAGCGCAGAGTACTCTCTAGCCACTTTGACATGGCTATGACTATCCCGATGCAGTAGCTCGGCCCAAAGCGGGAGATGTTGTACAACATGACCCTCTTTTGGACAGCACATAGCTGTGGGTCATAGACTTCACAGTAGGATTAGCAGTAGGTTATGAAATGTCCTCTGAGGACCATAGGATCTTTTGCCTGATATAGGCATTATTGTCTTTTTGGTACGCCGGCCCACTTATGTATTTTACTTTGATATTTGGACATAAACTGAAGCAGTGGCTTCTGATATATACATATACAGTAATGTTATTGTACTATTCTTATCTTTTGTTATATTTTGTTAAATTCGTTTCGCCCTTAGTATAGCAGCGTGCCATTTCGTCTGTTAAAAAAAAAAAAGAAGAGAAGTGATGATAAGAGGGAACACGAATCCTAAAAGGTAAGCAGAGTGTTAATACGGTAACACAATCTACTTGGTTTCGTGCTATGACTTAAGCATAACATCGAATTAGTAGGGTGTTACACAAGTAACTTGAAATGAGCTCTTAGATTGCTTGATCTCCAAGGCAGAACCAACTTGCTAGAAATAAGCTCTTTTCTAGTGTTAGAATGACCAAATTACCTTCCTGAGCATGCATCATTCTCCCCCTCTTCAAAAAGATTCGCCCTCGAATCTTGCTTTTGTAATCTTCAAAGACATCTCCACCATTGCCTTTCCTCCATGAAGCCATATAAGAATCTACAATTGAAGAATCTCACTAACACTCTCTGCACTCTTTTTTTTTTTCCTTTTTTTTTCTCTCTCTTTTTTTTCTTCTTTCTTCTTTCTTTTTTTTTTTTTTTGCTTTTTTTCCTTCTATTTTTTCTTTTTTTTTTTGGTTTTTTTTTTCTTGTTCAACTAAATATACCTCAAATACCAAAAAAAAAAAAAATGTAGACAATACTAGACATAACAGATAAGGAAATGAGACTCAAAATGCAAAGAAAAAAAACTAGGGAAGTAAAAATAACAAAGCAGACATGAAATAGAAACAAAGGATAGTAAACATGGGGTGTTCCTACTAGACCTTTAAGAAACCTGTTCTTAGCAACCTAGGTCACTGGAAAAGGATTTTCCTACTAGACCTCTATGAAACCTGTCCATAGCAACCTAGATCAAAGGAAAGAATTTCCCTACTAAACCTTCAAAGAACATGTCCTTGACAACCTAGATCAAAGGGAAAAAAATTATGCTTATAATCCTCACATTTTCTGATTTCTTCTCCTTTTATTTTTCTTCCTTTCTTTTTCTTTTTTGGATCTAAACTAACAACAAAAAGATAAATGCCAGATAGAGAAGAAACATAGAGATAGATAAAGATGAGACAGCAACACAAAAGGATAGAATGCACAAACACAAAAAACAAGAACGCTAACGGATAAGAAAAAAAGATAAAAGAGAAACATAAAAAACAAAGATAGATAAATAGGAATTTATCTAGACCTTGCTTTGAATACCAAATGATGAAGGAACCCCGTGGATTTAAAGATCTAGAAACCCCAGGCACACACTTTGATAGAAAACAAAATTTAGGATAAAGACCCTCCTTACTAGACCCCCAAGAAACCTGTCCTTGGAAATGTAGATAACAGGAAAAACATAGAAATTCTGCATCACATAGAACAAAATGAGGAAAAACCTCACAACTGTATTGGTAGTCAAACCATGATTAACTATATGATAAAATTCTCTCTGTCTATAGGCCGAGTTGCCTATTTATACATAAATCCTAAAATAAAAATTATCTAATTCTATTTCAAAAGATCTGATTTGAAACTAAAATTAAAAAATTAATGATATGATTCTATTCTAAAAGATTTATTCCTAACTAATTTAAATCATATTTGATCTTTATAGATTAGATCAAATTTGATTTAAATCTTAAAAGATAAACTAATTTAATTTAAATTTAAATAAATCTAGACTAAGTCAAAACAAATCAAAAAAGAATCTAGCCATAATCTAAATATATCTCCAACATGATCAGATTGCTTGCTCTCTAAGTTATTTTAATTAAGTTTGATTCCTTGATCTCCAAGTAACTTGTGAGCTCCTAGATTGGTTAATCTCCAAGGTAGAATCAACTTGCTAGAAACAAGCTCTTTTCCAGTGTTGGAATGACCAAATTACCTTCCTGAGCATGTATCAATTGGAGTTCGTTAGCTCAAGATATAGTCAAAATACTGATGAATGGTCAGGTTTGACAGCATCAAAGATAAAATGCAACTTTAATCTTGTTTTGCCTTTTTCTCCTAGAGGACTTGAGAATCTAGAAAAGTGCTCAACATCAAAGTTGGAGATCTCCTTCTCATCTTTCCAAAGAGTCCTAAATCATGTCAAGTTGACTTCCAAAAAGTTAGAAATGAATTTTCTCTTGTGATAATGGTCTTGAACTATGGCAAAATGGACTGCTTAAGACTCCAATTGAACTTTTCTTCCACGTGAGTGCTTGTACCTATTGAAACACAATGAAAACATAAATAAGTAACCAAAAATATGAGAAAATCACAAACAAACTAGACAAGAACCTAAAACAAAGAAACCAACTAAATACAACTAAAATACCCAAGTAAATTCATGTAACTCAAGCTTAAATTTAAATAAACTAGAACCAAAATAACTCACTATGGGAAGTTATCAAGCTTAGGAGTTCTAGAGCTTGAAAACATAGAAGAAGGAAGGGTTAGAGTCACTACCACAAAGATCCTCTTGAAAGTTCGAAGGGAAAGAAATTTATTGGAGATGGCCTTCTTCTTCTTGAGCTTGATAATGGGGCTAAGTGAGTATTTGTTTTGCTTCCTCAAGAACCAAAGAGAGTGGTCCTTGAAGGGCTTGTGAGGGTGGTGAATGGAAAGAGGGTTGGATAGGGTGTGAAAATGGGAAAAAGAATAAGAGGAATTGGAAAAGCAAGAGTGTTGGAATGAGACTTAGAGAGAAGTGAGAGCGATAAAAATCACAAATGAGAGAGTGAGGGAAGGGCTAGTTGGCGCAAAATGGGAGTGAGGGGGCTGATTGGTTTTGCTTCTCCAACAAGCAAGAGGAAGTAGGTGATTTTAGCTTCTTTATCAAGCAAGAAAGCTAGGAATCTTGGGGTAAAAGGATGGGTTTGTGTTTTCTTTGAGTCTTGGTGCATGCTATGGACCATTTTATATTTTCTCAAGTGGACAAAAGCAAGGCCTACCCACTCTTGTGACAAGACTAAAGTGAAGACTAGCTCTTCCTTAGGTTAGGTTTTGTAACATCCACCAAAATTCTTTTATCGTTTTTCGCCTGATTGTTCAGTTTTATCGAATGATTGAGAATAATTAAAATTCGGTTAAATAATTATTTAGAATCAATTGACATGAGGGAATTAAGTTTGAAGTATAGAAGATTCCAAAAAATTTTCTTGAAAACTAATTTACCGATTTAAAGGAAATTGGTAAGATTACGGTATTTTAAACTATCGGAACCGAACCAATAGAATTCCAACTCTTTAACACTACCTTGAGTGGCTAATAACTCAGCCACTTAATAAAAGAAAGTGGCGCCACTTTGGCCACAATGCATAAAGAAGCTTGGCTGAATTTCAGCCATACATGTCTCAACCAATCACAACCCTTCATTCCAACCACCTCCATGTCTTTATATACACAATTCCTTCCCTCTATTCAGCCATTTCTGCGCCTCCTCTCCTCTGCTCTAGCTCTCTCCTTCTCTTCTTCACTCACCCAACTCCATCAGACTACCAAGTTCAACCAGGTTTTGCTCATCCAAGCCCCAAAAATCAAGCCAAATCACATATAACAAAAGGTAGAGGTTTAATTCTTATACTGATTCTTTGATCTTGGCTGGCTGACAATGGATTATTTCCCCAATATTTGGTGTATTAATTGAATGATTATGATGATATATGGCTGGCTTATTGGCTATTGTGAGGTTAAAACCGAATTGGAAGCAAGAAGAATGAAAATAAGAAAAGCTGAGAAGCTGGAAAACCTAAAACCCTCGGCAGTCCATATGGCGGAGTGTACGGCTCCACCTACCGCCATTTAAATTCAATGAAACCATTTTTATATGAAACTAGAAATCTAGGGCTTTTCATACATGTATCACACAAGGCCGTTGGATTAGTATTGAGAGAGATATGAATTTTTGAATCTCGACCTAGGTTTTTGACTTTGATTCTGGGCAGGCTAGGTTGCTCAGGGTAGAACTTGTCCTATACTACTTGGAAATGAATGAAACTAACTTTGTTAAAAAGATTACACATAGGAGAATGTTGCATAAAATTTCAGAATCAGAAAAGGTCCCATTTGCTCCCAGTGATCTAGGAAAGTTGCCCTATGTCCAAACCGGGCCAGAACAGGGCAGTTCAAAAAGGTTAGTTTTCGAGGCAACTCGAGCCCTACTAAGTCAAATGGAATGGAACTTCTTGTAAATGAAAGCTTTCCTGGTAGCTTTAATATGAGACCAATTTTGTATGATTCGAATCAATCTTCGATTTTTAGTGGATTTTTACTTTTAGGTGTCTGATTCTGGCCAGCCACTAGGCAGGCCCGGATAAAACCTAAATAACTTAAGCTATAGTTATCAAAATTAGATGGGACCAAAGAGTTTAGAAAATAGACACATAACACTTTAACATTTCCAAAATTGAGGTCCAAATGAGTTAAATAGAAATTATGGCTTGATTTACAAAAACCGAGTTAAATGATTATGCTGAGGCAGAAACTCTACCTTAATGAAATCAATGTTTCTATGAGTTCAATGTTAAATTATACATGAAATATTGTGTTTTCTACGAGGAATTGGTGTTCTGATGTATTGGCACTATTCATGGGGAAGCGAACATGTTCCGTTATGCTGCCAAAATTTTGGTAAAATCTATGTATGAGTTATGATATACATGTTAACACATGTGCATTTTCAAGAAAGCTATGAAAGTTATGATAAGAATTACGTTATTATGAAAGTTCCATGACACTTGGGCCAACCCCGGATTAAAGTTAAGGGGAATAGATCGGTGGGAAGGTTGGGGAAAGCAAACCCGGCATTCCTGTATAGGAATGAGCTCGATCCTGAAAAGCAGACTATTACCCAGGAGTCTAAATAGCCAAGAACTCCCAAGGGACCAAGTGATAAAAAATGATGAAAAGTAATGGAAAAGCTTATGAAGGAAGAATCAAGAATGAGTATACATGATTACATGAATGCATGATTACGTGGAATAGTTATGTTAAGATGTTTGCAATTGTCTACTATGTTTATCTACTACTGTTTGTTCATTTATTCTATTTATTATTCCGTGAATCATTATTAGTAATCTATTCTTTTTTTTATGCCATCTAAAGTAAAACTGAACCTTGTCTCAGACCAGACGCTTCCTTAAACTCATTAAAACAGATAGTCTAGTTTGAACACATACTTCTATAATTAAATAAAAATCGAAGCAACTGAGAATGAATGTGATGTCAGTTAAACGCCATACACGAAGCCTACTGAGAATTTCTGTAAATTCTCACCTCGTTTTGTATTTCCGCATCATTCTCAAACGCTGGTGATGGATCCACAGCCACCATCTTCATTGAGATCCTGGATTTATAGCTTCATCACGATCCCGTCCTAGATTCTCTGTATATAGCCGGTTCCTGCCACTTCTGCCTTTACCTATTTAGTAATAGGAACTTTTTCGTCCCTCTATTTCATCCTGCTTTCGACCCTGCTGCTCCATACATTGCCATCCCACTACACATGGCGCACCCACCTCCAGCTCCTCCTGCACCCGCAACACGTGCAGCTCTTGCTGACCCTGCACCAGAGTCACCCCTGCGGTGGTTCCAGATATGCCGCTCAGCTCTGAGAGTGACCCTTCCGCGGCCACCGGCTCATCACCCTCTTCTTTCTTGGGACCCAGTGTAGATTACTCTCTAGCCGGGCCTGGCATGGCCAACAGCTATCTGATGGAGTAGGTCAATCGTAGGAGACGTTGTACAACATGACCCTCTTCTGACAGCACGTAGCTTTGGGTCATAGACTTGGCAGCAGGACTAGCAGCAGGTTTTGAAATGCCCTTTAAGGACCTATAGGATCATTTTGACAGATATAGGCCTTATGTCTTTTTGGTACGCTGGCCCCACTTATGTACCTTGTTTTGAAATTCTTTACATAAATTGAATAATGGCTTCTGATATATATATATGTATACACGTGTACAGTTGATGTCATTTTACTTATTCTTATCTGTTGTGGCATTTTGTTAAGTTTCGTTACGCTCATTGTATAGCAGCGCGCTGTTTCGTCTATTTACAAAAAAAAAAAGGAAAAAAAATTGATGAGATGTGATACGAATCGTGAAAGGTAAGAAGAGTGTTAACATGGTAACACAGTCTACTTAATTTCATGCTATGACTTAAGCATAACATGAAATTAGTAGGGTGTTACATTTTGGTATCAAAGCAGTTCATCCTAGCTAAGGCCTAAGGATTGGATTGACTATGCTTCGCGCATATTCTGAACTTTTAGTTGATAACGTGCACTAGATCTTGCCTGTATGGTTGAGATACAGACGTGCATGTGTATGAAGTGCCTGACCATGTGAGCTGTTATTTACTAGCACATTAGACTTAGTATTGAGCCTGATCAACTCAATAACTTTTGTTTTGTGTGCTCAGAACTTAATGGCTTCTGGAAGGCAAGGTAGACCACGTGCAAAACTCGCTCAAGAGGATCTGACTGACTTTATGGTCACAATGCGAGAAATAGCTCATGCAATGCGAGAGCAAGCCGCAGTAGCTCACTAGATGATGGATCAGCTAGGCAGACGACCTGAGCCAAGCTGTGGAGGAAACCCTCATGGCCCAGGAGTTGACCTGGACTGTCTTAAGTTTACTGAATTTAGAAAGGCAAATCCGCCCAGCTTCCAAGGGGCGTATGATCCTGATAAAGCTGATGAATGGATCAAAGCCATGGAGAAGATTTTCTCTGTCTTGGATTACTCGGATCATCAAAAGGTGACCTTTGCCACTTACATGCTCGAAGCAGACGCCGAGTTTTGGTGGAATAGAGTACGAAAATTGTTCGAAGAATCTCAGACAGTAGTCACCTGGACGATGTTTAAGGATGTATTTTACCAGAAGTACTTTCCGGCTTCCGTTCGAAATGCCAAGGAACTTGAGTTTATGCAGCTTCGTCGAGGAAACCGGATGATATCTGAGTACATTGCTAAGTTTGAAGAGCTGTGCAAATCTTCTACAATTTACCAGAGGAACCCAGATGAAGCTTGGAAGTGTGTTAAATTTGAAGGAGGGTTACGAGAAGACATTCTTACCGCAATAGGGCTAATGGAGATTAGGGATTTACCCACGTTGGTGAACAAATGCCGACTTGTGGAGGATTGTAACTTGAAATTAGCTGCAGCCAGGGCATCTGGTGGTAATTTCAAGAGGGGGTTAGCCCTACAGGGCCCAAGATTCAAGCCCAACATACAACAACAGAGGAGATTTCCGCCGGCAGGCAACAAAAGGTAAGCAGCCCCAAAGGCCTCTTCCAAATCCAACTTGCACAAAATGCGGTAAGAATCATGGCGATCGGCCGTGTTTGGCAGGCCAGAATGTCTGCTACGGATGTGGCAAGCCAGGCCACAAAATTTATGAGTGTGCAACCAAGAATCCATCACAGCCACCTCGACCCCAATGTCAAGGACGGGTCTTTACAATGAGTGCAAAAGAAGCTGACAAGTTTGAAGGACTAATCCAAGGTACCTGTGACATGGACGGTGAGACTCTAACTATACTCTATGATTCGGGTGCCTTACATTCATTTATTTCTGATAATTGTGTAGCTGTTTTGCAATTACCAATTTCTGAATTACCTTATGATCTACTGATTTCTACTCCTACCAATAGAACTGTTAGAACTAGTCAAATATGCAGCAATGTTCCTCTTCGAATTGAGGGTAGGACCTTTGCAGCCAATTTGATTTGTCTCCCTCTATCTGGCCTTGACGTAATTCTGGGCATGGATTGGCTTTCTGCCAATCGAGTCGTACTCAATTGCTTTGATAAGACGGTGGTATTTCCCTTTGTCTCATATTCTAAATCCCAAACCTCAACACTCTTCTATCTGAACTTTTTTGGGTCAAAGAATCAAGGATATATCCTTTTGTCAGCTAATGTGGCAGAAGCTGAGCAGGAACTAGAGGAGATTCCGGTTGTTAAGGAATATCCTGATGCTTTTCTAGAGGATATTCCTAAATTCCCTCCACAGAGAGAGATTAAGTTTACCATCGAGTTGGTTCCAGGTGCGGGACCAATATCTATAGCTCCGTATCGAATGTCACCTATGGAGCTGACGGAACTAAAAAGATAGATCGAAGAGCTTTTGGAAAAAGGATTCATACGCCCAAGCGCATCGCCATGGGGAGCTCCGGTTTTGTTAGTAAAAAAGAAAGATGGAAGCATGCGCTTATGCGTGGATTATAGGTCGCTGAAGAAAGTGACAGTTAAGAATAAATATCCACTGCCAAGGATTGATGATCTCATGGACCAACTACAAGGTGCAATGGTATTCTCCAAGATCGACTTGCGTTCCGGATATCACCAAATTCGAGTTTAGGAATAAGATATTCCTAAGCCAGCTTTTCGAACTCATTTCGGACACTATGAGTATACCATGATGTCGTTTAGACTAACGAACGCACCAGCAGTATTCATGGATTACATGAATCGAATATTTCACCCATATCTGGACAAATTTGTAGTGGTCTTCATCGACGATATACTTGTCTACTCGAAAATGGAGCAAGAGCATGCGGAATACTTGCGGCTGGTTCTGCAAATTTTAAGAGAAAAAAAAACTCTATGCTAAATTATCCAAATATGAATTTTGGATAAAGGAGGTAAAATTTCTCGGCCATGTAGTGTCCTCTGGAGGAATCTCTGTAGACCCCAACAAGGTAGAAGCAGTTCTAAACTGGGAAAGACCGACCACAGTTTCTGAAGTCAGGAGTTTTCTAGGCTTAGCTAGATATTACAGTCGATTCGTTAAGGATTTTTCCCGAATAGCCTTGCCCTTGACCAAGCTAACCAAAATGAATGTTCCGTTTGAGTGGATGCCAAAATGCGAATAGACTTTTCAGGATTTGAAGAGGAGGTTGACTACGACACTGGTGTTAACTTTACTAGACCCTCATGGACCATTTGAGGTCTATTGTGATGCTTCCGAACAAGGGTTAGGGTGCATGTTGATGCAAACTGGAAATGTGGTCGCGTATGCCTCCAGGCAATTAAAGCCACACGAAAGGAACTATCCTACTCACGACCTCGAATTTGCAGTAGTAGTATTTACTTTAAAGATATGGAGACATCACCTGTAAGGAGTGAGATTTGAGGTCTTTTCTGATCATAAGAGTTTGAAGTACCTTTTTGATCAGAAGGAATTAAACATGAGGCAGTAGAGATGGATGGAACTTCTTAAAGACTATGAATTTGAATTGAAATACCACCCAGGTAAGGCAAACATTGTGGCAGATGCGTTGAGCAAGAAATCATTGACCACAACCTGGATGATGATTAAAGAGACAGAACTTGTTGAAAGCTTCCGAAATCTTAATTTGGGAATCCTTACAACTCCCAAGACCCTTCAGTTACACCAAATTAAGATAACCAGTAGTTTTAAAGACCAGATTCGGCAAGCACAGCAGTAGGATGCTAATTTTCAATGTAAGATTAATCTTATACAATCAAGGAAATTAACGGGTTTTGCCCAAGATAAAGAGGGCATCTGGTGGTGTCATGACAGAGTATGTCCCCGAAAGGAACAATCTCCAAAGAAGAATCTTAGAAAAAGCACATAGAGGCGAATTTGCTGTACATCCCAACATTACTAAAATGTATCAAGACCTCAAGAAAATGTTTTGGTGGCTGGACATGAAGTCAGATGTGGCAAGCTTCGTGGGTAAGTGCTTGGTTTGTCAGAAGGTGAAAGCGGAACATCAGAGACCCTCTGGGATGTTACAACCCTTGGAAATCCCTGAGTGGAAGTGGAAGAGTATCTCCATAGATTTTGTAATGGGATTACCAAGAACATCATCGGGATATGATGCCATATAGGTCATTGTGCATAGATTAACCAAATCTGCTAACTTCCTACCCGTTCGAGCAAATTATCCGCTGGAAAAACTAGCTTAGCTGTACGTTCAAGAGATTATAAGGTTGCATGGGACTCCTTCAACTATTATCTCTGATCGAGACCCAAGGTTTACCTCACGATTTTGGGGAGCTTTACAAAAGGTGTTCGGTGAGAAGTTGTGTCTAAGCACTACATATCACTCGCAAACAGATGGCCAAACTGAAAGAACAATTCAAACCTTGGAAGATATGTTACGAGCCTATATATTGGAGCAACGCGAGAATTGGGATCGATACTTACAATTCGCATACAACAATAGCTATCAGGCTAGCATCAGCATGGCTCTTTACGAAGCATTGTATGGACGAAAGTGCCAATCTCCCCTGTGTTGGTATGAGACAGGAGAATCAACTCTATTGGGGCCTGATTTAGCTGAGCAGATCAAGAAAATACGAAGTAAGATGCTTGCCGCTCAGAGCCGCCAGAAGAGTTATGCGGATACCAGGAGGAAACCTCTGGAGTTTCCAGAAGGAGACCACATATTTGTGAAGGTTACACCTACAGCAGGGATAGGAAGAGCAGTTAAAGTCAAGAAGTTAAATCCTCGCTTTATTGGTCCCTTTCAAATCTTGAAGCGAATCGGATCAGTTGCATACCGAGTCGCTTTGCCTCCACATCTATCAAACTTTCATGATATTTTTCATATCTCCCAACTCAGAAAGTATCAACCTGGCCCTACACACTTCCTAGAACCCGAATCAATACAGTTAAAAGAGGACCTGACTTTCCGCGTACAACCAGCACGGATCGTCGACAGAAGTAGCAAACAACTTTGGAACAAAACCGTGCAACTAGTAAAGGTAACATGGGGAAAAAAAGATGCTAAGGACTACACCTGGGAGCTGGAATCAAATATAAGGAAAGAGTATCCTAAACTATTCTCAGGTAGTAAATTTTGAGGATAAAATTTTTTTAAGGAGGGTGATAATGTAACATCCACCAAAATTCTTTTATCATTTTTCGCCTAATTGTTCGATATTATCGAATAATTGAGAATAATTAAAATTTGGTTAAATAATTATTTAGAATCAATTGATTAGCAATCAATTGAGTTTAGATATGAGGAAATTAAGTTAGAAGTATAGGAGATTCCATAAAATTTTCTTGAAAACCGATTTACCGATTTAAAGGAAATTGGTAAGATTACGGTATTTTAAACTGTTGGAACCGAACCAATAGAATTCCAACTCTTTAACCCTACCTTGAGTGGCTGATAACTCAGCCACTTAATGCAAGAAAGTGGCGCCACTTTGGCCATAATGCATGAAGAAGCTTGGCTGAATTTCAGCCATACATGTCTCAACCAATCACAACCCTTTATTCCAACCACCTCCATGTCTTTATATACACAATTCCTTCCCTCCATTCAGCCATTTCTGTGCCTCCTCTCCTCTACTCCAGCTCTCTCCTTCTCTTCTTCACTCGCCCAACTCCATCAAACTACCAAGTTCAACCAGATTTTGCTCATCCAAGCCCCAAAAATCAAGCCAAATCACATATAACAAAAGGTAGAGGTTTAATTCTTATATTGATTCTTTGATCTTGGCTGGCTGATAGTGGATTATTTCCCCAATCTTTGGTGTATTAATTGAATGATTATGATGATATATGGCTGGCTTATTGGCTGTTGTGAAGTTAAAACCGAATTGGAAGCAAGAAAGAATGAAAATAGGAAGAGCTGAGAAGCTGGAAAACCTAAAACCCTCAGCAGTCCGTACGGCAGAGTGTACGGATTTGCCTACTGCCGTTTAAATTTGATGAAACCATTTTTATATAAAACTAGACATCTAGGGCTTTTCATACATGTATCATATAAGGCCGTTGGATTAGTATTGAGAGAGATATGAATTTTTGAATCTCGACCTAGGTTTTTGACTTTGATTCTGGGCAGGCTGGGATGTTCAGGGTAAAACTCGCCCTATACTACTTGGAAATGAATGAAACTAACTTTGTTAGAAAGCTTACACATAGGAGAATGTTCCATAAAATTTTAGAATTAGATAAGGTCCCGTTTGCTCCCAGTGATCCAAGAAATTTGCCTTATGTCCAAACCGGGCCAGAACAGGGTAGTTCAGGAAGGTCAGTTTTCGGGGCATATAACTCGAGCTCTGTTAGCTTTAATATGAGACCAATTTTGTATGATTTGAATCAGTTTTCGATTTTTAGTGGATTTTTACTTTTCGGTGTCTGATTCTAGCCAACCACTGGGCAGGCCGGGATAAAACCTAAATAACTTGAGCTACAGTTATCAAAATTAGATGGGACCAAAGAGGTTAGAAAATAGACACATAACACTTTAACATATCCAAAATTGAGGTCCAAATGAGTTAAATAGAGCTCATAGAAACTCTGCCTTAATGAAATCAGCATTTCTATGAGTTCAATGTTAAATTATGCATGCAATATTGCATTTTCTATGAGGAATTGGTGTTCTGATGTACTGGCACTATTCATGGGGAAGCGGACATGTTCCGTTATGCTGCCGAAATTTCGGTAAAATCTATGTATGAGTTATGATATACATGTTAACACATGTGCATTTTCAAGAAAGCTATGAAAGTTATGATAAGAATTACGTTATTATGAAAGTTCCATGATACTTGGGCCAACCCTGGATTAAAGTTAAGGGGAATAAATCGGTGGGAAGGTCGGGGAAAGCAAACCCGGCATTCCTGTATAGGAATAAGCTCGATCCTGAAAAGCAGACTATTACCCAGGAGTCTAAATGGCCAAGAACTCCTAGGGGACCAAGTGATGGAAAATGATGAAAAGTAATGGAAAAGCTTATGAAGGAAAAATCAAGAATGAGAATGCATGATTACATGGAATAGTTATGTTAAGATGTTTGCAGTTGTCTACTATGTTTATTTATTGCCATTTGGTCATTTATTCTGTTTATTATTCTATGAATCATTATTAGTAATCTATTCTTTTTTTTATGTCATCTAAAGTAAAACTGAACCTTGCCTCGGACCAGACGTTTCCTTGAACTCATTAAAACAGATAGTCTAGTTTGAACACATACTTCTATAATTAAATAAAAACCGAGGCAACTGAGAATGAATGTGACGTCAGTTAAACGCCATACACGAAGCCTATTGAGAATTTCTGTAAATTCTCACCTCGTTTTGTATTTCCACATCATTCTCAAATGCTGGCGATGGACTCCATGGTCACCCTCTTCATTGAGATCCCGGATTTGCAGCTTCATCATGATCCCGTCCTAGATTCTCTGTATATAGCCAGTTCCTACCACTTCAGCCTTTACCTATTTAGTAATAGGAACTTTGTCGCCCCTCTATTTCATCCTGCTTTCGATCCTGCCACTCCATACGTTACCATCCCACTATACATGGCGCACCCATCTCCAGCTCCTCCTGCACCCGCACATGCGACTCTTTGCGACCACTGTGCAGTCACCCCAGGTGGTTCCAGATATGCCACTCAGCTCTGAGTGTGACCCTTCCGTGGCCACCGGCTCATCACCCTCTTCCTCCTCGGGACCCAGTGCAGATTACTCTCCAGCCGAGCCTGGCATGGCCAACGGCTATCTAACAAAGTAGGTCAGCCACAGGAGACATTGTACAGCATGACCCTCTTTTGACAGCACGTACCTTTGGGTCATAGACTTTGCAGCAAGACTAGCAGTAGGTTTTGAAATGCCCTTTAAGGACCTGTAGGATCATTTTGACTGATACGGGCCTTATGTCTTTTTGGTACGCCGGCCCCACTTATGTACCTTGTTTTGAAATTCTATACATAAACTGAAGCAATGGCTTCTGATATATATATATATATATATATATATATATGCATGTGTACAGTTGATGTCATTTTATTTATTCTTATCTGTTGTGGTATTTTGTTAAGTTTCGTTACGCTCATTGTATAGCAGCGCACTGTTTTGTCTGTTTACAAAAAAAAATTGATGAGATGTGATACGAATCATGAAAGGTAAGCAGAGTGTTAACATGGTAACACAATCTATTTAATTTCATGCTATGACTTAAGCATAACATTAAATTAGTAGGTTGTTACAGGTTTGGTTAGAGAATAATGCCGCAATAGGCTTGATCTAAGGGTGCAAGATTAGGAAGCAATCGATGGTTGGATGTGCTCTTGTCTTGGCCAAAATTTCTACACAAACATTAGGAAGACTTTTTGAATTTTCAAAGCTATTAGAATTATCTAAGTTGTTAATTAATTTGATTAGTTTAATTGCTCATTAGTCAATTTCAATTAATTACACTTTTAAGATGTTTTCCTCTAAAAGAATTGCTCCTATGAATTATGTAATTAGGGTGTAAGAATTAATATATCTCAATTGATTAAGGTAAAACAATTATTTTGTACTTAATTAATAAGATTGGATTAGCTTAATTATATTTCTAAGTTATGAATTAATGAGGTTTGAATACTTAGGCTTTAATTAAAACGTTTAATGCATTATAATTCAATTATTGACTTGAATCAATTTACTAAGCTCTTGCTCATCGAGATTAGCCAATTAGTCCTCAGTTAATCATTAACCTCTTTAATTAGCTAGGATCATTGAGCTAATTAGCTTAGACAACATTGGGGTTTTACAACACTCAATTTGAAGCTCTATGGGGCAATTTATACTAGTTAGATGACATGCTGTTTAAGTTCGTTCTACTGCCTATAGCCTAATTCAAAAATTCGTAACTTATTCATCTTAAGTCCAATGGACTGCAAATTTTGTGAGTATACTCTTCTATGAGTAGGTCTCAACTAAAATTGGTTTCACTTTAATTGAACTTCCTAGCTTAAGATATGATCAATAGATTCACTATTGCCCAAAACTATCTAGATTAGCTTATTTCCATTTATGAGTGTTTTTTAGCTCCTCGCTTGTTTCTCTCACTAACTCAAGTTTCATTAGTTCTATGTCATTAATATGAGCCTAAAGAAGATCATCTTCAACCCAAGATATGTGAGAAAAAATAAAATGAAAACCCTAGCTCTTATGGCAACATAACCACATATAAAGAGTTCTAGGAATCCTCCTCACTTCCAAGCTAGAATACCAATCCAAACCTTGAAAGAGCTTTGTTCTTGAAGCTCCAAATAAGCCACTAGCCCCTATGGATCCTCCAAAATTGTGGTCTTCTTAGCTCTAAGGAGGCTCCTACTTGCTTATGGATGTGAGAAAGAGTTTGGGTGAAGCGATCTTAGCTTTTCTTAGCTACAAGATAAAGAAGAAGGCAAGAAAAATAATGGAGAGTGAGGGAGAGAGAAGAGTTAGCATTGCCAAGAGGGAGAAGAGAGGAAATTTTCTTTTCTTTCAATGTATGGTAACTTAGAGTGATGAGTTTCCTTATGTGGTCAAATTTAATTGCACTTTTAATAGGTGTGGTGACTACTTGTTAGCCATTGGATTGGCAAGGATGGCTTGTGGTGGTGCTAAGGCTGATAGGCATCAAGTGAAGGGTGTGGTGATGGTTAATCCAAGTGAGGTGGTTTCTCTCAAGGCTGCTTAATTTACCTAGCCTATAGTAAAGCAAATTCTTAGGCACTTAATCTATTCACCTTCGTGACATGCCTATTCTTAGGCACTTAATCTATGTAGGATTATTTTGTTTAATTTACCATGCTTAAAGGAATAAAATGTCATTCCTAAAACTCATCTCAAACAAAATGGGAACCTTGAGTATCAATTCAAGGTGTCCAGTGATTAATTTAGGTACTCAAAGTTATCTGAAATATTATTTACATGTGTAAGTAATCTCACACTTTTATTTAAAATATTATTGATTAAGTTATTTTATGTATATTGTTTAGCTCTTAATGTCCTTGGACCTGTAACACCCAGAAATAATGATAACAACAATAATATAATTAAAATATTAGTTAAGAACCATAGGAAGATTTGAAATAAAATTAAACTTCTTCTTATTAGACATGAAATGAATTTTTTAAAAATAAAAAATAAAAATAAGTAATAATAATAACAGCTAACATAATAAAAAAAAATAAATGATAAGAATGAGAAACGAGAAGTGAAATTTCCCAAAAGTGTTTTGATGTGCCTAATCGAAGAAGAAAGGGAGGCACTTGACTTTATAGCCAATCTTAATCAAGTAAACTCTAATCCCTATTAGAAAACTAATTATGGTTATGTGGAAAAAAAGCTATCTAACTTAACTTTCTTCCTTTCAATTCCTCGGCTACCTTACAAGGGGAGGGAAAACAAAAAAAACTAGAAAATAAAATTAGAGAACCCTTAACAGAGAGAGACTTGGGTGAAAGAAAGAAAGCTTTATTTCAATCTCAAAGCCTCGCTACAAGGTAGGGGTCCTTCTAAACCCAAGTTGTGCGGCTTCTTTAAATGTTTCATTCTATCTTTCTATATTTTCTTTAACCATTTTGTTGTGTGTCTGTATCTAGCTATTAAGAGAGGTTGCTATTGCTGGAAAATTAGGAAGTAACCATGGTGTTAAGAAAATTTCCTGCATATTGTGGAGTGTTGTATTTTGAAGGAAGAACAATGATAAAGGGACTAGAGTGAGACTATGACATAAAGTTAGGGAGCAAAGTCACAAACGACTCCAGAAACAAACCTTTGAGAATAATTCTTGAGAAAAAGTAACAATCAATCAAGAAGGGGTATAAGTGTTTTTGATATGTTTTTTGACAAATGAATCAAATCAAGTAAAATATAGAAGTAATAAACTGTGGTTCAGCTCTATCAACAAGTATCTGATGTGCAAGGAATCGAGACAAGTAACTACTAGCTTGTAGGACTCCACAGTGAGAACACCTAAACAAGACGAGATATGAACCAGATAAGAATGGGAACCAATAGGGAGAGAAATCAGCAAAGAAAATGACAGAGGGAACAACAATGACAAGAAGTAAGACTCACAATGAACAACTACTACCCCCTTCCTTAGATCCTTGCCTTATGCCCAAAGTACTTCAAACATTTGGGCTCTTGGTGGGCTCAGTTGCTTCTTCTTACAATATATGCCTTGTGATTGTTAGTTTCTCCTTTTCCCGGATCAAATGCCATGTGCTCAAGTCGTTGCTCTTGGTTATTTGGGCTCAGCTTATGGTTCTTTCTATCATTACAACCCCTGGAAATTGACCTTGTCCTCAAGGTCAGGAGGAATGTCATTGGTTAAGCCCAAAATTGCACTTTCTAGAGCATCCTGCAGTAATGCCTCCGGAAACACCTATTGATGGTCCCCCACGCACTTATGTGAAACACCGGATGAATCTTAGCATTATCTGGCAATTGTAATCTATAAGCTACTGATCCGATACGCTCTATAACAGGAAAAGGGCCAAAATATTTCATAGCTAATTTCTGATTCCTCATTAAGGCAACATAATGTTGTCTATAAGGCTGCAACTTGACAAATACAAGATCCCCAACTTGGAATTCTAGCTTCTTCTGTTTTCCATCAGCATATGCTTTCATCCACTGTTGAGCTTTCATGAGATTACATTTCAACTATTCTAACAATCAATCTCATTCCTTTAATTGCTATTGCATCAAGGGCATATCAGTAGGTGCAAGGACATATTTAATCAGCTAAGGTGGTCCGCAAGCAAAAATTGCGCTATATGGAGACATTCTGATTGCTATTTGTAATGCAGTATTGTACTAGTAATTAGCCCAATGTAATAATCAATACCAGTCCTTTGGGTTATGTTGAGTATAACAACATAAGTACATGTCCTAGCAATAGTTGAGGACCTCCATTTGGCCATCCGTTTGCGGATGGTTTGCTGAACTCATAGCGAGTTGCGTTCCCTGTTTCTTAAAGATTTCCTGCCAAAAGGCACTAGTAAAAATTCTATCATAGCTAGACATAATAGACTATGGAATTCCATGAACCTTGATCACGTGTTGGATAAAAGAACCGGCTACCAACTTAGCAGTGAATTTAGTTGGAAGAGGAATAAAATGAGCAAATTTTGACAACCTATCAATGACAACCAAAATGACAAAACAACCATGTGAAGGTGATAGACCAGTAACAAAGTCCATAACCACATCCTGCCAAATTTGTTCTGGTATTAGTAATGGTTGAAGCAGCCCAGGTTGAGGTTAAGTAGAATATTTTGCTCGGTGGCACATAGAATAGTGCATTACATACTCTTTAACATCTTGGTATACACCTTTCTAGTAAAATTGGGTTGCCACTCATGCAAGCGTCTGCTATATTCCTGCATGACCTCCGAGCAAAGAATCATGACACTCTATGAGTTTCGTCTATTTAATGTCGGAGGAGGAAGGAATTAGAAGCTTTCTTTTCCAAAACTAGAGGCCATTTTGCTGATGTAAGTGTGAATCAAGTCCTTTTATAATAGATAAATCAATATAGGGATCATATTGCTGCAGCTCTTGTTTAAGATATGAAATGATATTGCACTGCACTTGTGAAATTGCCATAAACTCTCAAGACAAGGAATCTATTGCTTGATTATTAGATCCTTTCTTATATTCGATTGTAAAGTCAAAGCCTAAAAGCTTTGGAAGCCAAGCTTGCTGTTCTGGTGTTTAGATCACCTGAGTTTGCATTTCTTTCAAACTCTTGTGGTTAGTTCAGATAACAAAGCATTGCCCCAATAGATAGCGACGAAATTTTGCCATTAGTTCCGTTATAGCAAGCATTTCCCTCACATACACTGATTGGTTTTACATTCTCTTAGAAATCTTCTTGGAGAAATAGGTAGTTAGGTAGTGCTCCTAACTTAGAACAGCCCCTGTGCCAATGGCTGATGCATTGGTTTCTAGGACAAATGGCTTGGAAAAATCTGGAAATGCCAACATTAGAGCTTCCTGGGATAGTTTAGTCCACTTGAATGCCTCCTTTTTAAGCAAGTCTATCAGTGGGGCTGCTATCATCGAAAAATGTCGGATGAACTTTCGGTAGTGACTCGCAAGTCCGAGAAAAGAAAGCAGCTGCTTAGTAAAGGTTGGAGTTGGCCATTTCTTGATACACTCAATCTTGGATTCATCTACTTTTACTCCCTATCTAGAGACAACATGGCCTAGGTACTTTACTTGAGTTTGACCAAACGAACATTTGGAGAACTTAACGAATCAGGTATGTTACTTCATTATTTCCAAAACTTGAGATAGGTACTCAATATGCATATTCCAATCTAGGCTATGCACAAGAATGTCGTCGAAGAACACAAGTACAAATTTGTGTAGGAAGTTAACAAAAATAGAATTCATAAGGGACTGGAAAGTGGCAGCTACATTTGTGAGCTCGAATGGCATTACTAACTATTCATACAAGCCATAATCAGTACGGAAAGCTGTTTTGTATGTTTCTTCCAGCTTCACTAAAATTTGGTGATAGCCCAGATGCAAATCCAGTTTAGAAAAATATTGAGCACCAAATAGTTCATCAAATAATTCGTCCACTGTTGGCATAGGAAATGAATCTATAACCGTGACTGCATTGAGAGCTCTATAGTCAGTGCAAAATTGCCAAGTACCATCTTTTTTCTTGACTAACAAAACAGGTGAAGAAAAAGGATTAGCATTAGGTTGGATAATGCCTTTAGCTACATCTTAATCATAATCCTTTCCATTTCAGATTTTTGGCTGCATGGGTAACAATACGAGTGCACCTTCACCAAATTAGTGTTCGGAAGTAAGGGAATACTATAGTCCTGGCTTCTAGTAAGAGGCAGGGCATGAGGCTGATCAATAATGTCCTTGAAAGTGTGAAGTAAAATTGCCATATCTGGTTCAATATACTCTGGTAGTTATAACAAATGCTCGGCTGGTTAGTTTGGGCTTTCAACCTGCAAGGTATACAATTCTACAATAGCATCAGTGGCTTGCAACCTTCTAAATTGGTGGAACTGAGCCTGACTGAGCTGAGGTTAAGTCTCCCCCTATAGAGTGATTACTGCCCCATCTTGGAAAAAAGTAAGAAAATGCTAGTTATATTCACTAAGTGAGTGTCCAAGGTAGCTAACCATTGAGTGCCAAGTACTAATTCCACTACAGTAATAGGTAACAAATAAACTGAGATTTGTAAGGTATGACCTTATATGTGTATTAGGATATCTCACACCTGACCTTCGCAAATTAATAACTTTCCTACTATGACTCTTTTGTTAGGAGTGAACTGCACTAGCAAATGTAGGAGAGTAGCAATACGTGGCTAGATGAAATTGTTTGAGCTTCCCCTATTGACTACAATCTATACCACATGCCCATTAATCAAACCTTTGAAACGAATTGTCCCCCATCCAGTAATGCCTTTCAAGGCGTGGTAAGATAAATGATGCTCTTGATCCTCTATTGTATTTGGTTCAGGTACACGGGGCTCATTTTGAGTTTTAGCACCTCTACTCTCCTCCTTGGTTTGTAAGAGAAAGTAATGTTTGTTGGTGCAACGGTGGTCTTGTGAGTATCGCTCATCACAAGTGAAGCATAAGCCTTTCTTACACCTAAATTGAATGTCTACAGGGGTCAATTTCTTGAGTGCATAAGGTTTTGGTGGTGTTTGTAGCAGCAAGGTAGTGTTTGGTTGGTTGGTTGGGTGATTAGTGTTAAATGATGTAGTAAGGTGTATGGGTTTATGTGGGGTTGGCGTTATTAGCTTAGGTTGGCCATATAGAGGTCTAGGTCCATAGTAAGGTGCTGGAGTTTCAAAAACCATTTCCTCAAACAACTTAGCAAGATCCACTGCCTACATCAGCGAGTGAGGATATCTAGACATAACCTCCTTCTTCAAATTAGGTCTCGACACTCTAATAAAATAAGCCAATAATTGTGTGTCATCCATACCATAAGAACGATTAGCCAAATCAATAAACATATCACAATATTCGGTAACTAAAGAGGTTTGAGTTAATTTGAATAGATCGGCTCTTGGATTATCAAAATGAGAAGGGCTAAACTGAATCTGAGAGGCAATAGAAAAAGCTAACCAATTTGATACCTGATTAGATTTCTCTAGTAGCTAGAACCATGGAAGAGCCTTACCTCTTCTATGTAAATGGATACGAAAGTGACTTTTCTGATCCTCTGGTATCTCATAAATGCGAAAGAACCTCACTTGAGAATCAAGGAAAATTAAGCTTCATGGAGCGCAGATTCAAAACAAAATTAGAGGCATGGGATCTGCTGTCTCCTGAGTTCCACATATCCTGTCAAGGCGTGCGATTGGAGGAGTCATGGTGCTAGTGGAACAAAAGCTGAAGGGTCTCAAGAGTTTGATTGATGCAAGCAAACATTTCTTGGTGACCGGCAACCACCTCGGACAGTCGTTGAAGCTCCACCCTCATAGTAGAATCGAAAGCCATGGATGGGTCAATGAAAGCACCAATTGATATAAAGTCAGGGAATAAAGTCACAAACAACTCCAAGAACAAACCTCTAAGAATAATTCTTGAGAAAAAGTAACAATCAATCGATAAGAGGTATAAATGTTTCTGATATGTTTTTCGACAAATGAATCAAATCAAGTAAAATATTGAAGTAATAAACTATGGTTTAGCTCTATCAACAAGTATTTGATGTGCAAGGAATCGAGACAAGTAACTACTAGCTTGCAGGACTCCATAGTAGCAGTAAGAACACCTAAACAAGATGAGATACAAACCAGATAAAAATGGGAACTAGTAGGGAGAGAAATTAGTAGAGAGAATGATAAAGGGAACAACAGAGAAAGGACGTGAGATTCACAATGAACAACTACTATCGCCTTCCTTAGATCCTTGGCTTATGCTCAAAGTCCTTCAACCATTTGGGTTCTTGGCAGGCTCGATGGCTACTTCTTATAATTCACGCCTTGTGATTGTTAGTTTCCCCTTTTCCCGGATCAAATGCCATGTGTTCAAGTCGTTGGTCTTTGTTATTTACGCTCGGCTTATGGTTCTTTGTACTAGACTATTATGGGCAAATATAACTCAAGTAGAGGGTTGTATATTGCTAATTGTGTATGTGTGTGTGTGTGTGTGTGTGTGTGTGTAGAAGGCATATGGGGTTGAAAAAGGTGCTATGTAGGTGTTGTAACATCCTCTATAGTCATTAGCTTAATACTTTGATTTATTTTGCTTAGATATAAAATTATTCTGCTTTAATATTAATATAAAGAATCAAAATTTTAAAATAATTATAGAAAATCCATATTAATAATTTTTCTTGCCAGTTCAACCCTAAAAAAGGTCAATAGACACTAGGAAAATTATTGGCATTTTTCTAGGTAATTACGCAATTATGAATTGAATTATTTATACTTGAAACTCAATAATAATTTAGAAAAAACTAGGAATAATTTTTGAAAAATCATGAAAATTTTTTTTGAAGGTTAATTAAGGTTATATTAGCTTAAAAAGTAAAAATCAAAATTTTTAAAGCTTGTTTGAATTTTCTGTGATTTTTGGTTGTTAATTAGTAAATTGTAGGATTAATAAAAATAATTTAAAAATATGAAAATGATTGAGAAAATTTCTAAAAATTTAGAGACATGCTTAGAATAATTAGAAGGATCAAAAATAATTTTTTGGATAATTAAAAATTAGGGCGTGTTAATTAACTAAATTATCACAAGCTAAATGCTTAAGATTATAAGAGAAAAGGCTAAATAAAATATGAGAGGCATATAATCAGAAAAAATTGTCATCCATTGATCTAAGACACTTGTCCACACCAGCCTTAAACTTGGTGACCAAGTTTGGAAGAAAAATAATTAAAAAGTACCATTGAATAGTGCAGTTGTTGAATGTGTGTATGTGCACGATAAGTGTAACACCCTAATAGTCTCACACTATGCTTAAGTCATATTATAGAATTACTAGTTGTTATTTTTGCTCACAAAACTTACATTACCATTTGAAAATACTTTTATGTGAAAATAAGGGTAATTTTTTTTTTAACAATGACGAATAAATTGTTTTAAAAAGCAAGAGCTATGAGCGTATTGTGAGCGCATAATATAAACATCGTCATCTCATACATACGGTGCAAATAAAATAATTAGAAGCAACAAAAATAACAATAATCTTAGATAAACATAATATTCATTCCATGACCATCATAGTTAAGATAATAATAGTAAGAGTCATACCTAGAGATATAATGGGTCCGATATCTATTGTCCGCCCTACAAATGAAACCTAACTAAATATATCATAAAGATAAATACATAGGAAATATCTATTGCCCAAGCATGCCATAAAATAAAATGATAACCCTATAACTACAAACAAAAGGGCTATCCCCGTGCTCAGCTTCGCATGCAATCACCACATCACTCATCGGGCGGGAGGAAACCGTTCCCGAATCCATTGGGAGCAACATCACCGCGTCCTCCTTCTCAAGCATAGCTACACTCATGAGGCATAGCACGGGTACAAATAAACCCACGACCATGAATTGGGGATGGGGTGTGACGAGGAGCTGCTAAAGAAGAAGAAAAATCAGATGTCAGGCGAATCGCAGACAGGTAGGAGGGCTTAGATGGGTTGGTTTCTGCATGATAGCTCGGATAGGATGGCTCCAAAGGATAGGAATCCAATGAAACAGTTAGAGTCAGGCGGGTATCTGAGTCAGTCTCATGGTCAATGGGGTACCTCGGTGGCTGAAAATAGGGGCAGATGTCATCCAGGGTAGCCTTGCCTTATGGCTGATGTAGTCAAAAAAATGGGCTCGTGACTGGAACCTGAAACGAACGGTCATGGAAGATGTAGACCCTCATCACTACGCTTGCAGACATCACTGAGGCATTCAGCATTGGGTCGAAGCGCCAACACCATACTGGAAACTCAATGAAGATCACCACTATGCCCGACATCGACATCCTCTGAAGACAAAATGGAAATGTAGGAGTGAGAAATACTAGATTTCTCAGTAGGATCACGAATAGACAAACACTGTGTCATCGTCATCGTCATCGTCCCTGCCACTTTGGGTTTAATCATGAAAACAATGGACATGTATAAGTTCAATTTTAATGATTTTGAAAACTTAAGTCTTGAAGTGGGTTACTTTTAAACTTAATATCATAACCATAACATCATAAGTAAGCATACTTGTGAAAGCATAAAATAAACATTCATAATGCATATGGGTAATATAAATACATGCATTGACATGCAACCTTATAGACTTAACCATGGTTTTACTTTAACTTTACTTTCATTTTTAGTACGTGCTTAACATTCTTTACTTTTTTTTTGAAATAGACTGCTTTTGGACATGAGCTTATTCCGTGACCGTCGTCATACAGTACTAACCAAATCAAACTAAGCCGATATTGATTACCTCTAAGTTGGAGGGTCCTCTATGTTACCCTTGCCTCCCCCATAGAAGTTCCATAAGTCTTTATGGATCGTCATCTCTCACTTCCCTTACCAAAGTGATTGAAGGGTCATATCCCATTCTTTCTTTTCTTATCATTATACTTTATATGCATAATACTTTTTTGACTAGACACATGCACTAATATGACTAAGTGCATAATTTTGATGGAAAACCGACAATATGATGGCTAGACCGGATCTTCTCTAAAATGCCAATCATAAAATTTTTAACCAACAATCCATTACATCCATATCATATCATCATACTAATCATTCAATCATGAGATAGAGCTCAATCAAACATGTCATTCATCATACCAAATGGCATCATACATTCATACCCTAAAGGGGTTCATAGTTGTGTTGTTCTTTGTGAGAAGTCTTATGAATCATCATATGATTTCCCATGGTTACCCATGAGAGAATCACATAGTTAAAATAAATCTATATGAAATCTTTTAGTTACTTAGTGCTTATAGGAATTTACTTTTCACTTGGGTACATGTTTTATAGAACGCTTGTTCAAATTAACTAAACTAGGTGATTATTTCCTTTTCTTGAGATAGTGTACTTAGTGATTCCTAGGTTCATGGTATGCTTAGAGGCCCTAACCATATTTTTGTTCCCAAGGAGTTTGAGATCTCTTTAATCCTTGGGTTATGACAACACATAACCACACACATAAACCTAACAACACCATGTTCACTAATCACCAAGAGTGATTTTTAACTTATTCATGTTGCAAAGTTTCAAACTTTTATCATTAACCTAACAAGATCTTACCTTAAATATTATAAAAGTTATCATTCTTTAAAAAGTAGTTAAAAAGTTTCATTTTGTAAGAAAGTAAGTGCCTTTCAAATTAAGCTCTTGTCTTAAAAATTCATTCTTTATGAAATAATGGTGCAAGATATTAACTTTAGAACTAAAAAGTCTTATTATTTATGGAAGTTGACACTTTTAATTATTCGAAGATCATCAAGGTCTCAACTTTATGATTTAAAGTTGACTTAAAGTCTAAAAGATTCCTACTTTATAAACTAATGATATAAAACATTAGCTTAAAGTTAGACAGTCTTGATCTTTATAAAAGTTAATACTTTTATGACTCAAAAGTGATATTTTTGCTTAAAGCTTAAAATTTTACTCAATATATTTATCTTAAGATCCCACCTTTACAAGACTAAAATGCAAGCTTATAACTTTATAACTTAAAGTTACCTTTTTGATTAAAGTTTAAAACTTTATGAAAGGATTTGCATCCAAGAGTCAATCTTTAAAACATAAAGTGACAAGATATCATTTCTATAACTTAAAAAGGCTTCATATTCCAAAAAGTTTAGACTTTTACATATATTTTTGTCTTCAAGAGAAAACAAAATAAAACTTTAAAGAAGCAAAAACTTGGCCACTTTTAAGGTTGCAAGTAACAAACTTTTTGAAATTCCAAGCATCAAGAATGTGTCAAATCAACAGAAAATGATAAATGTGTAAACTTTTCCAATCATAAGCATCATCATAAGAAGATAGACAACTTTCAACCCAAATACCACCAAAAGCACCAAGGTCTCATACATCAAGAAAGAAAAATAGAAAACTTTGAGGAACTTAAAGAAAGGAACCTTTCAAAACAAAATCAAGAACACTCATGAACAACAGCATGAACATATTTTACCAAAAATAGAAACTTTTGCTCATGAAGAGTATGAAAGATTCTCTCAAGCTTTCACTTGAAGATCTTGGTCATGAAAGGAACTAAGCTTCAAGCTTTCTTGAGTAAACAAAATAAAAGAGTGAAGATCACTACCTAGGGGTGAAGATGGCATCTTTTGCAAGAGGAGAAGAAGAAGATGAAGGTTCCTCCTTGATGATGATGGTGGCGGGTTTAGACGAACAAAGAGAAAGCTCTTGAGTTCTCTTGAAAATGAAGCTTGTAGTGTTTAGATCATATCTCCAAAGACCAAAAGATGTGTTCTTTGAAGGGCTAAATGAGTGCTTTGATTATGGTGTGGTGGAGAAAGGAAGAAGATGATGAAGAAAAAGAAGAGAATTTTAGTGAGAAGTGGGAGGATTTGAGAGTTAGAGAGAGAATAGAAAGACACAAAATGAAAAATGGATGTGTATGTAGGGGGGAGTGGCTGTAACTCATATGGGCAAGAAGGGAGATATTTTTGTGTTATTTTGTGTTAATTAAGGTTTAGGGAGACTAATTGGATGATGGAGGAACAAATCAAGTACTTACTCTTACATAGTCTAATACTTTATGCTTTAGTGACACCACTTTTGCTTTATTGTCTAGTTGACTAAATTTGAATTTAATCATGTGATTAAGTGCTCTTGCAACTTAATTAACATGATTAAGCAAGGATTAGTGATTAACACACAAGAACATGATTAACAAAATTTAATCTTGCAATTAAGCTTAATTATCCTTAATTAAACTCAATTAAGCTAATTAAGGATGATTAATGCTTAATTAAGTTGTTAAGGCTCTGACTTGCTTAATTAGAGATTATCTACTCTTGATTAAACATTCTCTTGACTTTTCTCATCAGAGTTAGCTCATAAACACATTGTTAATCCCTTTATTAAGCCTTAATTTAATAATTTCTCATTAAGTGCCTAATTGCTTAGGGTAACCGAGGTAATTTAGCACAACGCGAAATCGAGGATGTTACAATAAGAGCCAAACTCTCCCCCTCAGCAGAAGAACACATGAAGGCAGCATAGGAAAGGAGAAGAAGTGAGTGCATATGAGTGACTGCATGGTCCTTCTTCTTTATTTTTGGGAAGAATGAAAAATTTAGTGAGCTAAAACACTTGAGTGATCTTGTGTTCTTTTCACCTTCTTGCTTCTCTTCCAAGTTGATCATCATCATCACCATCCCTACACTATTTCATGCTCCCTCTTCATTGTTTAAGGTAGGGGTTTTCTTTTTTTTAACTCTCCCAAGGACCTTATAATTTTGGTTGATTCTAATCCTTGATCTTGTTGATGTTAGTTTGGATTAATTTTGAGCTCAACTCCTTCTTTTATGGCTACGGCTGGAGCTAGATTCTTGAAGGAAGTTTGGGTTTTTTGTGTCATATTTGAGAGTGTGAAATTATGTAAATTTGGGGAGGAGATGTGTGGTGAAGAAGAGTGTTGGTTTGTAAGCTTATAAAGGGTTTTTGGAGGTAGTCTCATGGTGAGACTAAACTATCATTGTTAAGGGTAGGATTTTAGATTGTTATGCTTGTTGATCTTCTTTGCTTGATTTCTTACATTCTGCCTTTAGTATGTGTGTAACATCCCCATTTTCATCTAAGCTAATTAGCTCGGTGTCTTCGACTAATTAGAGGGGTTAGCGATTAACTGAGAATTAATCGATTAATCTCGAGAGCAAGGGTTTAGTAAATTAAAGGCAAGTCAATAAGATAAGTGAAAGTCAATGATTAATTAGAAAATTCAACAATTGAAGCATAATGCATTAAAAGTTACAATTAAGAGCCTAATTGCCTAATCCTTGTTAATTCATGATTTAGAACATAAAACCAAGGTGACCTAACCTTATTAACTAAGAGCATGACAAGCATTACATCTTAATCACATGAAAAATTAACCCTCACACCCTCTTTACATAATTAATGAGGAAAATCCTTTTCAATGAAAATGTGTTAGGGTGTAATCAAACCAATTGAATTAATTAGCATTTAGATAATTGATACATACTCCAGAGGACAAATTGGACATTCTAGCACAAGGGGGCAAGATGGAGATTTTAGCATGCCTATAGGACCAATTACACAAGCAAGAGCAAAGAAGTTAAGAGAAGACTTTGGGAACTTGGCTAAAGCAATTGTGGAAGAGATGTATCAAGAATGGGTCAAGAAGATGCTCACTCATACTAATGGACATCGCAAGATCTTGTTATTTGCTGCGAATTGGGCTTAGAAGCTTATTCTGGCCATATTGGGCCATTATCCTATTTTGGTCTTGTTTAGTTTAGTTAGTTTAAGTATTTAGGACATCTAAACTTTTAGTTATTTTATTTAGCCCATATTTTATGTTTTTTGTTTTATCCTGCCCAATTCATATTATTTAGCATCAGAACACTTCTTATTGGGCTTGGACTTAGTTTAAGTGTCTAACCTAGTGTAAGAGGTTATAAATACCTCAAGGAACACATTGTTTAGCAGTTTTTGATTAATTGAAATTCTGTTTTGTTTTCTTTCAAGAAAACAGTGCTTTTGTGTGCAAGTGAGGTGAATGATTTGCTTTGCTTGTTGCATCAAGAAATTGAGAGAATTGATCCTAAGGTAAGTTCCTTGTGATATTCAATCAATTTCTGTTCTATCTTTTCCCTATTATCTACATTTCCAAGGACAAGTTTCTTGGGGGTTTAGTAAGGAGGGTCTTTATGCTACATCTTGTTTTCTATCAAAGTGTATGCCTGGGGTTTCTGAATCTTTATATCCACGGGATTCCTCATTAATAATTGTAATAATTGTAAAAATTTAGAAACTTTCCCTTTATTATTGTTTGAAGTTTGGTCAAGGCAAGAGCTATATCTAACCATCCGTTTGCCTTCTCATCATACACCATTAGATCAAGAGTCTATGTTAGTAGTATTCCTTAAGTCAAGACAAGAGATGTACTCTTCTCCATCAAGATTGTGACACTTGGAGTGATCATATTCACCTAAGCCAATCCTAAGAGTGGTCATGCTTTTAACCACTTGAAAAACACTACATTGTCTTTACCCAAGTGCCAAGACTCAAAGGAAACACAACTCCCTCTTTTGCCCCAAGGTTTTCCCCCACTCTCTTGCTTATCGTAAGAAGCAAAATCACATCACTCTTTGCCCTCAATTTGCACCATCAGCCCCCTCTCTCTCCCCCCTCATTTCATTTTTCATTTCCTCTCTCAAAACACAAAGCTTTCTCCTCTCTCCAAGTCTCATCCCCAATCCCTTGTTCTTCCAAACCTCTTTATTCTTCTTCCAATCTCCTTACTACTTCCTGCCTCATTTCCATCATCACCCTTACAATTCCTTCAAGGACCACCATTTTTGGTCTTTGGAGAAACAAGACAACCCATACACAAGCTCCATTTCTAAGCTTTCAAGTAGGAAGGCTCTCTCCAACCTTCTCCAAACTCCAAATCATTCAAGAAGCTCTCTTTGGTAGTGATTCTAACCCCTTTTATTTCATGTATTTTTCAAGCACTAGTACCCCTAAGCTCTTCATAACTAGGTGGTTTTAGGACTTGCTTCAAGGTCTCATGACCATATGTTGTTCTATGAGTTTTTCTTGCCTTATTGAAAATGTCATCTTAAAATGAGATTATGTGGTATGATGGTTTTTATGTATCTTACTTTATTTTTATCCTAAAATACTGATTTGGTGATTAAAATCTTGAATATGATGGTGAGATAAAACATAAAAATGGTGATTTGAAGTGGGATAGCAACATCTCCACAAGTTTGATATGTAAAACATAAAAACTAGTTAAGTTGGAATTCTGGCAGTTTGTAATGCGTACTATATAACTCATTCTACAAAACTCAAAATGTAATGAAACTAATTTTTTTTGAAAGTAGACTCAAAGATCTTTCCAAACATATAAAATACGTGTAATTTGGATTTAAAATGAGGGAGATATGATTTTTCAAAGTGGCCTGCTCCCGGATGGATTTTTGTTTGGGCAGTCTGCACTAAAAACCTTATAATTGAAGCTACAAAAATTATTTTTGAGTGGAACCAAGTTTTTCAGAAAGCCAAAATATAGAGGAACACCTCCATAAAATAGTTTTGTCAGATTCCATGTGAGAAACTCCCAGTGGAGTTGACAAACCAGTGACCCAAGATGAACTTTCAAGTCTAAGCAGTTAGAGCAAAAAGTGTATAACTTAGGCTACAGAAGGAATTTTTGAGTGGGACATATTTCATTTGAAAATAGACTCAGAAAAGTACAATTCTACCAAAAATCAAATTAAAATGATAAATGAAGAATTTATAGTGAATTTTTAAATTTACTACCGTGCAGTAAGAGTAAAAATTGGTCAAGGTAAAATTTCTAGCCCTAATGAGAATCTCACTTAAGCACATTAAGACTCTTAATTTAACATAATCAAACTTCATAATTTAACCTAAGAAATTTAAAGGGGGAAATTAGATGAAGTTCGCCATATGAATAATGAAAGAATCGAATAATACAAAAGTCAACTAAAAGCTTGCACTAAATTTATTAAGCCAAGCTCATAAAACTTTGCTTGAGAATATACCTATGTTTATGTGCAAGCATGATGCTATGATGATGATGAATGATGATGATGATATGAATATGATATGTTGATGATATGATGCTTAATGATATGTGATATTGGATTCTCTATTTGGCAAAATTTTGGGAAGCTTCGGTCTAGCCGTTATGCTGCCGAAATTTTGCAAAAATTGTGGACTTAGAAATATTTTGCATCATAAGCTTTAATAAGTAGAGATTGAATTAAGTTTGTGATGCTTCAAAAGGGAAGGTGACCTAATTTAAGCTCCATAACCCAGCTAGTGTGAGTATAAGGGATAGGGCTTACATGAGGCATGGCATGACCCAGCTAGTGTAAGTACCGAAATTTTACGGTGGCGACGGCCACAGTATGAGCTCATTACCACTTATGTTTAGTGGGTGAAAAGAAAAAGATCTAAGATAAAGGTTAAGTGAAGAAAAGAAAGGGATCTCGGTCTGACCTAAGTAAAGAATGATAACTCTCAAGATGTTCATACATGATATGAATTATCATATAAGTACTTATGTATACCATGATGTTAGCATATGAGAATACGTACTTAAAATGGAATCCACTTCGGATATTGATGTTTTCAAAAAACCTAAGAATTGAACCTTATAAATGCTCACTGTTTTCATTTATAAAACCGAAGTGGCTGGGACGATGACGATGACACTTTCGTGTCAGGTTCGAGTCCTATTGAGAAATCTTATTTCTCACTCTAGTTATTTTCCATTTCACCACCAGATACCTATGGTGCACCCGATGGAGTAGAGCATGGACCCTCCCTACCATGAGTCGACCTATGATGCTGATGCCTAGGCTATCGTGGCTACGAACACCATGGTAGTCTGCACCTACTTTTACCTGGGTCGTATATATGAGGAAGAGGAGCTCGATGTTCCGCCAGCCCCAGTAGACATTTCTTCGGCATACCTTGGACAGCTGCTGGATCCTTAGGATTTTCCCCACGATCCCTTGCTAGATGTTGATATGGAGCCAATGTGTCCAAACCTGCCCACAGTCGAGCCCGTGCCATAGCCTGTGATTCCCGTGGTCGACGTGAGCTCCACGGCCACTCCGAGGGCCATAGCCGCTTCGCCACCACTCCTTGACTATCACCCTATTACGTTTGAGGAGGATCCCTCCGAGGAATATTCTTCAACAAACAATTGTACCTCGGGCCGTCATGTTCATCGCATAGAGGTGATCAGCAGGCACCCTCGTATCATCCGTACTCCTCACATTCCCCAAGGCCGAGGAGCGAGGGGAACCAGGCACTCGAGGACCTAATTTCATCCGATCGAGGGGTGCGGAAGGGACAAAGAAACCAAAACGTGTCTACTTGGGCCTATTTTATTATTGTTCCTTATCTTATGTATTTCATTTTGTGACAAACTTTGTCATATTTGCTTATGCTTGATATTTTGGGGCCATGGCATGACCATGAGTTTCCTTTTCATGTATTGTTGAATATTATGAGACTATATATATATATGGTTGTTTAAGTAAGGTGAATGCATTATATTTCTATTTATCCATTGTCCCTTATTTTATGACTTAAATTTATGCGACACGCTCGTTTATATCTATCTTCTTGCTCAAGGCTTTTTTTTCCAAAATGCTGCAAAGTGATGATGTATTTCAAAAAAAAAAAATTCCGTATTTTTCGCATAACTTAATTTATAAATGAAGTTTAGTTTTCTATGAGCATAAGTAACAACTAATAGAATGCCATAATATGACTTAAGCATAGTATGGGTTTATTAGGGTGTTACAATGTGTATGCATGAAAATGCTTGGTTTGTGTGTGTTTGATGGTGATTATGTGCTTATTCCTTAATCCTTTGATAAAGTGTGCTACTCGAACTTAACATGTTTCTCTAAACTGCTATGATTGCAAGAAATTTTCACCATATTAGATCTCATTATTTTGATATGGAAATTTTATATTTGAAGATAACATGTTAATGTGCTTGCCTGTAAATTTTCATAATTTTTTTGTGAAGATTTGCTATTTTTAAAAATTCTGGACATAACTGCCTTGTTATTGAACCTGTGCTGGATTTTTGAAAACACTAAAATTTCCCATGTTTGTTAATATAGTAATTTTGCGAATTTTGACCTCAAATTTTTACAGCATATAAATAACACTTGAAAATATGACTAAGAATTTTTCTGATATTTTTAGAAATGTTTAACTATATTAAATAAATTTTTGAAATTGGAACTTCCTAGCTAAAAATGAGATTCTAACCTATCTAGGTTTTATATTTTTATTACTATACTTATTCTTAAGAAATTGCCACAAAATTTTCCTAAGATACTATTAACATTCCAAAGGACCAACTAGAAAAATTTCATGAATTTTAAAGATAACTTACTATTTTAATTATAATTATTTTCTTGACTGATTGATATGTGGGTTGCTTTTTTTTTTTTCTGGCCCAAGTATGAAATTCCATACCCTAGTGTTAAGTTTGAGCCATAAAGTGTTTTAAGCCCATGGAAAATAATTCTAGAGTACAATTAATATAATAATGGCCCAAATTGGTAGTGAATAAAAGAAACTAAGTGAGTCCTAAAATTTGGCTCAAATTGCTTAGGGAAACTAAACTCATTTGCTACTTCGCAATGCTTTACTTACTTTATATGAGCTTGTATGTGCATCATAAATCTACACAAACGTTCATGACCATATGTGTGTATCCCAATGCATGTGAACCACATTTTCATATGTTGAGTGAAGCATAAGTTATGGTGCATGAGCTTTTGTGTGAAATGCATATATACTAAAGATCTCTAAGACATGATGATCGTGTGACCATGCATAAATGAATAAAATCTTTATGAAATGTAAGGTCAATGTCTTGACCCTACCTCACAGTGGATCAATGGGACATTCACCACTCTATTTGGAGTAGATGGTTTAGCTTGGGCGTGGTGTCAGTGTCTATGGTTTTGATCTAGGATCAGGGGATGCCCTAGTAGAGAACTCTCAGCAGATCGTGGCAAGAGATGAGATAAGGCCACCAGCTTCCCTCCAACTAAGCAATGAGAAGGAAAAATGATAAGAAAAGATAAGCAAAAAAACAACAAGGAAGAAAAATTTCTCATGCATAACATTCATATTTTTACTTTCTATCATTGCATATTATTTTAACCCATACATACCTAACATGCCTTTAACTTATTTATCTATTGATTGATTGCCTATCTAACTACTTATTGTCCATTTACTTATTTATTGTCCATGTACCCATTGCCTATTGGTTTATCTGTTGTAGTTATGTAATATATTATTTTTACTTGAATTTACCTGTACAAACTTGAGAGCTTTTGGGTGCCCAACAGACCCTTGGAAGCACCAGCCCCAATTGAGATTCAATTCTCATTATGTATTTCCTTGGTGCTTTCAAATGGCTCGCTTCATAATCATATTGGAGGTGAAGGTGACAATTGTGATTTACTCACTCACGAGTCATGCGGTCCTCATACTATAGGACATCCGTCCCTTATTCTACCTCGTCACTTGATGTAGAACTCTTTACATTGATAGTTTTGTCTCTGCTTGATGGATAAACAGATCTCTCTATTGTCCATCGATCTGTGTATGGATGAAGCAGGGTAGCCTTTGTTTTGTTGGATGACTGTACACGTATTTGACATCTTAGGCTTTAGACTTTACTTTTGGATGACTATATATATATATATAGACCCTCGGGGGATGACTTGTAGACTAGTAGACTTACTGTTATATTACGCATGATGGTGTTATTCAGTATATTGTATATTGTTTCCGAATAGTATGTGTACTTAAAAAGCTAGTTTAGATACTGGTAATTATTTAATTGACAAGAATGGTAATAAAATAATAATAATAATAATAATAATAATAATAATAATAAATTAAATTTCATAAGGAGATCTGAGACACATGCTAGTTTAATTATTAATTATAATTAGAAATGATTAGACCAATAATTAACTAGTAGGGTGTTACAAGTGTTGTGGTGGAAAGAAGAAGCGTTAGGGAGGACTCTATGTTGCTACCCAAATTTATGGTGATGTGTGGTGGCGTGGGTGTGTTTATGTTGAGAAGCATGAAACGAGGATTTTGGGAGGGTTCCACTAATTTGTGGTGTATGGGTAGGCTATGTGAGTGTTTTACAGTGAGAATAGAAGAGGATTTAGGGAAACTGTAAGGTGTTTTAGTAGTTAATGTGCATGAGTGTTCCTTGGTTATAAAAAAATAAAAATAAATAGATGAATAAATAAATAAAGGGAAAAAGAGAGTAGTATATAAAAGCATAAATAATTATAAAAATAAAAAGGTTTAATCACTAATTGAACAAGAGAGTAATAATAATAATAATAATAATAATAATAATAATAATAATAGTTATATTAATATCAATAATCAAGTTAATCATGATAATGATATGCCTTTAGCAAATAGAGACTAGATCAAAGTTAAATTTTTTTATTGGATAGTCATAGTGAACGTTGCATTTCTTCCTAATTAAAATAAGGAATGATGCAATATAGATAAAATAATAAATATTTATCAATATGGCAATATATATATATACACAAATAAATAAGTAAAGAAATAAATAAATAAGAATAACACAAAATAAATAAATAGATAATTAGGTGGATGAATAATAAAGAAATAATGTCAAAACTTAGGATTATAAGTGAAAGTGGAATTGGAGGAAATTTAGGAAGATTTATTAATTTGCGGAATCTTTGTAGGAAAAGTGATAGCCACGATATTAAGTTCAAGTATAATAGTAATGGAATGTTTTCATGTGCTGCATGTATGGCCAAAAGAAACAGGCTAAATAATGGAATATTAGTATATGTATTGACCCCACCTGAGAGTGGATTGATGGGACATTCACTCAGTGATGTCTTGGCCCTACCTTAAAGTGGATCGGTGGGACAATGACTAATAACGTCTAAGGTGATGTCTTAGGTCCATCTCTGAATGGATCAATGGAATGTTCACGATCTGACTAGCACACACCCTAGCATTGAGAGCTCTCGTAGACCCGGATATGATGGAGACCTTGTGAGCAATAGACAAGGGTACTTAATAAACACATGCTATGATTGTTGTGGCCATAGTGCTAGTATATTCTTGTGAATTATATATTTGTTGCACATGATGATAAGATCTCATGATCGATTATGAGATTTCTCACAGGTTAATTTTGAGGTGATATCTTTTAATAGAATACTAAACTAGATCGACAATAAAAGAAAGTAGATCATAGGCTTTATCATTCTCCTGCTAAATGCTATAGTCAATAGATGTGAATATGTCACTTTTACAATTGCTATGCTATGCACTTGGAGGATATTGGGGAACTACGGCATACCCCTGGGAACACTATTCCTATTGAGAGTATGTCTTTCACTCCATTTTCTTAGTGTTTTTAGAGGAGAACCATGGCACGAATATACGCAGCCCTAGAGGTAAAGATCATAAGGGACCATAATCTCCTCGAGAGCCTGATTTTGCATTTGTTGGATTGCTGGTGCACGCTTGAGTGAAGACTTATGTACATGGTTGATTTTTCCAACCCCACTGGATAGATGTATAGGCACCCGTAGTCCATCCTTTTTGAGTGTTTATGTATATATCCAGTGGGGGGTTGGGGGCTTGACACTAGATGTTAGCCTTGACTTTTGGGATGATTGTACCTAACCGTTTTATTAGCTATGTGTGTTGTAAATGTGTTATATGTACGATCAGTATTATATTTCCACTTATATTCTTACTGGCTAGAATGCATCAAGGGTTTAGTTAGCCAAATGATAGTATTAGTTTTTGCTGTTCAATTTATAGAAAAGAAAAAAAAAATGTATGCTGCGAAGAAAGAAGGGAAACATTAGTAATGTAACACTCTAATAAACCCATACTATGCTTAAGTTGTATTACAGCTTTTTATTAGTTGTTACTTATACTCGTGGAAAAAACTAAACTTCGCTTTGAAATTAAGTTATGCAAAAAATACGGTAAGATTTATTTTTTGAAATACGTCGTCACTTTGCAGCGTTTTGGAAAGTAAAGCCTTCAGCGAGAAGATAGATATAAATGAGCATGATGCACGAGAGTCCGAATCATAAGTGGAATAAAAACAATACAAGGTACATAATACATAGAAATTCTCACATTCCCATACCACATAAATATGATTCATAATATCCATCATTACATAGAGGTACTCATAATTAAGTCATCATTAAATACTGAATGCAAATTAACACAACAAGCTTTAAAGCAAAAGAAATACATGAGGAAGCAGGAATCTCAAAAATCTACGCGCCTTGGCTCCACACCAAATCCTAAGATCAATCTCCAATAACGCACCCTCCAATCTATTGATGTTGTAGTCCAAAGACAAGACTCCTCCTAGCTCCTCGCCCTCGAGGGACATGACGTGTGCGTATGATGAGGGTGCCTACGAATCACCTCAATTCGATGAACGCAGTGACTCGGGCTAGCCTGATTCAGGTCACAATTGGCTGCTGAGGATTGCTCCTCGGAAAGATTCTCTTCCGAAGTATCCGAATGATACTCAGGGTATGGTGGCGAGGCGGCTTCGACCCTAGGGGTAACCATGGAGCTCAACTCAATCACAGGAATCACTGACTGAGCAGGGGCTCGGCGGTAAGCAGCTCCGGAGACAACAGCTCCATCTCAATATCCGGCAACAGCTCGAGTAGAAAATCCGAAAGACCCAGTGGCTGTCCAGGGTAGGTGACAGGAATGTCAACTAGGGCAGGCGGAACATTGGGCCCACATCCTCATGTATACTGGCTAGGGTAAAAGTAGGTGTGCACCACCGTGGTGGATGTTGCCACGATGGCCTGAGCGTCCTTGTCGAAAGTCCACTCATGATTGGGCAAATCCATTCTCCACTCCACTGGGTGCGCCATTGAGATCTAGTGACGATACAGAAGAATAACTAGGGTGAGAAATAAGATTTCTCAGTAGGACTCGAACCCAATACAGAAGTATCATTGTCATAGTCCTAGCCACTTCGGTTCTATAAATGAAAATAGTGAGCATGCATAAGGTCCAATTTTTAGATTTTTGAAAACATAGATATCCGAAGCGGATTCAATTTTAACATACCCTCTAATCATTTATATCATAACATACATGGGAACAAGTATAATTATATAAAACATGAATGGCTATGCTATAAGCTTCTCTTAACTTCTTCCCTTCAAGGGTTTAGACCAAAGTCCCTTTTCTTTTCTTAACTTGACTTTATCTTAAGTCTTTTTCTTTTCACCCACTAAACATAAGTTGTAATGAGCTCATACCCTGTCCGTTGCCACCATAAATTTTCTGTACTTACATTAGCTGGGTTATGCCATGCCTCATGTAAGCCTATCCCCTATACTTACACTAGCTGAGTCGATGCCATGTCTCATGTGAGTTGTGGGTGAGGGGAGCTTTAGGTTATCTTCCCTTTTGAAGGATCACACCCTTAGTTCAATCTTTTCTTATTAAGGCTTGTGATACAAAATTATTCTAAGTCCACAATTTTTGTGGAATTTCGGTAGTATAACAGCTAGACTGAAGCTTTCCAAAATTTTGCCAAATAGAGAATCCAATATCGCATACCGTTAAGCATCATATCATCATCATATCATGTTCATATCATCATCATCATTATCATATCATCATCGTCATCATGATGCTAGCATATAGAGGCATACATAACACACAAAGTCTTATGAGTTTGACTTAGTAAATTTGGTGTCAGTTTTTAATTGAGATTGCCTCTTGTGTAAATTCTTTTATTAGACATAGGGCCAATTTCATCTATTATTCTTTTTGAAGCTTTTAAGTTGACTTATGAAGGTTTCCATTATCTTAATGTAAGGGTCTTAATGTCTTTAAGCTTATTTCTCATTAACCTTTAAACTTAACCATAACCAATTTTACCTTTATAGTGGGGTAGTAAATTTGAAAATTCGCCATAATTTCATCTTTAATTATTTTGATTTGAATTTTGGTATGATTATACTTCTCTGAGTCTATTTTTAAACAAAACAAACCCCACTCAAAAATTCATTTTGTAGCTTGAGATATACACGTTTTAATCTGACTATTCAGCTTTTAAGTTTATTTTTAGTATAGTGACTTTTAAACTTTACTGAGAACTTCTCGCAAGGAATCTAACAAAACTATTTTATGGGGATGTTCATCTATGTTTAGCTTTCAAAAAAAAAAAAACTTTGTTCCACTCAAAAATGTTTTGTGTAACCCGAGTTATTAAGATTTTAGTACATACTGCTCGAACAGAAACACATCTAGGGATAGCACATTTTAAAAATTCATATCTCTCTCGTTTTAAGGCCTTACATATTTTATATGTATAAAAAGCTGTATGATCTATTTTCATTTAAAATTAGTTTCATTTCATTTGGAGTTATATTGAATGAGTTATTAGTTGCGTAAAATAGACTGCCCAAATTTTCCAGCTTCCATGGTTTTGGTTTTAATAAGTTTTCTCGTAAAAACATTAAGTTTTTTCCTCAAGTAACGACTTTTCTCTTCTAAACCACTTTTACACTTAGAGATCTTGATGAAAAATCAATATTTTGAGATTAAAAATTTTGGTTCAAAATAAGAATAAATGCACAACAAGTCATTTTTCAAGAAAAGAGCAAAAATCACAAATAACTTCTTATAATGAAAGCATGGCCATGAGGCCTTTAGAGCAAGTTCTAAAACCACCTAATTGTGAGAGCTTAGGAGCTCTAGAGCTTGAAAACATAGAAGAAAGAGGGGTTAGAGTCACTACCAAATAAGTTTCTTGAGGAGTTGAAAGAGTTGATGTGTTAGAGATGGCCTCCCTCCTTTTTGAGCTTGAAAATGGGGCTAACTGTGTGTTCAAGTGTATCCTTCAAAGACCAAAAGAGGTGGTCCTTCAAGAGCTTGTGAGAATGGTGGTGGAATGAGATGAGTTAGAGTAGGAAAACAAGAAGAACAAAAAGAAGATTAGGAAGAACAAAGAGAGGTTTAGAGAGAGGTGAGAGCTTGGTGACTTAGTTCGAGAATGAATTTGCAAAAATGAGAGTATGAGGGGAGAGAGAAAGTGGCTGCCCAACTATGCCATGGGGTGGTTAGATTTTGTTTCTTTTACGAGCAAGGAGGCTAGGAACCTCAAGGTAAAAGAGGGGGTTGTATTTTTCTTGAGTCTTGGTACTTGGGTAAAGACCATTTTGTGTTTCCTCAAGTGGTTAAAGG